>SKCR01030561.1:0-96279 GCA_019454045.1 Zanthoxylum bungeanum
GCCCACATAAAAGTCTATTAGAACTTTATTAATTAAAAATTACATAAGTTTTGCTATAAAAGGCAAGATTGAACAAGTATTTAATCAAGCTTGAGAAAGTTAAAACAAGCAAGAATTAGAGATATTAGCCTAAGTAAAAGAAGTGTTTAGAGAAAGTTTGGAAGTTATCTACAACATTTCAACAAGGAGAATGAGATTGGATCTTTGAACTAAGCTTGCTAGCTTTGAGAATTCTCTACAATAATAAGGAGAAGAAGATTGGATCTTGGAACCAAGCTTGCTAACTTTGGAAGTTCTCTACAATATTTCAACAAGGAGAAAAAGATTGGATATTGGAATCAAACTTGCTAGGTAAGTTTGATCTTCTCCAACGCTATATTTTCATTAGTGAGTTATCATTGGTGAGACATATAGTGATGAATTATGTATTAGATACATAATAACATAGATTAATTTTGAAATTAGGCTAATTAGTTGTGTACAGATTTTTTGGAAGTATAAACACAATATGCTTGTAATTGGGTCAAAATATTCATGTTTGACATGGAACATAAAATTATATATTTTTTTGGAAATCTAGATGATAGCTTGGAGATATGACTCCATTTTAGAATCATTTAACCACCTTTGAGTGACCTAGAATTGTTCATGAGTCACTTTATTATGGGATTCTATTTTGGTTTATGTTTTGATTCAAAGAAATTCACATATGTATTTAGAATACATGTGTGTTTGTTGTATAACATGTGTTGTTGGTTTTGATGTTAAAATTAGACTTTTAGGTGTATTGAAGTGTTTAGAGAAAATTGGAAGTGTTTCGAATTGAGTTAAAGGAAAAAATGCTCTATGTCAATATTTTATAGAGGCCAGCGTCGCGACACTGATCTACAGCATCACGACACTGAGCTCTTAGAGCTTCAGGAGTCGCGATGCTCACCCTTGCACGTCGCGACACCGAGCATTCGCAGATTGGGCATCGCGACTCCCAAGCCCGAGCGTCGTGACACTCCGACAACTACTACCCATGAGCGCTGAAATTTTATTTTTCCGTTCTGGAGTTTCCAGACTCTGATTTGATCCCTATTTTTTCCTACAGACTCATAAAAAAAATATAGTATTCTATAAAATAATCTAAAGATACACATATTATTGATATTCATGGGTTAGACCCATTTCTGTTGTATAGGGCACCTATTTGATTTTATGGGTCCCACATCATCCCCAACAGATGTCACATTATCCGTTAGAAATAATAGACTCCAAGAGCTTGCTACTAGATTTGAAACGGCTAGGATGAAAGAGGATGAAACCTCGATGAGTTTTATGCTAAGTTTAACGATATTTTTAATTTCAACTTTAACCTAGGTGAGACTATTCATACGAATAAGATAGTTAGGAAAACTATTTGATCTCTACTTGAAAGGTTTTTTTTCCTAAGATCACTGTTATTCAGAAGAGTAAAGACATAAATAATCTAAAAATAGAGGACCTCAAGGAAACCTTCAGGTGTATGAGAGAAAATTTCCTAGATATATAAAGCTTAAGAACATAGCTATGAAAACCATGAAGGAAGTTTCTCATGATTCATCCGATGATGATGAGGAGGATGATACTCTCACAGATGCTAATATGGCCATGTTTGTTAACAATTTCAAGAAATTTCTTAAGTTGAAGAATAATGTCATTGCCATGAAAGGATTAGGGATGAGAAACCTAGAGAGAGCAGTTGTCATATGTGAGAGTATAGAGAAGAAAATGATAACAAACCTCGAGCTATTCAATGCCATGAAAGTGAAGGTTTTGGGCATATAAGATATGAGTGTCCCACATACCCAAAGTCTAAGGGTAAGAAAATTAAGATAGTCTCCCATAGTGATTCAGAATATCGCTAATTACATTACATTTTCTTCTAGTGTGGTGTGTGTGAGAGAGACTAATGTTAGCAACGTAGATGTTTTTTCTGAATTCTCTCACAATGACTTTGTGGATGAGGATGATATTCAGATAGTTTATACTGAATTATTTGATGAAAGCTTTGCTATCAAGAAGACGAATGTTAAGGTCAATAAGAGGCTGAAAGAAATAGAACTTGAAAAGAATGATGTTCAAGCCAAGTTTCATAAGAGTCTTACTGTTATTAATTACCATAAGAAGAGGAATAATGAACTAACTGATAGAGTCAAATGCTTAGAAGTATAGTGTAGGAGCAAAGTAGGGTTTACCGTTATGCCTATGATGTTCGGCGACCACGACATGTTGGGCTCGCAGCCCGTAGAGAGTACGGAGTAGCCCGCCGGGGACTAAATCGGAGAATAAATGAGTCACCACCCAGTGTGAACTGGGAAAAGATTTAAGGCCGCACTCACCCCTCGCAAGGGAAGACCTCAAACCGTTGGGTTCAGAATGGCCCCATACTTATGCCAGTATAATAGACGGGTTCACACAATGATATAGCCAAGTCTTATGCAGTTCATGCAAGATCATTCAAATAAACACACAAATTTGCACACCCATAAACATTAATATCAATAAAAGCAAATTAAATTAAGAAATACAAGGTACGATAACAAGAATCATAATAATCAAAAGCAAATAAAGCGTCAATAAATAAATAGTAAACAAAAAGGGGGGTTAATCATGCGTATATGAGTATTTCCCGAGAGGTACATGAAGTTGTATCACAAGTACAGACCGCACTACCGTCCATTCAGATTCGGCTACGGAATTTACGTATGGGTTTCCATCCGATATACTACAAGGGATAATAACACACATAACCATCAATGTGATGTAAACGGTCATAAAAAAAAGGGGCGAAATAATAAAATAACAATAAAAGTAAATAGGCAAAAAGCTAAATAGCAAAAATAAATGCGGAACAATAAAATAATTATGAAAGTGAATAAATAAATAAAATAAATAAATAACGGAATAAAATAACGATGAATAGGCAAAAAGATAAATGACAAAATAAAGAAAGAAATAAAATATGGCCAGAAGTTTGGCCATCTTTAATGTAGGACTTCGCATACCCGGTTGCACGTATTTCACATCTAGCCAGACATGCAGCGTCAAGAACTATAAAATAATTATGGTAAGGGTGCCCTCAGGTCTTACCTTTTGAGTTGCTTTCTCGGAAGTACGTTAGGCCGTCGCCGGAAGGATCGAAGCTTGGTTCACTGTTTTCTGTTTCTGGTTCGCTGTTTCACTCGCTATTTTGCTATTTTCTGTTTGTTGTTTCACTATTTTATGCTTGCTGTTTCGCTGGTTTCTGCTTCTCTGTTTTATGGTTGTTGTTTTTGGTTGTTTTGGTTATTTTTTGGGGCTGTTTTCTTCTATTTTTTCGGTGGTTTCCTCACTGTTTTTGGGCTGGTTGTTTTGGTTGTATTTCAGCAGTTGAAGGGTTGTTTTATTGCTGTTTTTTTTCGATGGTTGAAGGGTTTTTGTTGCTGTTTTTGTTCTGGTGGTTGAAGGGTTTTTGGTGTTGTTTTGCGTCAAAGAAGAAGTAGAAGAGAAGTCTTAGTTTTTTTTTTTTGTGATGATTGTCGTGTGTGTCGCCTCTGTGTCAAGATTAATGTCCTGAAGGGATCTCTAAATAAGGAAATAAATCACATTGATTTGGGGAATATCTTACCAAAATTATTTTTGGCATACAATCTCCTAAATTTGGTGATGGGGATCTCAAATCTTTTTAATTAGAAAGGATGAGATATCAAATCTTGTTAAATTGGAAAGTGATTTGAGGGATTTACACATGTGAATTGCATGGGGGTTTTCCTTTATTTAGGCGTGCATAGTGGATTTCATGGGCATTGGGCGTGTGCTGCATGGGCTTTGTATGGTGTTTGGCGTGGGCATGGATTGTATGGGCTTTCATGGGTTGTAGAGGTTTTGGGTCGAGGCTAAGGTTTGAAATAAAAACTGACTGAGTGAATCTGATGCTGGCTAGTGAGTTCGAATCCAGTGACGTACTAATTTTGGAGGTTTTCCTTCCTTCCAGAATTCGTTTCCCGTAATTTCTGCAACTTTTTAGGTAGTGCTCATTCCATGTTTGGTCAGGTTGAACTAACTCCTCCATGTAACTTGGAAAAGAAACCTATTGGTGAATGTCATGTGACCCGTTTTGTTTTTCTTTGTCTTGTGACCCAATCTCAATCTAGAGGTTTTTTTTTGTAGATCTTGCTCTTGTTCGAGGTTTGTGTCTGTTTTCTATCACTATGTCAAATCAAAATATATTAGGCCTAAGAGTTTTATGTTGCATAAACAAAAGAAAAATCCTAAGAGTATTTACCATAGATTTGATTCTTCGAATCTAGTTAGTCAAGTTCATGCATTGGCTAAACAGACGCAGTACATTAGTGAGAAACTTGCTCTGCTGACTAATAGTTCTCAAATCCCTAAGAAAATTTGGATAAGAAATAAAAATTTATTTCCATTAACTTCTGAAAGTCTTGATGTTATAAGGTATCATGATAGTACACTTCGGTGTATCTCTTCTTAGATGGTGCATTCGTATTTCCTCCACTACGTATGTGTGTGTGTGTGTGTTTTAGTTTTTGCACGACTGCATGTTTGGTTTGTTTTCACTACATATGAGTATGTGTGGGGTTTGTTTTATTTTTGTTGTATATCCATTGGTATATAGGATGGAAACCCATATATAATTTCATAGTCGATTCCGAATGGACGGTAATATGATCTACACTCGAGATACAACTCCACATACCATTGGATAATGATAAGCTTTGTTGTGTCTTTTATTGTTTTTTTTTTTTGTTAAAAGAAAAATACAAAAAAAAATTATAAAATGAAAAAGAGCAAAAAGATTTTTTTGGCTTGAAAGAGCATGTCAAAGCTTGTTGCATGTGATCCTAGTATGTATGATATATGGTTATGCATGTGTAATATGCTTTTATTATTCTTGATGCTCTGTGTGCATGAGCATGTATGATGGAAATCCTTAGTATATCTTATGTTTTCATCTTACATACACGTTTTTATGTTATGAGGTTTGGTCGCATGTATGAGTTTTTGGACTGGCAGTCTAATCTTTGTCATACTTAGCTCGCTAAATAGTGTGATTTTTGACTAGATGACCTTATGCTATTCCTTTTTTTAAGAAAAAAAAAAAGAAGAAAAAGAACAATTACATGAGACTCAAATGATTTGATTCAAAAGTACTCAAAAGAGCTGATGTTAAAAGATAAAGGCAAAAATCCTTCACTCGAACGAATTTTGATATGAGCTAATATTTAGGGGGAGAAAATATAGTATGCAATTAATGTTGCTTATTTTCAGGTCATAGTGGTGTTGGGTTTTAACAACTATTTTGTAGGCTTGATGTGTCATGAGATATGACTTATTTGGCTTTGTCCTGCTCATAAAATAAGGTCTTAAGCCTTGTCTTGTTATGCACTTATTTTTCAAGCAAGTGTTTATTATGTGTTGGTATTTATGTCATATGCATACATGTATTCTTGAGCATGACCGAAAATAATTCATATTATCTTATGTCATAAACAACTAAGTACGAACTGGACTTTATTGTAATTACTTGTAATATTATTTTGAGTCATTTTGACTTATTTTTTCTTTCATTGTGTGTGCTTGTGTGCACTTCATGTCATTGCATAGTGCATAGTTATGAGTTCCTTTCTTTTACTTCTCATGTGTTCTTTTTACTAAGTTGTGATGTTAATGAGAGGGAGTAAGTTAGGTTTGCGAGTAGCAAGTGTGTCTACTTTTGATTCTCCTACATGGTTTTTGGTTTTCTAGGTACAATACCTTGATCATCTTATTTTTTCCCATTGTCATTTTGTGATTAAAAAAAAGGGAGTATGATATATTATTTTTTGATAAATGCATAAGAATATTTTTATTTGTTATTTTTTTTCTTTATATTCTCTTTGTTTTTCACAAATATATTGTTGTTTGTGGCTGTTTCAGGTAAGCAAATTAGTTACGATAGAATTGTGTCTTCATCAATCACAAGACTTTTTATTTTGATATTAGATCGAGCTATATTGTAATAAGTTATTGTCTTGATGGTTGACAATTGACTATTTATTTTTGCATTTTTTACCATAGTCCTTGTATTAGGTGGTTTTGTCACGGAATGCCAAAAAAAAAAGATTGTTAGTTCCATGTGTGTTAGCAACTTCTGTAACAAAATAAGTTCAATTGAGTTGTAATGAGTCTTGAAGATCTCGAAGTATTTGCACTAGTATTTGGAAGACTTTGCATGAAGATATCAGAAGCTCGACTGTATTGCGTTCGTTGTTGTGTTCGAACAAGGTTCGTTAGTGTCACATTCATTCTAACATTCGAACAAAATTGGGCAGAGGCTTCCCGTGAATGGTGCATTCTTCATCTCGTGCAAACAAAACCTTCCAGAGAGTTCCCGTTCGTCAGGCCATTCGAATGGATTTACGGAACATTGCGCGTTTGTCACGCGTGCATTGGGCGTTCGAACGAGACTGCATGATTTTGTTATTTTGTGTAACAACCAAGAATCTCAACTACTGTTACACTGTGGGATGAGTTTCACATAATATAAATTATGTTTGGACACATATACCCTCATGAAATAACTTTGGAGAACAGTCGAAAAAATCTTCGATATTCCGATACGAGATGATATGATGTTCCATTATGGGTAGCTTATGGTATTTGGGCCATACCTTTCTCATACGAACTCCGATTTTTATGAATTTTATATCGTCGAAAATCTGAGATCGAGACCTACAACTTACATATTAAACGTTTTTTCAAGTTTGAACCAGAAGCATGTCAAAAATACAGATAAAAAATCTGGATGAATAGTAAACATGGATGACTCTAGAGAATTCTCAAATTCTCTCTATAATTCTAATACTTTTTATTTTAAACTTTTACAAATTATCCAAATAGCCCCTATTATATATAAAGGATATTATTCCCAAGTCCTTAAAAATGGAGAGAGAGAAAGAAAAGTTGGAAGAAGAAGATGGAGAAAGAAGAAGAAGAAGAAAGAAAAATGAAGAAATATGGAGGAAAGAAATGGCATCAAATGTCAATACTCATACATCAAGCAAAGAAGAAGATTAACAACTATTGGAAACTTGAAGAGTGTGAAGAAATCAAGAGAAAGAAGGTAAAAAAACTTGACCCAAAACTTGGATTGTAAGATTTTGAAAGTATGATGATAGAATAAGGCTATTGGCATGATAAGGATTGCATTTTACTGATTGATAGGTAAAGAAATTTATTGTAGAATTAAGTGTCCAAATTTTAAAAATCTTAAGGGTTTAGCAAAAAATAAGAATAATGAGATTAAAGAATTGTTTGAGGATGATAATTTACTATAGAATATGTGAAGTTGAAGTTTAATGGGATGGTTTGTGCAATAATTTTGATATAGAAATGTTGGTGATGCATTTGGGGTTAGATAGACTTTAGGAAGCAAGTTTTGAATCCTGGAAATTAGGCCCGCGTCCCGACGCCCAAGGGCTCACGTTGCAACGCGTACTGAGGAATTATTATAGATTCGTTTCTGGTTTGTCCGCGTCGCGACGCGCACTGGAAATTTTCATACATGCGTTTCTGGAATTTTATGCGTCGCGACGCAGGGTCAAAATTTCCCCAAAATAGTTTTTATTGATTTTAGTTTCACCCTAGCGTGTTTGAGGTCACCCTAAGGGTCTTATGTCAGCTCGTATATATACATTACATCATGATATACACATGATATGCATTAAAGTGATGGCAACCACTTAAATAAATAAATTTAACCTGATTCTGTAATATATTTCTCAGTCCATTTTCTAATCTAGTTTATCAATTATAGATCATCGCAGGAACCGTAGTTTCCTTCGGCAGAGTAATCAATGCCAGCCAGATTCTAAACTAGTGAGTGAATATCTTTTTCTCAAAGTTGATTTTTATTTACTTGTTATTGATCGAGACTTACTTTTAAATATTTTACGGCATTAGCCAAATTTATTTTCAGATATTTCATGAATAAGAAGGTTTGAGAAATCTCGAATTTCAAAATATGAGTATTTATGATTTTGGCGGCATGGGGGAAAAACCCACCTCAACTCTGACTTATAGAATTGATGGGTAGACATGTGCACATGTAGAGGACTGAGGGGACGACGTAACGCCCCCAGATCTTAGTTCAGGATTAGGGATCACAGATGCCCCTAGATCCTAGTTCAGGGTCAGGCAGTAGCATAGATCCGCACTCCTAGCTCTAGTTTAGTGGCTTGGGGGACGACGATACGTAACCCCCCAAGACCACTAGTTAGGCGTATGGGGGACGGCGATACGTAACGCCCACATTGGTCAGGTTTTTCAGAGACAATTTTTCTAGAGACAATTTTCAGAAACATATATTTTAGAAACAATTTTCAGAGACAGGTTTCAGTGTCAGGTTTTCAAAGAAAAGAGTTTCCAGAAAAAAGATGGTTTCTAGTAACAGTTTTGAGTTTTAGAACTAAGAGTTTTCAAAAAAGTACATATGTCTTTGTTTTAATTGTCCACTCACTTAGATCGTTCAAATGATCTAACCCCCCTCACTCCTAGTTTCTATATTTTGCAGGTATTCCCGGAGGACGAGCTCAAGGGGATGGATACTGACGGCAATCACTAGAGGGTTTGGTCCACCAGGTCGGGTCAGAGATAGAGTTCAGTTAAGTTTAGTATAGTCCAGTTTCAGAAAATTGTATAACAAAGTTATGTACATGTAGTCATGTAAAGAATTGTTAAGATAAGTAATATTAAGTTTTAGATGCGTGTGTACTATTTTATACTCTATGTCGTGGATTGGGCAATGATCCGTATATGAGGTTGTGTTTAAGAAAAGAGTAACAGTGTTATCCATAGTTAGAAAGTCAGAGGCTCAGGAGAATAGTACGGCTTATTCTCTGCCGGTAGCATCTCCCGGATTGAGGATGTTACATTTTGAATGCGTTTTCAAGGCTTTTCTGGACTAGGAAAACTCTACTTAGAAAAACACAGCCTTAGCCACTTTACCCAACGAATGAAACACAAAATACAAAGCTACCATATTCTTTTATTTCCTCATGTTTGAGAAGCCACCTTGAAGACTTTATTGATTTCATTGTCTTCTATGTTTTGGTGAGATTGATTCATTGATAACCATCAAGATAAACACAACTTTTACCCAATACCCTAATACTTCAAAGTTTTGATGAGGTGATTTATAGTCAGAGTTCCGGCGTCTCAAGTTTGCAGATTGGATTCACTCAGAGATTTCAGAGGTTCCGAAGAAGGCCGCTTGGTGAGGGTTCGGGGACATTCAAGTTATTACAGTCCAGATGTATTCGAGTCGGTGAAGTTGTCATCATAGATCTTATACCATCGCTATAAGTTTTTTCTATTATAGTGGATTTCAGTGGTAGTTTATACCCAAAGTGATTTTTTATTTTTAAGAGTTTTATACTCTGTCAACAAAATTTCTTATATTGATTCTTTTTACTGCTTTCGTATATTGATCTGTTTTATATCTGCTTAGACAAAAGAGTATTTGTTGATTCAAATCATTAATTGTAACATATCTTAGGAAGAGTAGTTGATTAATTAATTTTGCATATGATGACCAACCCCTCGAGTCTCATCAAAATTTTGATGCTATTATCAGAAAATTATTACTTTCATTCTAATGGTAAGGATGACATAAAAAAATACAAGTTATATTCTTACTCAGTGATTTTTTTTTATTTTTAAAAAGGATCAGTCCTTACACGATTTTACATTAATATATTTTTTTTTCAATTATATATATAGGGCAACCCCAATGCTAAAGTAGGTTTAGGTGCAAGAATCAACTGCTTCAAATTTTACTCTAAAAAATATTCCTAAGAATATTTCTCAACAATTAGCATTTCACTCATTAACTAACATAATATTTACATTAAAATATTTTACTATTTCGTATTAATTTTTAAAGATGAATTAATAAATTGAATGTATTATTATAAAGTAAAAGATAACATTACATTAAAATTTTAAAAAATACACAGAAGAAAAATACATATAAATAGAAAATTAATTATTATGGGCTAAAATACAATTATATGAGGGTATAAATGATACAACTTAAAATTATTAGGAGTTAAAACTAATTTAATAAATTTTTCAAAAAAAATAATAATAATGCAGGTGAACAGTAGCTCGCCAAATTTGATGGGCTACTGTTCATCTATATTGTTTGGGAGCAACCATGCGCAAACAACCCTAATAATCATGCTTCATTTGAAGCACCATTGAAGTTTGTTTCTTTGTTTTTTTTTTTTTTTTGAATAGTCGGAAATTCCGCCGTCAAATCATCCATTTGATCGGTCGATTTTGATCGATTTAAATTAATACCGATATACAGATTATTTTAACCGATTAATCGGTCAATTTTTAGTTTCCTAAAAATTGTACGATTTCAAATTTTAATCTATTTTTGATTTTTAATTTTTTTTGGGTTTTAGTTAACGATTTTATATGAAAAAAAGAATGATTTCATTATACACAAGAAAAAGATAAAATTATGCTTCAAATTTAAAATAAATATAACGGGGATAATAAAACTCTCAGATTTATATTTTTTAATCATCAATGAATGATTTTTAGTTATTTTTGGAGGATTTTAAGAGATTGTTTGTAATTTTTTATTTTCATTCATACAAAATGTCAATTTTACCCTCATATTTAATTTCCAATTAATCTATAATTATTTCGATTAATCTCAAATCACTCACTGATCGATCTACGATTAATTTCTAATTAAATTGTCCAGCTTAGAAGGTAAATTTAATATATGTTTAAGGATAATTCTTCGAGAACCCCGATTTAAACTAGGGATGGGCACGTTTCGGTCCGATTCGATATGACTATAACAAAATTATGATTATAATTACTCATTTATTTTAAAAAGTAATCATACAGATTTTTTTATTAAAAAAATTATAATTATTTTAATTTTTGATTTGGTTCAGCACAATTTGGTTTTTTTCAAATTTTTAATAATAATAATAATAATAAAAAATTGATTACGTTCATTGAATCTAACATTTATGTAATTTTTTTTATACCGTAACTCTTCTAATCATCACAACTAGACCAATAAAAATATTTCATAAGATATAATCATCATTTAAATTATTTAAAATATAGAAAAATAAAAAATAATTATAACCAAATTAACAAATTATAAATATTTCATTAAATTAATCATCACTAAACACTAAATAAATTAAATAATGTAATAAATATAATTGTAAAATTATATTTTTTAAAATTTAATAAATTAAATTATTCAATTAATTTGGTTTAGTTCGGTTTTTTAGTTAAAAAATTATTCTAATTCAGTTTGGTTTAATTTTTTAATTAAAATATCGAATAATTATTTTTGAAAATAAAAAAACTATCACTTCGGTTTAGTTTATTCTGATTCGCTTCAGTTTTCCAATTTTAGTTATTTTTTGTCCACCCTAATTTAAACGACCAAATTGTTCTTACAATTTTTTTAACCATATAGCTTACCATCAAATAATTTTGTAATTTTTACATGATAACGGGCCAGGTATGATATGAGGATGTCAATATCTATACCCGAGACATTCAATCAATGAGACAAAAATTTCACCCGTTCCTTGGCTTTACATATCAAACCCCACAGGCTCCGTGCCGGTCCCCATTCACATGTGGATTTTACTTTTATTTGAATGAGATGCCATTATCTATATCTGATCCACCCAATTAACAAATATATAAAATTATTTTATTACTCACCCATAACATATCGGGCCCTCATATACCCCAACTGGAAATTTTGGCATCCTAATTAAGAATAAACAAATTATATTTTATTTGTGAAAATATAAGAAGTCAAGGATCCATTTGTTATTATCCTTCTTAAAAGAATAAAAGATTTACCATTGGTAATTATCCATTACCCATTAAGCAAACCCTAAAAACCCGTAAACAAGGAGGTGATATATCATGTGCCGGGTGTATATGTCATCTCTCTCACAGCAGGTGGGCTCCACACAGTTATGGGATCCGCCTGCTGTGAGAGAGATGACATATACACCCGGCACGTAATATAATTTTCGGTAAACAAGAACCAAGTTAAAGATACGTTTACTGCTACAGGTTCAAGAAGTAGATAAAAGAATCTAATCCAGCAGGCAAAGAAAAAAAGTAAGAGAGAGAGAAATAAATAAAGAAAGAGAAAGTGTGCTTTTCTTGAAAATGAATTCTAATTATTTTAAATTATTAAATATATATATATATATATATATATTTATATTTATATTTATATTTAAATAAACAAAGGTGTTGAAGAAAAATAAATGAAAGCACTAGCAATAACAAAGCAGCAGACTAGAAGAAGAAAGAGAGCTAAAAATATTATGTTGGTTTTGTTCGAGATGCGAGCTGATTCTTCCGCCAGAAAGGGAACCTTCTCCGTACTTCTTCTCTTTCTTCTTTTAATTCTCATTTTGCCTCGCATTTAATTTCGTTTAATTATTTACTCTCTTTTTTATTTATTGTGACTTCAACTTTATTGTTTTCTTAATTTTGTCAACTGGGTTTATTTTATTAGGGAAGAAAGTTTTAAGTTTCGGGGTTTTACTGGTAATAGAATCGATCTTTGGATGTATTACTTATGAATCTGGGATCGTTTGAGGATTTTATATCTGGGTTTTGTTTTGTGGAATCATTTAATCGGTGTTGTTTGAAAAATCTCGTTGTTGTATGGTTTGGTGTAAATAATATTTGATTTGTGAATCTCTGTTTAATTAATAGCTGTGTTGATTTTCTTCCTCCTTCGATTGTATTTTGGGAATCTTTGGAGGATTATTTTATTTCCTTTTTACACCGATTTTTAGCTTTTAAAAGGAGGAAAGTGAAAAAAAAAAGTCAAAATTGATTGTAGCCCCATAAGAACATACCCAAATCACCCACTATTTTTGTTGTGGGATTTGTTATGTTTTAGTTTGTTTTACTATTATATCAAAATTGAGTAAAAAACAAGGGTAGATTTTTTGTTGTATTTGAAAAGAAAAGTGAAATACTCTATTTAGGAGGAGGAGGAGAAGATCAGAAGAAGAGTTGGTTATACAAATTTTGTTGGGGTTTTGCTGTTCTATGAGAATACCTGATAGTTCACTATTAGATCTGATAGAAAAGATTAGGTCTTGGATTTCCTGGGGAGCAAGTGATTTATTGTCTGTGCCTGGTGATTTTGAGATGCCTGAGAACGGTTGCAAAATGTGTTGTGAGTGTGAGGCAAAGTTCAGTGAATCTTGCAACGGTTACTGCTGCCGAAGTTGTGGCCGTTGGTTGTGTGGAAGATGCAATCAAAGCAATAACGTTGAGTCTAGGGAGGGTATCAA
This sequence comes from Zanthoxylum bungeanum, assembly GCA_019454045.1. Lineage (NCBI taxonomy): Eukaryota > Viridiplantae > Streptophyta > Magnoliopsida > Sapindales > Rutaceae > Zanthoxylum > Zanthoxylum bungeanum. Next base: position 13,395 of record SKCR01030561.1, read on the forward strand.
GTCTTGCATGTTTTGTGAGGGGATTATTGCAAGGCATGGATGCGGGAGGAAGTACAGTGAAAAAGTGCATCCTTCTGTTTCTTCTCGAGAAAGCCCGGAGCCACCGTCACCGAGCTTTGGTGCTGAGAAGTATGATTGTTCTCTTAAAAGTGAATTGGTTCAGAGTTATCGTCTTGCTCACTATCTGGAATTCCGAGATTGTGGATGCTCTCCCCATGCAGAGACCAGCCGGAGTCAGAGTATGACATCATTTAGTGCTCACCCATCTCCTGTATCTGTTCGTCGCTCTCCTAGCAGGTAAACTTCTATTCTGATAGCTGTGGCAATGCATTAACCTGACCAACCAATATGAATGGAAGACAGACTTTAATGTTTCTGAATTTGTATTTGTTTTGCTTGTTTGGTGATGATTGTTTTATCATGTAATTATTTACCAATGCAGGAGTGATGAAGAAGAGGCAGAGGATTCTGGGAAGCACTTTTTCAGCCCATCTAGTGAGTATTATCAGGATATGTCTGATATAGATTCAAGTAGTATTAGTGCTAGACATGAGTTTTACACTTTTAAGTCAGTGGGATCAAGTCCCTCTGACAGCCCCTCTAGAAATAATTTTACTTATAGAATTGGGCAATCTGTACAGCGTGGGAAAGGGGGTAGCCCATTGTCTCAGAGTGATTGTCCCTTTGATCAAGAAAGCATGGCTGTTCTAAAAAGGCCTGTGACAGGGACTGAGGATCCAGAGAATACTGATGATTTCTCTGATGACCAATCAGCAATTCGGAAACAAGATGATCAGTCACAAAAGTTATTAGATTTTGAAAATAATGGTATGATCTGGTATCCTCCACCACCTGACGATGAAAATGATGAGGCTGAAAGTAATTTCTTCTCATATGAGGACGACGACGACGATATTGGGGACTCAAGTGCCATGTTCTCTTCCAGTAGTAGTCTTTCTAGTATATTTCCAGCAAGGGAGAAGCAGAATGAGGGTAATAAAGAGCCTCTTAGAGCTGTGGTGCAGGGGCATTTTAGGGTTCTTGTCTCAGAGCTATTACGAGCTGAGGGTATCAATCTGGGGAAAGAGGATGGTGATGAGGATTGGCTTGGTATAGTTACAACTTTAGCCTGGCAGGCTGCAAATTTTGTGAAACCAGATACTAGCAGAGGAGGCAGTATGGATCCCGTTGATTATGTAAAGGTTAAATGTATAGCAACGGGAAGTCCAAATGAGAGGTATAATATGTTTTGTTTCTTTCAGATATTCCATTCACAGATCTGCATTCTGCATGCATGGGTTCATGCCACCTTCTATTGAGTTATTTATTTATTTACTTTTAATTTTTTGCAGCACGTTCATCAAGGGAGTAGTTTGTACAAAAAATATAAAGCACAAGCGCATGACATCACAATACAAAAATCCTAGGTTACTTATTTTAGGAGGAGCGCTCGAATATCAGAGAGTTCCAAATCAGTTGGCATCTTTTAATACATTACTGCAACAGGTATTTTTCTGAACTTATGTTTAATTATACAAGTAGATTAAATTTATCCAGTGAAGTTTTGAACTTATTTCTCTATCTCCTTTTTTTGGAAGCAGGAGAATGATCATCTCAAGATGGTAATTTCAAAGATAGAGGCCCTTCGCCCAAATGTTCTGTTGGTGGAAAAAAGTGTCTCATCATATGCCCTAGATTTACTTCTAGCAAAGGAAATTTCATTAGTGCTCAATGTAAAAAGGCCGTTACTGGACCGGATAGCCCGGTGCACTGGTGCTTTTATAACTCCATCAGTTGATAATGTTTCCACAACACGACTGGGACACTGTGAACTGTTCAAGTTAGAAAAGGTTTCTGAAGAACTTGAGACATCCAATCAGTTCAACAAGAAGCCATTAAAAACATTGATGTATTTTGAAGGGTGTCCAAGGCGTCTAGGTTGCACGGTAGTATTTTCTATTCAAATTTGTCACCATTTTTGTTGGTTCCGAATTTTGGAGATTATGTGGTACAATATTAGCATCCTCTTTTACAACATGTATCATCATTGCAACAAAAATGCATCTTCTTTGCTGCTTTGAGATATAGCTCGATTCCCTGAATCTCTTTTCCAAAAATTCCATTGTGGCATGTGGTCACCTTTTATTTTAACCCACATTATGCTAATTATGATTCTAATTGCTATATTCATCTAATTTAAAGGTTTTGCTTCCTTATGTGAGCATATGATTTTATAAAGATTTTTCAGAATTTGGTTTTCTCACATCAGATTGTTGCACTTCTCTTTGTAGGTCCTTTTGAGGGGTAAATGTCGGGAAGAACTGAAGAAAGTTAAACATGTTGTTCAATTTGCAGTATTTGCAGCCTATCACTTATCCCTTGAGACTTCTTTCCTTGCTGATGAGGGTGCTACTCTGCCTAAAATGAGATTGAGCCATTCAATTGCTAAACCGGAGAGGATGATGGCTGAAAATGCTATTCCTGCTATCGCCAGTTCCCAGGCTGTCACCAATTGCCAAGTAGCTGATGGCTCTACCCGAGATGTTGGATCTGCGAGTCTCAGACTGGAGCATGGGGGACTGGAATCATTGTCTGAGCATCTTGATCATAGTTTTGTTTCTTCTGCTCCTGTTTTCTTGGATTGTAGGTTTGGAGATGGATCAACTGATGCTTGCAATAATAATTTAGAACCTGATGTGGGTATGGATTTTCGTTCTTTCAATGAATGCATGGATTTGAAGAAGCCCGTTATCGATTCTTGTGATGCTTTGCAACCAGAATTGCAAGAAATCATGGGTCAAGAGGAGAGGCAGCTTGGGGAGAGTAATGAATTGAAGAAATTTGAAGGGGTTAATGAAGATGAAGCATCCGGTGAATACTTCTCAGCTGCTGACACTAACCAGAGCATATTGGTGTCATTTTCAAGCCGTTGTGTGCTTAAAGGAACCGTGTGTGAACGCTCTCGGCTCCTGCGCATAAAGTTCTATGGTTCTTTTGATAAACCACTTGGAAGATACCTGCATGATGACTTGTTTGATCAGGTAACTCATTTCAGGTTTTTTATTTTCTGGTTGCCTACCTTAGTTATTGTGGATTTATGAACTGATAGGATTTTCTGATTGTTTGCCAGGCATCTTGCTGTCGAACTTGTAGCGAGTCAGCTGAAGCTCATGTCCTATGCTATACCCATCAGCAGGGGAATCTGACAATTAATGTTAAACATCTTTCCTCTGTTAGGCTACTTGGGGAACGAGATGGCAAGATATGGATGTGGCATCGATGCCTAAGGTGTGCTCATACAGATGGAGTCCCTCCAGCAACTCGTAGAGTGGTCATGTCAGACGCTGCATGGGGACTTTCTTTTGGAAAGTTCTTGGAACTTAGCTTTTCAAACCATGCAACTGCCAATCGTGTTGCAAGCTGTGGTCATTCCTTGCAAAAAGATTGCTTACGTTACTATGGGTAAATGCTGCCTGCTAAGCTAAAATTTTTCCCTTTAATTATTTAGTATCATGTTGGTAATTACTGAAATATTGTATTTGACAGGTTTGGGAGCATGGTTGCATTCTTCCGCTACTCCCCTATAGATATTCTTTCTGTCCATTTACCACCATCAGTACTCGAGTTCAGTGGCCTTGTCCAACAGGAATGGATAAGAAAAGAGGCAGAAGAGGTGATTTCCTGAGTTTAGGATTGTGTTTTCATGACTGCAATAGACTGATGCTAGACGTTGAATGGAATGCTAATTGCAGAAAATTACTATTAATTTTAGCATGTTTTTTAGTGTTTAGCTTGCTAGTTTATTAACATCCTTTCGTGTTTAACAGCTTATGGTTAAGATGGAAACTTTGTATGGGGAGATATCTGATGTACTTGAAGGCATGGAGCAAAGTATTAATTCCATTGGATGTGAAATGTCAGATACAACTGATTTGAAGAACCACGTCTTGGAACTAAAAGATCAGCTAACAAATGAGAGGAATGATTACATAGTGAGTACTGAGTACATTCCATTAGTTTTGCTAATAAAATATCATTGCTGTTTCAAATTTCTATTAGTGTTCTAAACACTGTTCTAAAACGCGCTGCCTAGGCGGCGCGTTTACCGCAAAAATCGTCGGTCGTTCACCGCCGTTGACTAACTCAAAATTCGAAATTGAAGCTGATTTCCGGTCGAATTTTACACCCTATCCTAACCGTAACCTTAATTTTACATAATTAACTCTCTAACTCATCAATTTTAAAAAATCCCCAGTTTGATGCATAAACCCTCATTTAAAAAAGCTCTAATTTCTTCAATTTTTGTTAGTTTCTCATCAAATTGATCATTTATAAATCTTACCCATTGCTCAAACAACATTTTCCTGTGATTAATTTGTCAAAATCACACCAAATCTTAAACCTAATTATGGAAATTCTCTATTTCTGATTAATTTCCTAGGCCCGCGTAGGCGCCCTAGGTGCTAGGCGTTGGGTTGCCGCTCGACTAGCGCCTAGCGCGTTTTAGAATACTGGTTCTAAAAGATGCTCTATGTGGCGCATGATCATCCTCATTAAGCCTTAATAAGTTGCTAGGCGGCAACCCATCGGAAAATTGTATCTCTACGGCAAATGGTGGCACGGATTGGTGCGTGAACGGTGGGATAGGTTGCCCGGCTTTGTCTATTCACGGAGGAGTGGTTCATGCGTCAAAAATTCAAACGACGGTGGAGTGTGTAGTCCACTAGCCGATAGAGGTGGCGTGTGAACTACACACTCCGGTGGCTACAGTTGAAGCTGTTGTTGATAGCGGCCAAAAACCCCAAATTTCCCCAAATTTCCAGACCCTAACTCCAATTGACCTCAATTTGCCAAACCCTGACCTTAATTTGCCAAACCTTAACCCTAGTCAATATAAAATTACCATATCTTAATCCTAATTGACCTCAATTTTCCAAACCCTAACCCTAAATCAATCCAAATTTCCAAACACTATTCAAAATTTTTTCGATAAAAAATAAATCGCCTAGCACCGCCTAGCCTGTCTGGCTAGGCGTCGCCTAAAAGGCATAGGCTATAAGTGTTCTCCCATTCCTAGCATTTTTTAGAACCATGATTTCTATTTGAAAGAACCTTGGAAAGTGCATGCAGAGAATCAAATTTTCATTAATATTTTAAGCAAAAAAATAGGGAATTTGTCTATTTCTAATTACTTTCCTTGCAAATATAGGGTTTGCTACAACCAGTGATCATGGAAACTTCAGAATCAGGTCAGACAGTTGTCGACATTCTAGAACTAAACCGTTTGAGACGTGCCCTTCTCATTGGTTCACATGCCTGGGATCGTCAGCTTTATTCCTTGAACTCTCTCCTTAAAAAAGGTTCCATTGGCAAAGCAACACAAGGAAATGCATCTTATATCCAACTGAAAGAGTCGAAAACTGATTTGTTTTCTAAGGATAGTAAGCTTGACTGTGATCATGAGGAAAAGGTATCTGGATCTTTAGAATCGCAGGAGTCTCATGAAAATGATTTACACTCGCAGCAGGCAGAGGAGCTTAATTTACCAACCTCTGAACCTTTTGTTTCAGAGAACTCCAAGTTAACCTCTTTCCATCATAACAGAGAGGAGGATGTGCATTCAGATGGGGAACCAACATCCAGTCTATCTGAGAGAATAGATTCTGCATGGACAGGCACTGATCATGTAGTTCCACAAGCATCTCAGACAGATGGACCCCAAGCTGGTTTTGTTGGCCAGCCAAGTAAAATTGATAATCCTCCATTTAAAAGGCTAAATTCACCGGTGAGAGTTCATTCGTTTGATTCCGCATTAAGATTCCAGGAACGAATCGCTAGAGGGTTGCCCCCCTCTTCATTGCATTTGTCATCAATTAGATCTTTTCATGCTTCTGGAGATTTCAGGAGTATGGTAAGAGATCCTGTTTCCAATGTAATGAGGACTTACTCCCAAATATTGCCATTTGAGGCACAGAAGCTAAATTTGATTCTAAACTCCGCTCCCTCATTTATCTCCTCTGCTTCTCGTATGGCTGAAGGGGCTAGGTTGTTGCTTCCAAAAAGCGGTGATAATGATGTAGTTATAGCTGTTTTTGACGATGATCCTACCAGCATAATATCTTATGCTCTTAGTTCCAAGGAATATGAAGACTGGGTTGCTGATAAGTTGAACGAGCATGATGGAAGCTGGAGTGCTGGTGAAACTCACAAAGAAGGGTCTGCAGTTTCAAGTTTTTCAGCCTGGCAGTCATTTGGATCCCTAGACTTGGATTATATCCACTATGGCAGTTACAGGTCTGAAGATGCTTCTTCATCCGTAGGTACCTTGTTTACAGATCCCAAAAAGTCTCCACATCTAACAATTTCTTTTGGCGATGAGTCTTCAAGTGCTGGTGGCAAAGTGAAATTTTCTGTCACCTGTTATTTTGTGAAGCAGTTTGACTTGCTTAGGAAGAAATGCTGCCCGAGTGTAGTAGATTTTGTACGTTCCTTGAGCCGCAGTCGGAAATGGAGTGCACAAGGGGGGAAAAGCAATGTCTTTTTTGCCAAGTCATTTGATGAGAGATTTATTATAAAACAAGTCAAAAAGACTGAGTTGGAGTCCTTCGATGAATTTGCACCAGAATACTTCAAATATTTGACTGATTCCCTCAATTCCCGCAGTCCAACTTGTCTTGCTAAAATTCTTGGTATTTACCAGGTTAGCTCTCTTCTTTACTTTTGTCTATATATCCCTTGCATACACATATGTGGTGGTGGGCGCTGTGGGTGAAAGGTATAAGACATTACTAGTTATGATTCTTATTTAATTCGGTGGCAGGTCTCTGTAAAACACTTGAAAGGTGGCAAGGAAACAAAAATGGACTTGATGGTAATGGAGAACCTCTTTTTCAGGAGAAGTATCTCAAGGGTCTATGATCTTAAGGGATCTGCGAGGTCCCGGTACAATTCAGATACTACAGGAGCTAACAAGGTACTGCTGGATATGAATCTTTTAGAAAACCTAAGGACAGAACCCATATTTCTTGGAAGCAAGGCAAAGAGAAGCCTTGAGAGAGCCATTTGGAACGACACATCATTTTTGGCTGTAAGTTTTCCTTTTAGCATCGCATCAATTAAATCTAAGCATACTGGCTCCAGAAATTGGCCTGAAGTTCATTCTCAGTTTTGGTCTGAATTTTGGTTTTGTCAAGTAGTTTTAGTTTGTCTCTTGTGCTTCTGCAGTCTGTTGATGTAATGGACTACTCATTGCTAGTTGGGGTGGATGAGGAGCGCAAGGAGCTGGTATTAGGGATCATTGATTTCATGAGACAATATACATGGGACAAGCATTTGGAGACATGGGTTAAGGCAAGCGGTATCCTTGGCGGTCCAAAGAATGCTTCCCCAACAATCGTTTCTCCCAAACAATACAAGAAAAGATTTCGGAAAGCAATGACAAACTATTTTCTCACAGTACCAGATCAATGGTCTTCATGAACTGCAACATTGCATTCTTTTTCAGTCGCAAAAGTATTTGTTCATTGGTAACAGCTTACTGATTATAATTGCAGGTAAATGAGGGGAGGGGGGAAGCTCCCTACCTACCTTTTTTTTTAAAAAAAAAAATGAATTGTAGAATGAAAAATATTTAGTTTGTGTGCACAAGTTGCCCGGGCTTTAATAGATCGAGTGTATAGAAGTTCCATGTGAAGAGGTTCTTTGTACTTTTTTTTCTCCACAGCCCCTTTTATTTGAACACTTGGAAGGTCAAGTTTCCAGTGAGGTTGCTTCTGAAAGCAAACCCATTTGCTTGAACTCGAAATTGAATCTCATCTTTATGATCAACACTGAATAAAATATCTCATTCATTAGAAGGCTAGTACAAAATTCAAAATGAGAAGTTGTGAACCAGCATTCCATTTTCCACTCATTTTACTGTAGCAAACTCTGCTCAACCTCTCTATTTCGGACAACTCTCCATCATTTTTCTTTAGTTAAAGCGGGGGCATGTATTTTTCAATTATCAAGCTTGATCAAGTGATCCTCTCACATTAGACCCAGTGCCGTCAACAAATATTGTAATTTAAGATGGGAAGAATACCATTTACCAAGTAATTAAATATTTTTCCTCCCTTTAATCACAGAGATTAACATCTCTTCATGATTTTTAATTTAGGTTTAGGCGTGGTTCAGTTCAGCCTTTGCATTTCACTTCAGTTTTCATTCCAATTTTAGAGACATTGATTTACTGAAATTTAATATCAAGTCATAAGTAATTTTATATATATTTGTGTGTGGTGGGGAAAATGATAGTCATAAGAGTCACTGCAGAAACAATAATCTCTAGGAATAGCATATATAGTTACATATGATATCTATAGCCAACTCTCATAAGCTCTTACAAAATTTATTGATCAGCATCACATAGCTTCATATATTTGTTATATGTACATGAAAGGGAACACATACAACAAAATCAAAAATCTGCAGGCTGATGAAGTCTAGAGAAGAGACAAGAGATCGACTAGTACAGGTCTCATCTTTTTTTTTTTTTTTTTCTTATTTCGTTTTATTTAGAAATATTAAGTAGCTACTGTTATTTGGCTTCCTCCTCCACTTACGGGCATGAAACTAACACGCTTCTGCAATCAATAAGAAATAAATTGATCAGATAAGGGTTTTTTATTTCTCCATTGAATAAAAACAATAGTTTGTTAACATGTTCGTGAATGCACGTCCAGCTTGAAAGAGACAGCAGGCTAATCTAATTACTTTAATCTGTTTCTTTTTGTACAAATCTAATTTTCTTCTCCCTTTGCATGTGAGTAGAGCAGCTGAGAAGAAATCTTAGCAAGCTAATGGTAGTTGAGATTTGACCTTTACAAAAATGTCACATATATAGTAGTTGAGGTTTGTCCTTTCCAAGTCATTACTGCTGGTTAATCAGCAATATTGAGAGTAAAATTGACTATGCATATTCTGTTGATTATCTAGGTTTTACTATTTTGATCCCCGTGTAACGTGAGTAGGTAGTATGAATCTATTAGGTGAGAATGATTATGATACTATATTAAAATTTATAAACCCTAATATAATCTAAAAATTAACTTTTTTAATGGTTGCTTAATTATTATATTGTTGTACCATTTGTTGTAGAATATGGTGAAATTATAAATTATCTTAATACTCTCAGTAGTGTAATATTTATAAGTTAATTTATACCTTCAATCAATACTTTGTATCAAACCTGTGAGATATTAAATTGTCAACAAAACATGTAAATGAACTGTGTAATAAATAAGCCTGATAGGACCACGTCATGGTCCTGAATACATGTAATAATATAGCTTGGAGATATTGCACATGGGAGATGAAATTATAGGGGTGGCAAAACGAATCAACAAATCGAATTTGTATCGAATCCTAAACGAATCGAATCGAAATATGATGAATTCGTATTCGATTCGTTTATTAAATGAATCCTAATATCAAGATTCGTATTTGATTCGTTTATTAAACGAATCGAATACGAATATTCGTTTAGTCATGATATTATTTAATATCATAATTTACCATAGTTGATTTACATTAATTTTTCATAAATATATACATATATAATATATAATTAATATATTTATTAAAAATATTTTACCAAATATTGAAAATATTATTTTTCTATGGTAATTAGTCATAATTTATCGAATCTTAATTGGAAAATAACAATAACTACTAAAAGAAAATATTAAAACGAATCCTAAACGAATAAACAAATCCATGAGTCTAAATTCGTATTCGATTCGTTTAATAAACGAATAGAATCGAATTGACCCATTTATTAAACGAAACCATTTTTCAAACCCGTATTCGCTTTAAAGCGAATCGAATCGAACGAATAAATGAATCTGACCCAAATTGCCACCCCTATGAAATTAATGCAAAATGAGTCAGCAAAGCCATCTCTCCAACTACATGAAGCCACATACCAAAGAAGGAAAAAAAAAATTAAAGTCAATATTGGTCCTCAAATACTTGGGTTTTAGGTCCACCAACTTAACAAAAATGTCCCCTTAATCCATTTTAATTGCCCATCCATAACCAACGCATTTTAATAAACAAAAAAACAATGAATACACCAAAATGTCAACCTCAATATTGAGTGTGATAGGAGTGTTTAGCAGTCGGGTCGGGTTTTTTTAAATTTAACAAAATCTGATTGGGTTGGGTCACGCGAGCTAATAAACTCGAATCCGAAAATTGAGTATGCAAACCTGAGCTGAGCGGGTTGGGTTGGCCAAAAAAGAAGATATTTTATTTATTTATTAATTATATTGAGACATAAATATCATCTATTTTATGTCCCGAAATTTATCATACATATAAAATTTCAAGATAAAAAGTATTAAATAACTGAAATAATATTAAAAACTTTAAAAAATAATAAAATTTTTAAAAAACAAATAAAAAACTATTTTTTAGGTCGGGTTGGGTTGCGTCGTCAAACTCGTAAACCGGCCCGGAAAAAACGGGTCGGGTGGGATCAATCCGAAATTACTTATTTTTTAGAACCCATCTGAGTCGGGTCGTGATTTGACCCAACCTTATAAACACCCTTATGGTGTGAATTAGTTCCACTGAAAAAAAAATTTAAGTGAAAATAAGAAATTTGGAATTGAAACTCCACTCGTATGATTATGATGAGATTTGGATTTTGTAATTATTACCCTCAAAGTAAATAAATAAACAGTAGAAAACTTTTACCTCACGTGCCTTGAATCCATCTCCAAATCTTTCATTTCCATTATTACTATTCTCCCAAAGCATTCGTTGCTTTTCTTGACTCGCCATGCAAAGATCCCTAATCTTCTGAGCTATCTCATCATCATTCTTGCTTTCCTTCATCAACTTCTCAACTTCAGCTCTCGGAAGCTTCATTTTCAACCTCGTAATTGCTCCCTCCTCGTGCAAGCTGCTGCTGCTTATCGGTTTCATTATCGAAAGATCCGAAACCGATCTCCGAGACAGCATGAGGCTCTCAAGCCTGTCTTTAGCACTCATGTGGATCCCCGACCGAACCCTTCTTGGAACATCCCGCGGCAACTCGACCAAGAAGTAAAGCCTCTTCGCCTCCAAGTTTTGCTGCGGCTGCAATGGCTTAGCCCGAATCCCGAAGTGCTTTACGGTTTCTGATTCTAACAACACGTGTCCTGGTGGATAATCTTTTACTACTTCCTCAGCTTTCACCGGCGTCTTTAACTTTATTGTCTCCCCTGTTATCTTCATAACCTTTGTTGTTTTTTTGTTTTTGCTGCCCAAGCTGTTACCCATTTTGGCTTCAGCGGCAAGCGCTTGAAATGCTTTTTAGGTTTAGGGTATAAAAACTAACAAAGTGAAGGTGGGTATAGTTAATGTCAATGAGTCATTGGTCAATAAAGAAGGCAAATGTTTTTGACATTAGAAATTAAAAGTACGCAAGCTTTCGCTATCAATCAATCCAAATACCTAAACTTGTTTTTTTTTTTTTTTTACTTCTTCATTTATACTCTACAAATCCGACAGAATTCATTTATTGAGTTGAATTACTCTACAAATCCGACATAATTCATTTATTTAGTTGAATTTGTGTAAATGCGAAATTAAATATTATGATTTCCCCATCGTATATTGACTTGTACAACTTGTAGTAAATTTTCTTTTATAGAGAATGAAAATGTATAATCCTTTAATAAGAAATGATATAATCTTTTGGATTGAAATGATATATTCCTTAATGAGAAATGATACAACCCTTAGGATTAAAATGAGGACAAATGATTCTCAACTTAGTTTAAAGTTTTTCATTTTCTACAAAATATTTATAGGTTTTTCTTAAGACTTTGAATTATTATTTGTGATTTATGACTGCATATTTTGCTTGAATTATGTATGTTAAAAGTGATAAATAATACATCCCGTCAATAATCTTAAGAACTTATTAGAATTTTTGTGTTGCAAAATCTGTTTTTGCATGGTTCACGCATGATTAATAAATTATAATAAATTTTTATGAAATTAGATTAAAAAAAATAAATAAATAAAGTAAAATTTGTATACATGATTGAAATAGTAAAATGGGAGGTAAACTAACTAATGAAAGCATGATTGTATTCTTTGCTTTGAAAAAGAATTATAAATTATCTAGACAACTTACTGCGTTAAAAAAATAAAAGTTATTTGATTTGAATTATAAGTTATACTCAAATATTGTGTCATTTGATTATAATATTCTGATAATGTTTCTATTAACACATGATTCTTGTAATTTGATAACTAATTATTTTTAGGATTTATTCATTAATTAACTTAAGAAAATCATATAATATAATAAAATTGTAAACTTGGTTATTATAGATTTAAGTTAATTAAAATATTTTCAATTATCACACACTAACCCAATAATTGTAAGTGATAAAGTTGATGTTAGTAATATAATATTTGTTGGATTATTTGTTTAGAATTACAGTGTAACACTAAGAATGAATATCTAAGATTTTCTATTGAGAAAGTGACTAAGGAAATACTAACACTAACCTATTGTTAATTTATTGTATGCTATTTGATAGTTTATTAGTTTGCATGTGTATTTATGCAGGTGTTAGCGCAAACCACACAGCCCGTACAACCAAATTCTGACCAGCAGAAGCCTGATCAACTCCATACACGGTAGTGTTGTTCCTCACTCTTGTTTTTTTATGATTATCTTACAATGGGGACAATGCAAGTTTTAAGTTTGGGGGTGTGTGCATGTAGTGATAGTTCCTGTTATTTTTTTTTAAAAAAAATATTCCTTGATTGTAAAACATAAGTCTAATGATGAAATTTCTTTACTTTAGATGAAGTCTTAGAAATGATAAGTTCCCAATTGATTTTTATCTGATGCCTTGAGTAGGTGATCTAGGTTAGACTCGTATGTATTTAACAATAGGTTTTTAACAGTAAGAACCTAAGTAATTGACAAAGTTAATAGTTGAAGAAATTGTTTGCCAATGAATGACCGTTTGCTTAGATATTTATCTCAATATGCTAGTGTTATGATGTATGATATGATTAAAAATAAAAGAAAAATAAATAAAAATGATTGAAAAAGAATGAAAGCATAAGAGAAAAAAGAAAAAAACAGTTAAACCACATATAACTGATAAGCGTGAAGCTACCCATGGGCGAGTGTTAGGACCACCATGAGGAGAAATGCTACCTTAAATGGTAGGTGTGTTAAGAAAAAGAAAAAAAATCGTACCATAATGAACACAGAAAAGGCAAATACAGAGTACTTTTGAGATATCTAGGTTAGTTTGACCCATCGGATCCCAATTTTGAGATGAAATCATTGAGTTAGCTTACTTAAGAGTCGAGCTGTGAATAACTCTTTACACACACACAATGTGAGTCTGGCTTACATGATTTATTTAAGAACTTGGATTTGAGTTGCATTGCGTACTTTGAAGGATATATGATTTCATTTATAGGAATTCTTTGAGGACAATAATATGCATAACTATCGGGATTATTTTATTTGCTTGAATACTATTGCATGTGTGTGAATGACGTTTAGGGATATCATGTGCTGCCTTCACGAGACTATAACTCGTCCACTAGGGCCGCCTAGGGGTTTAAAGGCTTGTTGCATACGCTAAATGCAATCGTGATCCCTACGAAAGTGGCCTAGTTAATTTTTTAATTTTGTTTGTTTAGTTTTTATTTTGTCTTTTGCTCGGGACTAGCAAAATCTTAAGTTTGGGGGTATTTGATAAGTGCGGTTTATACCCACTTATTCATGCATTCTTAGCTTACTATTTTCTTAGATTTCGTATCATTTAATGTATTTGTAGTTTCTTTTATGTTTTATTTGTAGGAAGTATTGGAATATGGATCTTGGGGCATTTCGTACGTGTTTTGGGACCCTACGGACGCACTGGAAGCACACGGGAAGAGGAGAAAATACAGAAAATAGCAGCCAGAAAAAAGTGACCGGCGCCGCAACGCCACTTATAGGAGCCGCAGCGCCTTCTCAGCAACTCACACACATAATTCCCGTAAGTTTGGCACCGCGACGCCACTTTCCGGCGCTGCATAGACTCCCAGAAGCATCAATTGTTAAGGTTTTACATGCACAATGACTCCAAGACTTTCTTATAAATACATAAGCTCGTCCAAAACCCTAGAGGAGGAGGCTAATACACATAAAAACACTCAAAAATACATATTTTAGAGAGATCCATGGAGGAGGATTAAAGAGCGACAAGAGGAGACGAAGGTGGTGACGTTCGAAGAGGAAGAGATTCAATTCAGATTTAATCATCTAGTTTTCTTCTTTAAACTCTAATAATATCCATTATGTTCATGACCCTATTTTCATTGTTTTTATCTTTAGTCATGAACTAAATCCATAATTCTAGAGGATGATGTAGCCAATGTTTGAACCTATGTATTGATTGTCAATTTAATTATTACGAAGTTTTATTTAAGTTTATTTGTATTCTCTTGCGTTTAATGCATCTTATTTGTTGGCAACAAATTGAAATGATGCATGTTTAAAATCTATCTCTCGGGTGAGAGTGATTTTGAATAGGATCTAGAGAATATAACCTATGAGATTTGTAGAGTTCGGAAGAATCTATAATCCCTTTGAAGTCATTAACAAAGAATCACAGAACGTAATGAATTGTTGATTATTAGATTTTTATAGGGATATCGAAGTCAGTAATTGATAATCTTTTCACTATTGCTCGGGAGAGGGAGTGGAATACCTTAGGATTCTTGACTTGTAAATAATGTAACTTAATAAGGATTGAATGACATGACAAATATATAAGGGATAGCTAGGTTAAATCAGACTCTAGAATCTCTCGTATCTTGGTTTCTCCTCATATCTTATTTATTTATCTTTTAGTTTTAAATTCAGATTATTCTAAATTTAGTTGCTTCTAAATAAAGTTAGGATTATTAATTATATTACTTAGTGTGAGTTGAACACAATCTCTGTGGGTTCGACACTCTTCACTCATCTTTACTAAAACTTGACACCGTACACTTGCGGTACGATATAAAATATCGCAACACTAGGTTTAAAATAGACAACTGAAACTTTGTGCAATTGAAACCAAGCATTGTGAAGTTTTATACTCTTTCCCATTCAAGTGATGATGTAGAGTGTTGTCTGTCAAAGTTAGGTTAATCTAAGACTTTTAATTATCACTATATTATGAGAAGAGTCCTAATGAGGGTAAAGACATATTATATTTTATAGTAGATCATATATTTAATATAATAAGTGAGGCCGCTTCCATGAGAATTTTAAAGGCTGGATTTCCTAAAGTATTTGATGAGGCCATGACCGATGTTTATGATCGAATTGAACACAATCGTAGAACGAGAAATGATCGGAATGAAGCTGTGTGTTGGCTATTATATTGGTTTACACTAATGACAGAAATTTCAAGACTATAGTTCACTGGTTTGCCAAGTAAATCCGATAGTCATTTACTAGGAAAGGTTCAAAGCAAAAGCTACCTATTCCGATGCAGTTTCATTTCAAGGAAACTCTTTTAGGTGTCTGCATTGATATTTAGAAATTGTGGGGGAGTGTAGGAAATTTTCTAAATATAAGGTATATATTTATATGGAATGAAATGATATAATCCTTTAAAAAGAAAGGACACAACCCTTTGGATTGAAAAAATATGTTCCTTATAGAGAAAGAATACAACCCTTAGGATTGAAAGAGTTCTTTAGAGGGTTATTACCCTTAAAAGAATGTATACCTTAACATAGATGTACTCTTACGAAGACAACCCTCCATGTTTATAAAAAATGTCATTGAGTTCATTTTATTCATCAATTCTTTCACAGATCTTATGTTGGATAATTATGACCCATAAAATCACTATTTGTACAGAACATAGTGTTGTTGTACAAATTAACTATGTGACAAAGGAAATTACTCTTTTATCATTTGTAATTAAATTATCGGGATATATAAATGATAAAAGTCCATATGATTAGTTCCGGATTGATAAGATATGAGACAGTATCAATCCATGAAGGTTTAATCATTAAAACATCCCTAGTCGCAGTATTATCGAGATTGGACATCGATAATACGGAATAGACTAGTATTACACTTGTGCGCGTTGTGGGAGCACAACGGCATAGTTCTCATATATTTAAGTATTGGATACTTATGCAAGTGTAATAGGAAATTTTGTTTACCGATGGTACAGAAACAGTTTCGCTCTGGATAGACCCCTCGGAATTCCATTGGTAGTATGACTATGTGTCTATGGAAGTCCGAATCAGGGTAGGTGTATTTGGTCTTAACCTGAGACTTGCACCGCTAATACTTGCGACAATCAATATACTTTGGTTTTGGTCGTCCAGGGCTTTAACAGGTTCTGTGTACGCCTCTTCTGGGTATATTGAGAATCGTAGTGTATTGTGTGTGATGTTAAGATGGAAGTATCACTCCAGTCATATGGAGATGATGGTCACGTAGGATACGGAATTGGTGCTCTTATATACTGCAGCTATCGGGATAATATGACTAGGTCATAGTTAACCGATTATAGAGACTAGTTACCAGAGATCCGGTATGTGCTTCGTACGAGGCAGACACAATTCCAGCCCCAGGCCTAGCACGTGACATCCGATACTGGATCGCAATACGCAATACTTCGTATACTACGCCTGATATAGATTACATATTCCCTTAAGAATATTTCTGAAGAATTGGGTTGGCACGGTGCTTTGCTAGAAGCCAACCATGTCTTGTAAATCGGTAAAAACGTAGTACTAGGTACGTACGTGTTCGGATAGTCTGACGACCGAATTTACTGCCAACATATCCGGGGATCTCATGGGTCGCTTCCCGAAGATTCACCGATGACTTATGACTCGCACATTATTAATCTGAGATTAATTAATAGAGAGAGAAAATTAATCTAGGATTAATTACGGAGATATTTTATCTGGGATAAAATACTATTTAAAGAGAGAGAACGATTAATTTGGAATTAATCGATAAAATAATATATTCGATATATTATACGAAATTAGATTTCGACGCGGAATTAAAATTACATTTTAATTCGGGCAAACGAGTTAATTTAGAATTAATTCGCTAGCGACGTGAATAGTAAGTTTGCTAGGCATAATTATTTAATTAAATTTGATTTAATTACGTCGCAACGGAAAATTTGTTAATTCGGAATTAGCGAACCCGAGCCCAGGAGTATTTGCGGGCCCACTCGCATTTCGAATCGAGTAGGGCCCACAAGTCAGACCATGTGTCACATCACTAGTCAACTTTATCACTTTAATGTGATGGAAGTTGTTGGTTGATGGTTGAGTGCAAAACACTCAAATGTGATGGTTTGAATGACTAATACCATTTATTTAATTTTTGGTATATCATTTTGAATTGATTTTTGAAATCCATTCAACCAACACAACTCTTCTTTCTTCTCTCCATCCTCACGGCACTTGGTGCCTTTTCTCTCAAAAATTTCCTCTCAATGCCGAGAGCAACAAGGAGCAAAGGAAAGAAATTGTGGCAAGTTTTTCCAAGATGCTAGCACATCCAAGGGGTCAAACAAAGGTGATAGGGAAACCCATTCATGAGCATGGAATCCATTCACAAAGCTTGGACCTTGGAGATCAAACATGGAGCAAAAAAGAGGGGCATGGCCGAGAGCTTCAAGGAAGGAACATAAAAGTTTTGTGTTCATCGCATCTCAAATCCGATCAATGTGAGTATTTCCGCAACTTTACTTTGATGTATTCACATGTTTTCATTGCTTAATTTGATCTTGGGATAACCTAGACAACAAACAATGGTATCAAGAGCCTTGATTAAGCATGAAATTGATTTAGGGTAAAATTTGGGTAAAATTGATTTGAGCATGATTTGATGAAATTGTTTGATTGAGTATGCTTGAATGATAATAACTTAGAGTTATTTGTGATCAATTTGATGAAAATTGAATTGGATTAATTTTTCCCCAAAAATTTGGCTTGGTCGAATGGTGTTGATGCCCTAATGTCATGGTGATTTTTTTTTTTGATCATTGGATGAGTTGAAAGACTTGGGATAAATTGATTTAGGATTTAATTGGATTGAAATCGAAATCGATTTTGAAAAACCCTAAATTGCCGTGAGCTTATAGCATGAAATGAATTGATTTTTTGATTCAATAATGTTGGACATGTGTTGATGAAGATTAGCATGATTAATTAGTGTAATTGGTATTTTGGAAATGTTAATTTGACTAATTAATTATGGCTAATGCACTTTAGTTAATTAAATTGTGAAATTTGGAATTTAATTAGTTGGGCTAAATTTGGAATTGGGCTAATAAAGTTGTATTTGGGCTTAATGGGCTTGGTTGGGCCAAGTTTGGTTTAGGTTAATTGGTTGGATCCAATTGGGCCCAAAACCATATCCATAAAGTCCAAATATAATTAAATGGACCTTTAAAATTTTAATTGGGCCTAATAGGCCTAAATTGATTTTTGGCAAAAGGGTGATTCCTTTTTGGGCTTTGGTTGCCAAAGCCCATGCCTTATAAATTAATTGAAAGCTCATTGGACTTTAATTAAATTGACATTGGATGTTAATTGGGCTTTGAGACCCGAAAAGATTAGATTTAGAATCTAAGTCGTAAAGGCACATTAATAAAGTGTAATTATTTAATTTGGAATTAAATAAAGAATTAGTATTGAATACAAATTAAATTGGATTTAATATTGTAGTTTAATATAATTCAAGAATTCGTACTTTGAGTACTTATTCTTAAAATGAGTTTGACTCGCGCAAATCAAATCGTTGTTTGAACATTGGATGGTCATTAATTTCAGATTATTAATTGGATTAGATTGATTGATAACATGCTTTTGTGTGAATACATGGATGTGATGTATGAATAATGTATATCGAATGGATATTAGATGGGTGAGGGCAATTTTGGAAATTGTTGTAATAAATTTAGAATTTATTAAATTGGATCTGCGTGTCCAGTCTATTACCTCTTGACTCTTTGTATTTCTCTTCTCACCTATTCCCCTCAATGTAAATGAGGTTTCTTTAGAAGTGTTTAGTAATTGGTAGAAGTAAGATTTGTGCTAGCGGGAGAGAGGAAATGGAGAGATTTATTCTAGGAACAAGTTGTTATAATATCCATCTGCATATCATTATTAATTTATTTACGCGCCTTATTATGTTTTTAGAATGCATGTTTAAAGGTGTATGATGAGACCTAATCAAAGATAATTAATTGGTTGCCAATTACGCGAAAAACCCTCAACAAATATTAAACGTTTTTCCTTCAATTGAATGATTCATTCTCAAGATCCAAGATTGGCACTGGTTTGTTGGCCAAAGTCAAGGCCTTTGTCCATCGCGGATGTGTTTGAATCATGAAGGCTTTGTTCCATATCGCATGTCTTGTCCAAGTTGTGATTTGTTGGCCAAAGTCAAGATCACTTCTTGTCCATCGACATCGATTATGAAGCTTTCCAAAGTCAATGAGTCCCGCTTAACTGGAATCATTAAGTTTGTTGTGCCAAAGCCAAAGCTTAATTGATTCAGAGGAAAAAGGTTATGCAATATATTGGATATATTGGCATATATTAGATATATGTTTCGGACTTGGATGTCCACCTACTGGATCTAGGAATTGGATGAGATCCAATTGATCTTAGAGATCTACCTAGTTAAATATCATACAATTTGTTGGCCAAAGTCAAGGTTGTGTGTTATTTAACAGGATCTTAGCCCACTAGGAAACAAGGTTTCCCGAGTACTCAACAGAGGGTTAGAGGCTCGCCGAAAAATAGTGGGAGACAAGTATTAAATTTGCAATTTCGTTTAGATACTTGCCAATACGCGCTCATTTCAATTTTTCGTCATTACTTAATAAATATATTAGTTGGACTAATATTTAATCGTTGTTTTAATTAAAAAGTTGGACTGTATTCAAACTACTTCAAATTATAGTTGATTATATAATTGGATTATAGTAATCAATATATTTGAATTTAAATAATTAAATTATAGTTGATTATATAGTTAGACTATAGTAATCATATATTCAATAGTACCTGAAATCGTTGATTGGATAGTTGGACTACAGCAATCAAGATAACTGAAAGATTAGCGTTTAAAACATAATCCTGGGAGAAAATGTCATTAAACGGCTTTAATTTTCAAATTGGGAATAGAATCTCATGATAGTCATGGGAACTGAGAAGTTATTCTATTTGATAGAGAAACCTCTTGGGCCTGAGCCCGGAGTTGAGCAAATAGTGGAGCATGAGTTTTAGATCTTTGTACAATGATGATGAAATTAAAGATCTTCATAGATTTATTCTTAAATCTTAGAAGTACAAATTACATGAGGAAGCTCTTTAGCTCGTGTATGTCAGAGGGTACATCTGTCGAGCACTAGGTGTCGCAGATGATTGCTGACATCGATCAGCTAGGTTAGCTATGCATTACCTACGAGGGCGAGACTACCAAAATTTGATCTTATAGTCTCTACCCGAAAGCTGGGGCAGGTTCATTATGAACCAAGAGAAAAATCTTGAAGAGTTGATGGCTATGCTCTAGGAGGCACAACCAGAACTTTTAAAATGGGCAAAGACAAAATCATCACTGTCTTCTGGGAAGACAAATGACATATCCCAAAATGTTTGCCTAAACTGTGGCAAACGGGTTTACTGGATGCGTGACTGCCGTATGGACAAGGCAGACATGAAGGAAGAGAAGACAGGGCAAGGCTCCGACTTTAAGTATGATTGTCATAAATATGTTCGCTATTAGTTTCAAAATTGGATTTTGATACTAAGTATCGTACATAAATATGTACTGATGTGCAGAATCTGCTGATTAGCAGGATACTGACTTCAGTTGAGATTGATCTACGAATCAAAAACGGGACGAGAGTCGTTATTTTAACCGTAGAAACCTAAGTTCAGGAACTACCATTTGGGTGTGTACTTAAATTAGGAAACTGTTATAATGTACCTAGTTTGACTAGAAACTTTATCTCTATATCAGAGTATAACCCATTGCGGGTATACCTTTATATTCTAGAACACTAAAGTGTTTTATTTTATAAAGATGATATTGAGATAAGCACATTAGATGTGAATAACAATATTTATATTTTGAATATAAATGAATCTCAAAAGTATAACATGACAAACAAATAGCTCAACCTGAATTAATTAGATGAGACTTATTTGTGGCATTGTTGTCCGGGACACATTAAACAAGACTCGTATATCCACACTTTCGAAGAGTGGGTTCTAGGACAGATTTGATTCTATTCAAATGATGTCTACGAATCTAGTTTATTAGGCAAAGTGCCTAAAACGCTTTTTGCTTGGTAAAAGTGCAAGTGCCACCGATCTGTTAGCCCTCGTGTTGAGTTCTAATATAGGTCCCAAGAATCATGAAATCAAGCATAAAATTCGCATGAATACACAAAGGAATAAGGCGGAAACTTTACTCATATTGATGGGTTTGAGATGCGAAGAACAAAAACCTTCAAGCCTCCCTCAAAGTCACGGCAGCAGCTCCTCATTGCAGTGGGCTGTGCGGTTTTACTGGTTTTTGTCCCTCCAAGAATCGGCCATTGATGAACACCATGGAAGCTCCAAGCTTCAAGCTTCAAAAATAATTCCAAGCTCATAAATTCGTTTCCCTATCACCTATGTATAACTCATGTATGTGCTAGCACTACTCTTCTTCATTTGCTTCTCAAAAATTCGGTCAAACCAGAAGATTTTGAGGAAGAAATCGGTTCCAAAACCGAGAAGGAGAGGAAGAAGAAAAGAGAGGGAAAAGAGAAGTGCGTGAGAGTGGTGAGAGAGAGAGAGAAAATGATTTTAGTTTATATATTTATTTTATTTTCCAAAAAACAAAACAAATATATAAATCATTTTCATATATATCAAAAGTCAAAAAGCAAAAGTCTATTAATGCTTTTCCAACAACTATATCACTATTCACATCAATCACTCAAATCAATCAATCCAATTGTCACATCACTCAAAGTGACATGTGATTTGACGCTTGATGTGACTAGCGATTTGACGCTTGATTTGACTTGCGTGTCGCACTCGAATTCTAAATGCGAATGCGCTCGCAAATAATCCCGGGCTCGGGTTCGCTAATTCCAAATTAACGAATTTTCCGTCGCGTCGTAATTAAATGATTACGCCTAGCGAAATCACTATTCACGTCGCTAATGAATTAATTCTAAATTAATTCGTTCGCCCGAATTAAAATCTAATTTCAATTCCGCGTCAAAATCCAATTTCTAATAATATATCAAATATATTATTTTATCGATTAATTCCAAATTAATCGTTCTCTCTCTTTAATTAATATTTTATCCCAGATAAAATATCTCCGTGATTAATCCCAGATTAATTTTCTCTCTCTTCTAATTAATCCCAGATTAATTAAGTGCGAGTTATACGTCATCGGTGAATCTTCGGGAAGCGACCCATGAGATCTCCGGATATGTTGGCAGTAAATACGGTCGTCGGACTATCCGAACACGTAAGTACCTCGTACTACGTTTATACCGATTTACAAGACAAGGTTGGCTTCTAGCAAAGCGTCATGCCTACCCAATTCTCCAGAAATATTCTTACAGGAATATATAGATCTGTATCAAGCGTAGTATACCGTAGTATTGTGTATATCAGCCCAGTATCGGATAGTCACGTGCTAGGGCTGGGGCTGGATAAGTGTCTGCCCCGTCCGAAGCACATGTCGGATGTCTGGTAACTAGTGTCTATAATCGGATATACATGACCTTGTCATAATATCCCGATGGCCGGCCAGCACTTAAGAGCACTAATACCGTATCCTGCGTGACATCATCTCCACTATGACTGGAGTGATACTTCCGTCTTGACATCACACCCAATACACTACGACTCTCTGATAAACCCAGAAGTGGTGTACGCAGAACCGGTTAAAGCCCTGTACCACCAAGACCAAAGTCTATCGATTATCGTAAGTATTAGCGATGCAAGTCTCAGGTTAAGACTATACATACCTACCTTGATTTCGGCCTCCCATAGACACATAGTCATAATACCAATGGGATTCCGAGGGGTCTATCCAGAGCGAAGCTGTTTCCCGTACCATCGGTGAAACACAACCTCCTATCGCACTTGCATAAGTATCCTATACTTATATATATGAGAACTATGCCGTTGTGCCCTCACAACGCGCACAAGTGCAATACTAGCCTATTCCGCATTATCGATGTCCTGTCTCGATAATACTACGACTAGGGATATTTAATGATTAATCCTTCGTGGACTGATACTGTCTCATATCATTCTCAATCCAGGAACTAATCATATGGACCTCTCTTCATTTATACATCTAAGGTGATCTAATCACAAATGATGAGAGTGTAATTTCCTTGTCACATAGTTAATTTGCTACAACAACACAATGATCTGTGCAAATAGTGACGCTATGGGTCATTTTGTCCAACACCTCGTTCATAGTGACGTAAGTGGGCCCATATCTAGCTAGGCTAGAGGTGGATATGAACACTTCGCAACCTTTACGGATGTGGCATCACGTTATGGTTATATGTTTCTTTCGAAACACGAATCAGAAACTTTTGATAGATTCAATGAGTTTCGACACGAAGTAGACAAACAGATCGGAAATAGTATTAAAACCGTTACGGTTAGACCATGATGGAAAATACTTAAGCAATAAGTTTCTCGAATATATGAAAGAGTATAGTATTCTTTCATGATGGACTCTTCACGAAACACCTCAATTTGACGGTGTGTCTGAACTGAGAAACCGAATTTTGTTGGACATGATAAAGTTACTTATGAGTCGCTCTGAGCTACCATTTTCCTTCTATGGATACGCATTAATCAGTGCAAAACTTATTTTGAATAAGGTTCCATGAAAATCTGTTTGACAGACTTCATATTAGATATGAACAGGAAAGAAACCGGGTTTTCTCATTCCTGGAGATTTGGGAATGCTGGGCATATGTTTGGATGATACCAAACTAAAATCCAAATCGGATAAGTGCCTAATTTGTAGGTTATCCGAGGGTAACCAAAGTATAGTACTTATACAACTCACACGAGAACAATGTAATTGTTGCTCGCCATGTGGTTTTCCTAAGAGGAATACCTACATGCAGTGGTAAGTGGGAGGAAATTAAAACTCGATGAAAATTGGAGTAATACTGTTCCAGGCACCGAGTCCTCATAGAACACCAACAGTTCACCAGGGATGAAACTGTACCACAATCTTCGAATACACAAGAACCACGTAAGTCGGAGAGAGTCAGAAAACAACCTGGGAGGTATGGGTTTCTGATCTCACCTCGATGTCAATCTTATTGAGAAATACGAACTGACTACGTATGAGGAAGTGATACAAGGTATCGACTCCCTATTATGGCAAAGTGCCATGATGTCCAAAATGGATTCCATGTATACCACCAAGTATGGACACTGGTTGTTGTACCGGAAGGCATTGTGCCTATTGGTACTATATAAGTCTTCAAGGACGACATACATGGAAGGCAACATCAAACGTACAAAGTTAGGCTTGTAGCGAAAAGGTATCGTTATCAACATTGTGTCGATTACGACGAAACCTTTTAATCGTTGCCATGATTAAATCCATTTGGATAATGCTTGCTAATGCTGCATGTTTCATTTATGAAATATGGCAGCTGAACGTCAAAATCGCTTTCCTTAAATGGAAACCTTTTGGAGGATGTTTACAACATCCTGATGGTTTTATCGTACCAAAACGAGCAAACAAGGTTTGCAAGTTAAATTCGATCCATTTATGGATTGAAGTGTTGGACAATTATGACCCATAGCGTCACTATTTGTACAGAATACAGTGTTGTTGTACAAATTAACTATGTGACAAGGAAATTGCACTCTCATCATTTGTGATTAGATCACCATAGATATATAAATGAAGAGAGGTCCCTATGATTAGTTCCTGGACTGAGAATGATATGAGATAGTATCAGTCCCCGAAGGATTAATCATTAAATATCCCTAGCCGGAGTATTATCGAGACTGGACATCGATAATGCGGAATAGGCTAGTATTGCACTTGTGTGCGTTGTGAGGGCACAACGGCATAGTTCTCATATATATAAGTATTGGATACTTATGCAAGTGCGATAGGAGGTCGTGTTTCACCGATGGTACGGGAAACAGCTTCGCTCTGGATAGACCCCTCGGAATCCCATTGGTATTATGACTATGTGTCTATGGGAGGCCGAAATCAAGGTAGGTGTGTATAGTCTTAACCTGAGACTTGCATCGCTAATACTTACGATAATCGATAGACTTTGGTCTTGGTGGTACAGGGCTTTAACCGGTTCTGCGTACACCACTTCTGGGTTTATCAGAGAGTCGTAGTGTATTGGGTGTGATGTCAAGACGGAAGTATCACTCCAGTCATAGTGGAGATGATGTCACGCAGGATACGGTATTAGTGCTCTTAAGTGTTGGCCGGCCATCGGGATATTATGACAAGGTCATGTATATCCGATTATAGAGACTAGTTACCAGACATCCGACATGTGCTTCGGACGGGGCAGACACTTATCCAGCCCCAGCCCTAGCACGTGACTATCCGATACTGGGCTGATATACACAATACTACGGTATACTACGCTTGATACAGATCTATATATTCCTGTAAGAATATTTCCGGAGAATTGGGTAGGCATGGCGCTTTGCTAGAGGCCAACCTTGTCTAGTAAATCGGTAAAACGTAGTACTTGGTACTTACGTGTTCGGATAGTCCGATGACCGATTTGACTTCCAACATATCCGGGGATCTCATGGGTCGCTTCCCAAATATTCACCGATGACGTATAACTCGCACTCTAAATTAATCTGGGATTAATTAGAAGAGAGAGAAAATTAATCTGGGATTAATTGCGGAGATATTTTATCTGGGATAAAATATCAATAAAGAGAGATAACGATTAATTTGGAATTAATCGAACAATTAATATATTGGATATATTAAACGAAATTAGATTTCGACGCGGAATTAAAATTAGATTTTAATTCGGGCGAACGAATTAATTTAGAATTAATTCGTTAGCGAAGTGAGTAATAATTATGCTTGGCATGATTATTTAATTAAATTAGATTTAATTGCGACGCAACGGAAAGTTCGTTAATTTAGAATTAGCGAACCCGAGCCCGAGATTATTTGCGAGCGCATTCGTATTTCGAATTCGAGTGCGGCAAATCAAATCAAGCGTCAAATCGCTAGTAGCATCTAGCGTCACATCATTCGTCAATCAAGTGATTGATGTCTTTTACTTTGAGTGATTGACGCAAGTCACTATTCATGATTGATGGAAGTGATGTGGGTGGTTGGAAGCTTTAAATGGTTTGACTTTTTAAAGCCAAATTCACATGAAATGCATGTGAAATTCAAATGAGTGTATTTAATACACAAATTTGCCAAACCAAACACAACTAATTCTCTCTTCTCTCATCACTCTCTTCACGCCCAAAATGGGCAAAATGCTCACTGCATTTTCCATCAAAATGTCGAGCATAGGGAAGCATGGAGTTGGGTTTTTATGGCAAAAACCGCAAGTGCTAGCACACTACGAGATATGCGAAGTTGATAGGGAAGCTCACCCATGAGCCGGGAACCGTTCGACGAAGCTTGGAGCTTGACGAAGGACCAAAAACGAAGTCAAAACAGTGAGGAAAATCTGCACTGCAGTTCACACCAAAACCAGTGCGTTTTTGGAGTTTTGTTGCCTCCGCGTCGCTCAACCGATCGATGTAAGTATTCCGCAACTTTCTCGATTTGTATTCTCACTCGTTTCATGTTTGTTATTCGATCCGTGGGACCTAGAAACTCCAACAATGGTATCAGAGCGAGTAAATGCATGAAATACAACTTAAGGATAAAATTTGGGTAAAAATGTGTTTGAGCATGTTTAATGAAATTGGATGATTTAGTGTGTTTATAACATGTTTTATTGATGATTGATTAGATCAATTTGAATAAATTTGATTTGGAACAAATTTGCCCCAAATTTTATGTTGGCCGAATGGTGCCCTAAGTGTGAGCTCTTGGAATTTTAATTTTTTGATTCATTGGATGTTTTAGAAATGATTTGGGGATATTGATTTAATGTTGAATTTGATTCAATTGGATTGGATTTGAATTTGGCATATTAATTCCCCTTGGCCGAGAGTCTATAAGCATGTATGGGTTTGATTTTGATCAATTTGTGTTGGACACTAATTGATGAAGATTGCATGATTAATTAGCCTAATTTATGTTTTGGAAATAAATGATTTGGGTAATTAATTGTGTTAATGCACTTTAGTTAATTAAAGTATGAAATTTGGAATTTTGTGTTTAATTAAATTTGGGCCTATTTTGTGAATTTGGGCTTAAGTGTTGTTATTGGGCTTAATGGGCTTTGTTGTACAAAGTTGGGTTAAGGCAAATTGGATTGGATCCAATTGGGCCCAAAACCGCTTCCATAAAGCCCAAATGCGACTTAATGGACCTTTGTAATTTAATTGGGCCTAATGTGCCAAAATTAATTTAAAGGCTTATGGGGTAATTCCCGGATTGGACTTTGGTTATCGGTTTGATCCGATTTGACCAAAATTCCACGCCTTAAGAAATTAATTAAAAGTCCATTGGACTTTAATCAAATTAACGTTGGACGTTAATCGGGCTTTGAGACCCGTAGCGATTAAATTTGGAATTTAAGTCGTTAAGGTTCGTTAAATAAAGTGTGTGATATTTAATTTGGAATTAAATAGTGAATTAGAATTAAATGCATGTTAAATTGGATTAAAGATGTAGTTTAATTTAATTCGTACTTTGAGTACTTATTCGCAAAGACGAGCTGACTCGCACAAAATCAAATCGTTGTTTGAACATTGGATGGTCACTAATTATCAGATTAATTAATTTGATTAGATTGATTGATAACATGCTTGTGTGAATACATGGTTGTGATGCATGAATAATGAATATCGGATGGATATTAGATGGGTGGGGCAATTTTAGAAATTGTTGTAATAAATTTGATTTATTAATTGGACCTGCGTGTCCAGCCTTATCACCTCCTATCCTCTTGTATCTCTCTTCTCACCTATTCCCCTCAATGTAAATGAGGTTTCTTTCTTTGTGTAGTGTAACGGGTAGAAGTAATACAAGTGGTAGCTTGAGTGAGAAAGGGAGAGATTTGATCTAGGATCAATGTGTAAAGTATCCATCCGCATATCATTATTATTTATTTTCATACTCGCTTTATTATGTATTTAGAATGCATGTTTAAGGGTGTATGATGATGAGACCTTAACAAAGATAATTAAATTGGTAGCCAATTTGCACGCGAAAAACCCTCGTTAAATATCAAGCGTTTATTTTCCTTCCATTGAGTGATTCTTGCTCAAGATCCAAGATTGGCAGGGGTTGTTGGCCAAAGTCAAGCCCTTGTCCGTCGAAGATGTGTTTTAATCACGAGGCTTTGTTCCATATCGGTGTCGTGTCCAAGTTGTGGTTTGTTGGCCAAAGTCAAGACCACTTCTTGTCCATTGACATTGATTACGAAGCTTCCATGTCAATGGGTCCGCGCTTGACTGGGATCACTAGGTTTGTTGTGCCAAAGCCAAGGCCTAGTTGATTCAGAGGAAAAAGGTTAGGGTATACATTCGATGTAAAGGCATATATAAGATATATGTTTGGGACTTGGATGTCCACCTACTGGATCTAGGAGTTGGATGAGATCCAATTGATCTTAGAGATCTACCTAGTTAATTATCATACAATTTGTTGGCCAAAGTCAAGATTGTGTGATATTTAACGGGATCCTAGCCCACTAGGAAACACGGTTTCCCGAGTACTCGACAGAGGGTTAGAGGCTCGACGAAAAAAGTGGGAGGCAAGAATTGAATTTGCAATATTCGTTCAATTACTCGCCATATGCGCTCAATCGAATATCACGTCATAAATTCCGTCAATTAAATGTTAGTTGGACTAATATTTAAATTGTTGTTTTATAAATAGTTGGACTATTATATTCAAACAATTTAATTATGGTTGATTTTATAATTGGATTATAGAAAT
The DNA here is from genome assembly GCA_019454045.1 of Zanthoxylum bungeanum. Lineage (NCBI taxonomy): Eukaryota > Viridiplantae > Streptophyta > Magnoliopsida > Sapindales > Rutaceae > Zanthoxylum > Zanthoxylum bungeanum. The sequence continues at coordinate 42,571 of SKCR01030561.1, forward strand.
CAAAATAATTGAATTTAATCTATTAAATTATAGTTGATTAAATAGTTGGACTATTGTAATCATTATAATAAAAGGTACCTAAATAATTGATTAAATAGTTGGACTATTAAAATCAAGATATAATTGAAAGATTGACGTTTAATACATAATCCTAGGGAAAATGTTTTAAATGGTTTAATTTTCAAATTGGAAATTTAATAAGTTATTTTATTTGATAAAATAATATATTAAGCCTAAAGCCCGGAGTTAAGCAAACAGTAGAGCATAATCTTTGGAAGATTATGTGATGATAACTTTAGTGCTTAATCCATTAAGCTTGTCGCAGTATACTCCTTATTTTCTGAATCAGAACTAAGGATTAGATCCTTAAAGTATGATAATGAAATTGAAGGATATTCATGGATCTATTTTGGATCTTTGAAATACTAAATTGCAATTAATAACTCTTGGAGGATTAATGACTATTCTCAAGGAGACAAAGTCAAACTTTGCAATTAGGCAAGTAGCGCAAGGCGCACCTTACTTTAATATTCTAGAAACCCAAGGCTTGGCCAAAGGCTTCTGGAATGTTGAAATAGGGCAAAGGCTAAATCTTTATATTCTTCTGGGAAGATAAATGACATATCCAAAATGTCTGCCTAAATGTGGCAAACGGGATCGCGGAAGCGTGACTGCCGTTTGGACAAAGCAGACATGAAGGAATTAAAGACGGTGCAAGGCTCCGACTTTAAATATGTTTGTCATATATGTATTCATTACTAGTATTGAAATTAGATTTTAAATACTTAGTGTGATACATAAAATATATGTATTGATGTTTAGAATCTGTTTTGAATAGGATACTGACTTCATTGAGATTTTATCTGCGAATTGGAAACGGGACGAAAGTCGCTGCTTTATCCGTAGATACCTAAGTTTAGGAACAACCCTCGGGTATGTACCTTAATTAGGAAACTGTTATAATGTAACTAGTTTGACTAGATACATTATCTCTATATCAGTGTTTAACCCATTGCGGGTGAACCTTTATATTTTAGAACACTAAATTGTTTCATTATATAAAGATGATATTGAGATAAAACACATTAGATGTGAATAACAGAATTTATATTTTGAATATAATCTCAAATATAACAATGACAATCAAATAGCTCAAACTGATTTGATCAGAAGAAACTAATAGTGGCAATGTTGTCTGGGACACCTTAAACAAGACTCGTATATCCACACTTTTGAAGAGTGGGTACTAGGACTGATTTGACTATTCAAATAAAGTCTACGAATCTAGTTTATTGGGCAAAGTGCCTGAAACACTATTTACTTGGTAAAGTGCAAATGCCACCGATCTGTTAGCCCTAGTTCATAGTGAAGCAAGTGGGCCCATGTCTAGCTAGGCTAGATGTGGATATGAATATTTCGTGACCTATACGGATGTGGCATCTCGTTATGGTTATGTGTTTCTTTTGAAGAACACAAATCGGAAACTTTACAGTTTCGACACGAAATAGACAAACAGATCGGCTACAGTATTGTATCGTCACGGTAAGACCGTAATGGAAATTACTTAAGCAATGAGTTTCTAAAATACTTGAAAGAGTATAGTATTCTTTCAAATGAGGACTCCTCCCGGAACACGTCAAAGTGACGGTGTGTCCGAACTGAGTAACCGAATTGTGTTGGACATGATAAGGTTAATCATGAGTCGCTCTGAGCTACCATTTCCTTCAACGGATAAGCATTAACAGTGCAGAACTTATTTAGAATAAGGTTCCATAATATCTGTTTGATAGATATCATATAGATATGAACGGGAAAGAAACCTGGTTTCATATTCCCGATAATTTGGGTATGCTAGGCATATGTTTGGATGATACCAAACTAGAACCCAATTGGTTAAGTGCCAATAGTAGGTTATCCTAGGGATACCATAAGTATTGTACTTAAACATCTCACAAGAGGACAATTAGATTGTTGCTCGCCATGTGGTTTTCCTAAGAGGAATACCGATATGCAGTGGTAAGTGGGAGGATAGTAAAACTCGATGAAAATCTGAGTAATACTATTCCTGGCATCAATTCCTAATGGAACACAAATAGTTCATCAAGGGATGTAATATACATTAATCTTTGAATACACAAGAACCGCGTAAGTCGGAGAGAGTCAGAAAACAAACCTGGGGTATGGGTTTCTGATCTCACCTTATAAAGATGTGTATCTTTTGAGGTATACCAACTGACTACGTATGAGGAAGTGATACAAGGTATCGACTCCCTATTATGACAAAGTGTCATGAGTCCGAAATGGATTCCATGTATATCAACAAGTTTAGATACTAGTTGGTTGTACCGCAAGGCATTGTGCCTATTGGTACTTTATAAGTCTTCAAGGAAGACGCACATGGATGGCAACATATAACGCATAAAGCTAGGCTTTTAGCGAAAAGGTATCATTATCAACATTGTGTTGATTACGATTCAACCTTTACCTGTAGCCATGGAAAATCCATTTGGATAATGCTGCTTAAGCTGCATGTTTCATTTAGAACTATTGGCAGCAGAACGGGAAAATCACTTTCCTGAAAAGGAAAAAACCAGTCGGAGGATGTTGTTTAAAACATCCTGTCGATTTTTTGTCGTACATTAACTGCAACTGTAGGAAATTCTTCACAATAATTCATTAAGGGTAAATCTGTCCTTTGGTATCATAGGGTGCTTGTAAGGGGTATATCCCTTTGGAGGGTTGCACCCCAACCCAAAGGGTGCCCATTGGCACCCTTACATGCCTTATATAAGGTGACTTTATATTGATTACAAAGACAGAGGAAAAATATCCGAATTAAACAAGAGACACTGGTTTTTGTTTTGTTTTTGAGAGAGAGTATCATCATCTTCCTTGTTCATAAACTTGTGAAGGAGTGCTCCTTGTACAAGTAGCATCCAAGTTATCCTGGGAGAACGTTGGCAAGAAGAAACCGTAGAGCACCTGTGACGGGCCAATAAGTTCTTAAGGACAGAGATAATCTCGACTTGGACATTTCTGTAATCTTCATTTTCTGGTTTGTCACAAAGTTTTCTGGTTTTAGGGTTTTGCATCTAGATCTACTTTGGGTAATTTGATCTGTTTGTTTTGCGTGTTTATATTACTGTTTTAATGACATTATTTTACCAACAATCTTAAGAACTTATTGATATCGTGTTATTAAATAGTAATTTGCATGTTAGGGTTTTAATATTTTCTGGAAAATACGAACTGTGCATGAAAAACCCGTAGGGCGTTCGAACGCCCAACGCACGCGAAGGCTAAAAATTTGAATTCTCGTAAGAACGTTCGAACGCGTCTTCAAACGCACCTCGAACGAAAGCCTTCTGCCTTAGAACGTTCGAACGCGTACTAAACGCAACTCGAACGCAAACTCTCTGGAATCATTCCGTTCGAACGCGTTCACGAACGCTATACGAACGTGAACTCTCTGGAATCATTCCGTTCGAACGCGTTATCAAACGCTACTCGAACGTGAACTCTCTGGAAACACATCGTTCGAACGCGTTATCAAACGCAACACGAACGCACACACACTGGACAGTCTCGTTCGAACGTAGATACGAACGCGACACTAACGAAATAGTCCTGTAATTCTTATAAACTGCAAACTTAAATAATATTAACTTGGTAAGTCATATACTGTTAACACATTAATCTTGGTAGTATAGATTTAAGTTATTATTAGGTTGTTCAATTATCACAAGCATACACATAGTGATAAAGTTGAAATTGTTTGATTGTTGCATAATTGGTTGAGAATTTAAAGTGTAATAATACACAAGTAATTCCATCCAATCTTGATTGAATTATATATATCTACATTTATCGTATATCACTTTGAACAAGATCATTCGTTGATCGTTGTGCAATTTGTCTTTCGTAGACTAATTGACCCTGTTGATTTTCCAGTTACATATGGCTAGCGGAAATATCACGGTACCGGTCTCTCATGGAGAAAAACCGGAGAGAAATTTGGTGGGGCAAATTTCAAACAATGGCAGAGCAAGATGCTGTTCTACCTGACAACTCTCCAGTTGGCAAAATTCCTCAAAGATCCTCCGGGTCCTGTGGAGGGTGAATCCGAATTGGCCAAGGAAGAGCGAGAACAGACTTGGATGTCTGGAGACTTCTTATGCAAGAACTACCTTTTGGGTGGTCTTGACAATACCCTGTACAATGTGTACCAAGGCATGACTTCTGCGAAGATTCTCTGGGAATCTCTCGAGAAGAAGTATAAAACTGAAGATGCCGGACAAAAGAAATTTGTCGTGGGTAGGTTCCTGGACTACAAAATGGTAGATTCAAGGACGGTGATGTCTCAGTTGGGTGAACTGCAATTAATCATTCATGAAATACTGGATGAGGAATGAAACTTTGTGAGACGTTTCAAGTTGCCGCCATAATTGAAAAGTTGCCTCCATCATGGAAGGACTTCAGGAGCTATCTGAAACACAAAAAGAAGCAGATGAGCCTTGAAGACCTCAGTGTTCGATTGAGAATCGAGGAGGACAACAGGATGTCCGAGAAGGCCAGCTACAAGACTCTGGAGTCTAAGGCCAACATCATTGAAGGTGTAAAGGGTAGCAAAAAGAGAAAGAACAGTGGAGCTGACTCTGGGAACAAGAAGTTCAAGGGAAAATGCTACAACTGTGGAAAGAGCGGTCATATGTCAAAGGACTGCAGAAACAAGAAGTCTCAGGACAAGGGCAAGAAAAAGAAAAATGAGGCCCATGTCACTGAAGGCGAGCAGCTGACTGATGATATCTCAGAGATGGAACTATCAGCAGTGGTAACTGAAGCCAACATAGTTGGGAATCCGAGAGAATGGTGGGTAGACACTGGGGCTACTCGTCATATCTGTGCAGACAGCAAGATGTTTTCCATGTACCAGAAGGTCGATGGCGGCGATCATCTGACAATGGGAAACTCGTCTACCTCTCAGGTGGTTGGACAAGGCACAGTGGTTCTGAAGATGACATCCGGAAAGGAGCTAACATTGAAAAATGTACTGCACGTTCCAGATATTCGGAAGAACTTGGTCTCGGGCTCTCTTCTTAGTAAGGCTGGTTTTAAGCTTGTTTTTGTTTCTGATAAGTTTGTAATGACAAAGAATGATATGTATGTAGGAAAAGGTTACCTGACTGAGGGCCTTTTTAAGCTAAATGTAATGACTGTTAACCGTGCTATAATAAAGCTAGTTCGTCTGCTTATATTATTGTGTCACAAAATGTATGGCATGGGAGGTTAGGACATGTTAATTATGATACTATGCGTAAATTAATTAACATGGACCTTATACCTAAATTTGCTATTGATGGCCAACATAAGTGTGAAGCATGTGTTGAAGCAAAAATGCATCGAACATCATTTCATTCTATAGAACGTAGTTCTGAACCGCTGGAACTTGTACATACCGATGTATGTGACATGAATATTGTGCAAACAAGAGGCGGTAAAAAGTACTTTGTCACTTTTATCGATGACAGCACAAGATTCTGTTATGTGTACTTGCTGAGAAGCAAAGCTGAAGCAATTGAGAGCTTCGTACACTATAAGAACGAAGTTGAAAACCAACTTGGCAAGAAAATCAAAAGAATCAGGAGTGATAGAGGCGGTGAATACGTTTCACCATTCGGTGAATATTGTTCTGTGCACGGAATTATTCACGAAACCACTGCTCCTTATTCTCCTCAACAGAACGGAATTGCGGAACGCAAAAACCGAACGTTGAAGGAAATGATGAACGCCATGTTGACAAGTTCGGGACTACCCCAGAACTTGTGGGGGGAAGCTCTGCTTTCCGCGAACTACGTTCTTAACAAACTTCCTCACAGAAGGTTGGACAAGACACCATATGAGTTGTGGAAAGGTTTCGTACCTTCCTACAAATACCTCAAAGTGTGGGGGTGTCTTGCCAAAGTAATGGTTCCTAAACCTAAGAAGGTTAAAATAGGACCAAAAACTGTTGACTGTATATTCATTGGATATGCTCGCAACAGTAGTGCGTATCGATTCTTGGTACACAAGTCGGAGATTCCTGACATCAATCCGGAAATGATAATTGAGTCAAGGAATGCGACATTTTTTGAAGAGACGTTTCCTTGTAAGGAAAGACAGCGCACAGTGTCTCTCAAAAGAACGACCGACGCTGTCAAGGACAGTGATCAGGTTGACCTAGAATCAGATAAACGTGTTAATACTGAGACAATCGAGCCTAGACGTAGCAAAAGAGCTAGAACGTCTAAGTCGTTTGGTCCCGATTTTCTGACATACCTGTTAGAAAATGAGCCTCAAAGCTATAAAGAAGCTATGTCTTCTCCTGAGGCACCTCTTTGGAAAGAGGCGATAAATAGTGAGATTGATTCAATCCTACAGAACCATACTTGGGAGTTGGTTGATCTTCCACCAGGTTGTAAGCCATTGGGCTACAAATGGATATTCAAAAGGAAGATGAAAACGGATGGATCAATAGATAAGTACAAGGCAAGACTTGTCATAAAAGGTTATAGACAAAAAGAAGGCCTTGATTACTTTGACACCTATTCACCTGTGACTCGTATCACATCGATAAGAATGCTCATAGCCATAGCAGCTATATTTGGTCTTAAAATACATCAAATGGATGTAAAGACGGCATTCTTGAATGGTGAATTGGATGAAGAAATTTACATGGAACAACCAGAAGGGTTTTGTGTTCCTGGACAAGAACAGAAGGTGTGCAAACTTGTAAAATCCTTGTATGGATTAAAACAAGCACCGAAACAATGGCATGAGAAATTTGACAAAGAAATGTTGTCAAATGGGTCAAAACCAATGAGTGTGATAAGTGTGTGTACACTAAATCAACTCAAAAGGGATATGTCATTGTGTGTCTCTATGTAGACGATATGCTGATAATTGGTAGTAATCATGAAATGATTCAGTCTACCAAAAACGTGTTATCCAGCAGATTTGATATGAAAGATATGGGGATAGCTGATGTGATCCTAGGATTAAGATTTCTAGGACATCAGACGGATATATATTATCACAGACTCATTATATTGAGAAGATACTCGATAAATATATCAAAGGGGATCTAAATGTAGCTAGAACCCCTGTAGACCTAACTCTTCATTTATCAAAGAATACTGGTTCAAGCATATCGCAACTAGAGTATTCGAGAATCATCGGAAGTCTGATGTATCTCACGAATTGCACACGACCTGATATCGCTCAAGCTGTGAATCGGCTTAGCAGATATACGAGCAATCCAGGACACAACCACTGGAAAGCCATAGTAAGAGTTTTGAGGTATCTGCGTGAAACTTCAAAATATGGGCTACATTACGAGAGATATCCTGCTGTACTAGAGGGTTACAGCGATGCTAACTGGATATCTGATACGGTGGATTCCAAATCCACGAGTGGATTTGTTTTCACACTTGGTAATGCAGCCGTGTCATGGAAATCCTCGAGGCAAACGTGTATTGCCCGGTCTACTATGGAATCAGAATTCATAGCGTTAGACAAAACAGCGGAAGAAGCAGAATGGCTTAGAAACTTCCTGGAGGATATTCCTAGTTGGCCCAAACCGGTGCCAGCGATTAGCATACATTGTGATAGCCAATCGGCAATTGGGAGAGCCCAAAATACAATGTATAATGGTAAGTCTCGACACATACGTCGGAGACATAATACCATACGTCAACTGCTCTCAAGTGGCATAATAACGATCGATTATGTCAGGTCGAAGGAAAACCTAGCGGATCCACTAACTAAAGGTTTACCTCGAGAGCAAGTTGAGAAGTCATCGAGGGGAATGGGCTTGAAGCCTATAATCTAAGAATTGCCACTGTGGAAACCCAACCTAGTTGACTGGAGATCCCAAGATCTAGGTTCAAAAGGGACAACAGAAACTTTGTGCAATTCAAAACAAGCACTGAAGAGTTTCGTACTCTTTCCCATTCCGATAATGACGCTGAGTGCTGTCTGTCATTGGTTAGGATAAGCTAAGGCTTTTAATGATCACTATATTAGGAGATGAGTCCTAATGGGGGTAAAGACAGATTACCTCTTCATAGCAGATCACCTATTTCAAGTAAGAAGTGAGGCCGCTTCCATGGGAACCTTTAAAGGCGGGTTACCCTAAAGTACTTGATGAATCCAGGACCGTTGTTCAGGGCCAAAATGAACACAACCGTAGAACGGGAAAATGGTCGAATTAAAGCTGTGTGTTGGCAATTGTCTTGGTTTACACCAACGGCAGAACAGTTCAAGACTATGGGTCACTGGTTTGCCAAGTAAATCCGATTGTCACTCACTAGGAAAGGTTCAAGGCGAAAGCTACCTATTTCGATGCAGCTTTAGTTCTTGGTAACTCTCTCGAGTGTCTCCATGAATATTTGAAGAATTGTGGGGGATTGTAGGAAATTCTTCACAATAATTCATTAAGGGTAAATCTGTCCTTTGGTATCATAGGGTGCTTGTAAGGGGTATATCCCTTTGGAGGGTTGCACCCCAACCCAAAGGGTGCCCATTGGCACCCTTACATGCCTTATATAAGGTGACTTTATATTGATTACAAAGACAGAGGAAAAATATCCGAATTAAACAAGAGACACTGGTTTTTGTTTTGTTTTTGAGAGAGAGTATCATCATCTTCCTTGTTCATAAACTTGTGAAGGAGTGCTCCTTGTACAAGTAGCATCCAAGTTATCCTGGGAGAACGTTGGCAAGAAGAAGAAACCGTAGAGCACCTGTGACGGGCCAATAAGTTCTTAAGGACAGAGATAATCTCGACTTGGACATTTCTGTAATCTTCCTTTTCTGGTTTGTCACAAAGTTTTTCTGGTTTTAGGGTTTTGCATCTAGATCTACTTTGGGTAATTTGATCTGTTTGTTTTGCGTGTTTATATTACTGTTTTAATGACATTTTTTACCAACACAAACAAGGTTTGCGGGTTATTCGATCCATGTTTGGATTGAAGCAAGCATAGGTTTATTGGAATTATCGTTTTGATGTAATCATAATGGTTATGATTTATTCAAAACAAAAGTTCTTGTGTATATAAGGAGGTTAGTGGGAGCGCACTGACAATGACTGTCCTAAATAGATAATGATAAATATGTCATTTCTTGGAAATGAAATTCCCAATAATAATCGTCGAAAGCTTGGCTTTCGAGAAAACTCTCCGAGAAACCGTACATTGAAAAATGTACGCGACCTGGTGTCTAATATACTTTGAGCATATATAGTCGCAAACAGGTCAATCCAAGTGATAGTCACTGGATTCTGGAGAATGAGAACTTGAAGTGACTGGGATCACTACTGCAAGTTTCCTAACCGATAAAGACGACTACAAGTCGCAAACGGTACTATACAGTTTGAATAACGGTACAGTGAGCTGGAATTCCAGGCAAGATACTGTTACCGAATAAACAAAAATGCGGGTTATTGCAGCAGCTGAGGCAGCAATAGAAACCTTCTGGGTCGATATATAAATCTAATTAGATTAGATGTAATTCTATTAGCAGCTGAGCTAGGCTTGAGCACAGACTAAAGAATTAATGGTCTCATCAACGATCCAGATAATTTGATATTCATCTGATTCGTTCGGATCATACATCGTGGCGATGTGATGATCGAATAAATCGCATCAGATGATAATCATGAAAATCCGCTGACGAAAGTCCTTACTCAGCAATTGAGCCAAACCGTACATAGTTCGGGTGTTAGACACTCGAGTGACTGGCTATAGGCCAAGTGGGAGATTGTTGGACAATTATGACCCATAGCGTCACTATTTGTACAGAACACAGTGTTGTTGTACAAATTAACTATGTGACAAGGAAATTGCACTCTCATCATTTGTGATTAGATCACCATAGATATATAAATGAAGAGAGGTCCCTATGATTAGTTCCTGGACTGAGAATGATATGAGACAGTATCAGTCCCCGAAGGATTAATCATTAAATATCCCTAGCCGGAGTATTATCGAGACTGGACATCGATAATGCGGAATAAGCTAGTATTGCACTTGTGTGCGTTGTGAGGGCACAACGGCATAGTTCTCATATATATAAGTATTGGATACTTATGCAAGTGCGATAGGAGGTCGTGTTTCACCGATGGTACGGGAAACAGCTTCGCTCTGGATAGACCCATCGGAATCCCATTGGTATTATGACTATGTGTCTATGGGAGGCCGAAATCAAGGTAGGTGTGTATAGTCTTAACCTGAGACTTGCATCGCTAATACTTACTATAATCGATAGACTTTGGTCTTGGTGGTACAGGGCTTTAACCGGTTCTGCGTACACCACTTCTGGGTTTATCAGAGAGTCGTAGTGTATTGGGTGTGATGTCAAGACGGAAGTATCACTCCAGTCATAGTGGAGATGATGTCACGCAGGATACGGTATTAGTGCTCTTAAGTGCTGGCCGGCCATCGGGATATTATGACAAGGTCATGTATATCCGATTATAGAGACTAGTTACCAGACATCCGACATGTGCTTCGGACGGGGCAGACACTTATCCAGCCCCAGCCCTAGCACGTGACTATCTGATACTGGGCTGATATACACAATACTACGGTATACTACGCTTGATACAAATCTATATATTCATGTAAGAATATTTCCGGAGAATTGGGTAGGCATGGCGCTTTGCTAGAGGCCAACCTTGTCTAGTAAATCGGTAAAACGTAGTACTTGGTACTTACGTGTTCGGATAGTCCGATGACCGATTTGACTGCCAACATATCCGGGGATCTCATGGGTCGCTTCCCAAAGATTCACCGATGACGTATAACTCGCACTCTAAATTAATCTGGGATTAATTAGAAGAGAGAGAAAATTAATCTGGGATTAATTGCGGAGATATTTTATCTGGGATAAAATATCAATTAAAGAGAGATAACGATTAATTTTGAATTAATCGAACAATTAATATATTGGATATATTAAACGAAATTAGATTTCGACGCGGAATTAAAATTAGATTTTAATTCGGGCGAACGAATTAATTTAGAATTAATTCGTTAGCGAAGTGAGTAATAATTATGCTTGGCATGATTATTTAATTAAATTAGATTTAATTGCGACGCAACAGAAAGTTCGTTAATTTAGAATTAGCGAACCCGAGCCCGAGATTATTTGCGAGCGCATTCGTATTTCGAATTCGAGTGCGGCAAATCAAATCAAGCGTCAAATCGCTAGTAGCATCTAGCGTCACATCATTCGCCAATCAAGTGATTGATGTCTTTTACTTTGAGTGATTGACGCAAGTCACTATTAATGATTGATGGAAGTGATGTGGGTGGTTGGAAGCTTTAAATGGTTTGACTTTTTAAAGCCAAATTCACATGAAATGCATGTGAAATTCAAATGAGTGTATTTAATACACAAATTTGCCAAACCAAACACAACTAATTCTCTCTTCTCTCATCACTCTCTTCACGCCCAAAATGGGCAAAATGCTCACTGCATTTTCCATCAAAATGCCGAGCATAGGGAAGCATGGAGTTGGGTGTTTGTGGCAAAAACCGCAAGTGCTAGCACACTACGAGATATGCGAAGGTGATAGGGAAGCTCACCCATGAGCCGGGAACCGTTCGACGAAGCTTGGAGCTTGACGAAGGACCAAAAACGAAGTCAAAACAGTGAGGAAAATCTGCACTGCAGTTCACACCAAAACCAGTGCGTTTTTGGAGTTTTGTTGCCTCCGCGTCGCTCAACCGATCGATGTAAGTATTCCGCAACTTTCTCGATTTGTATTCGCACTCGTTTCATGTTTGTTATTAGATCCGTGGGACCTAGAAACTCCAACATGAAGCAAGCATTGCGTTCTTGGAACCATCGTTTTGATGTAATCATAATGGTATATGATTTAATTCAAAACGGAAATGATTCTTGTGTATATAAGGAGGTTACTGAGAGCGCACTGACAGTGATTGTCCTATATAATGATGATATATCATTTCTTGGAAATGACATTCCCATAATACAATCGGTGAAAGCTTGGCTTTCATAATAATTCTCCGTAGAATACTTGGGAGAGACAACTTTTATTCTAGGAATAAAGATCTACTGGGATAGATCTAAAAGTTGTTGGCACTCTCCGAGTACTCGTACATTGAAATAAATATACGCGACCTGGTGTCTCATATGCTTTGAGCACATGGAGTCACAATCAGGCCAATCCAAGTGATCGTCACTGGATTGATGTTAAGAACATCCTTAAGTATCTTAGATGAACTAAGGATGCTTTCTTATACTATGGAGGATGAGAACTTGATGTGACTGGGTTCACCGCTGCAAGTTTCCAAACCGACAATAACGACTATAAGTCATAATAAAGGTACTATATAGTTTGAATAACGAAACAGTGAGCTGAAAATATTCCAAGTAAGATACTGTTGCCGAATAAGCAACAAAAACGGAATATTGCTGCAGCTGAGGCAGCAATAGAAGCACTTTGGATCTTAATAATCCTAATTGGATTAGTAAGAGTTCTGTTAGCAGCTGAGCTAGGCTACAACACAGACTAAATAATTAATGGTCTCATCAACGATCCAAATATATATACTTCAACTATTCATCCGATTCGTTCGGATCATACATCGTGGCGATGTGATGATCGAATAAATTGCATCAGATGATAAATTTGAAAATCCGCTGACGAAAGCAGTTTCTCAGTAGAAGTTTGAGCGAACCGTACATAGTTCAAGTGTAGGACACTTGAGTGATTGGCTATAGGCCAACTGGGAGATTGTTGGACAATTATGACCCATGGTATCACTATTTGTACAGAACATGGTGTTGTTGTACAAATTAACTAAGTGACAAAGGAAATTGCTCTTTTATCATTTGTAATTAGATTACCGGGATATATAAATGATAAAAGTCCATATGATTAGTTCCGGATTGATAAGATATGAGACAATATCAATCCATGAATGTTTAATCATTAAAACATTCATAGTCGCAGTCAAGGTTTTAAAATACAGTGCGGCGCCTCGAGGCGGCCGGCCATTGAGGCGTGAGGCGGACCTCCTCGAGGCGGTGAGGCGGGCGCCTCGATCGTAAATCGGAAAAATAATCCAAAATACATTCATTTCTTCATAATTCATAGTATGTTCAAAAAACTATTGATAACTGATTGAAAATACATTAACTTCTTCATAATTCATAATATTTTCAAAAAATTATTGATAACTAATCCCTAAACAAGCTATCATTAGTGTCTATCCAAAATACTTTGTAACATATATAAACCAACATATATTGGGTATGTAATATGTATAGAAACATCGGACATGTAACAACTTAACAAGATACAAGTTTGGACATGTAACACTCAAAAAGAAGAAATCGAGAAACCCTAGCCGAGAACGTGAAGAAGAAAGACGAGAGCTGAAGAAGAAACCGTGAAGAAGAAATACATTTTAAGGCTAATTTTTTTTTTTAAATACACAAGTCAAAACGACGACGTTGTGGTGAAAAAAAAAATAAAAAAAAAAGGTTCGAAGCCTGAGGCGGCCGCCTCGAGTCGAGTCTTCTAGAGACGGCCTGAGGCGGCCGCCTCAGGCGGTGGAAGGCGGGAAATTCTGCTGGAGCGTATTAGGCGGCCGCCTCGACGCGCCGACGCCGTGAGGCGATTCGAGGCAGGCCGAGGCGGCCGCCTCGAAACGTTTTTTAAACACTGGTCGCAGTATTATCGAGATTGGACATCGATAATACGGAATAGACTAGTATTACACTTGTGCGCGTTGTGGGAGCATAACGGCATAGTTCTCATATATTTAAGTATTGGATACTTATGCAAGTGTAATAGGAGATTATGTTTACCGATGGTACGGAAACAACTTCGCTCTGGATAGACCCCTCGAATTCCATTGGTAGTATGACTATGTGTCTATGGAAGTCCGAATCAGGGTAGGTGTATTTGGTCTTAACCTGAGACTTGCACCGCTAATACTTGCGACAATCAATATACTTTGGTTTTGGTCGTCCAGGGCTTTAACAGGTTCTGTGTACGCCTCTTCTGGGTATATTGAGAATCGTAGTGTATTGGGTGTGATGTCAAGATGGAAGTATCACTCCAGTCATATGGAGATGATGGTCACGTAGGATACAGAACTGGTGCTCTTATATGTTGCAGCTATCGGGATAATATGACTAAGTCATAGTTAACCGATTATAGAGACTAGTTACCAGAGATCTGGTATGTGCTTCGTACGGGGCAGACACAATTCCAGCCTCAGGCCTAGCACGTGACATCCGATACTGGATCGCAATACGCAATACTTCGTATACTACGCCTGATATAGATTACATATTCCTTAAAGAATAATTCTGGAGAATTGGGTAGGCACGGTGATTTGCTAGAAGCCAACCATGTCTTGTAAATCGGTAAAAATATAGTACTAGGTACGTACGTGTTCGGATAGTCCGACGGCCGGATTTACTGCCAACATATACGGGGATCTCATGGGTCGCTTCCCGAAGATTTACCGATGATGTATGACTCGCACATTATTAATATGAGATTAATTAATAGAGAGAGAAAATTAATCTGGGATTAATTATAGAGATATTTTATCTGGGATAAAATACTATTTAAAGAGAGAGAACGATTAATTTGGAATTAATCGATAAAATAATATATTCGATATATTATACGAAATTAGATTTCGACGCGGAATTAAAATTAGATTTTAATTCGGGCAAACGAGTTAATTTAGAATTAATTCACTAGCGACGTGAATAGTAATTTTGCTAGGCATAATTATTTAATTAAATTTGATTTAATTACGTCGAAACGGAAAATTTGTTAATTCGGAATTAGCGAACCCGAGCCAGGGAGTGTTTGCGGGCCCACTCGCATTTCGAATCGAGTGGGTCCCACAAGTCACATCATGCTTCACATCACTAGTCAACTTTATCACTTTAATGTGGTGGAAGTTGTTGGTTGATGGTTGAGTGCAAAACACTCAAATGTGATGGTTTGAATGACTAATACAATTTATTTAATTTTTGGTATATCATTTTGAATTGATTTTTGAAATCCATTCAACCAACACAACTCTTCTTTCTTCTCTCCATCCTCACGGCACTTGGTGTCTTTTCTCTCAAAAATTTCCTCTCAATGCCGAGAGCAACAAGGAGCAAAGGAAAGAATTTGTGGCAAATTTTTCCAAGATGCTAGCACATCCAAGGGGTCAAACAAAGGTGATAGTGAAACTCATTCATGAGCATGGAATCCATTCACAAAGCTTGGAGCTTGGAGATCAAACATGGAGCAAAAAAGAGGGGCTTGGCCGAGAGCCTTCAAGGAAGGAGCAGAAAAGTTTTGTGTTCATCGCATCTCAAATCCGATCAAAGTGAGTATTTCCGTAACTTTACTTTGATGTATTCACATGTTTTCATTGCTTAATTTGATCTTAGGATAACCTAGACAACCAACATCTTAGGCATATTAGAGAGTAATATTAGAGAGTTTACAATAAAAAGAGAGTTTCCACCATTTTTCAAGTTTTGAAGATCTTGATCGAAGGAGTGCCATTTTGATCAATAAGCAACCAATTATCCAATAAGAACTTAGCCAAGAGATCCATAAGTGCATCGAGACGGGATTAATAAGTTTGTAAGGATATATGATTCTGGACTTGGTTTAAAGTTTTTCATCTTCTACAAAAATATTTACAGATTTTTCTTAAGACTTTAAATTATTGTTTGTGATTTATGATTGCTTGTTTTGGTTGAATTATATATGTTAAAAGTGATAAATAATACATCCCGTCAACACAACTATTATTTATCTCAATATTGTTATTTTAATACTCAACTCAATATTGAATCTTAATTTTTCAAAATTTGAAGCAATTCAACAACCGAATTGGCAATCAAATTAGTATTGCGTCATTGCAATTCTAAGCATTAATACAAAGTCCGTGATGTGGGGCATCAAGCACAAATGATAACATACTCATTTTCACTTTTTAAAACTTTGTTGATAAAATTTCTCTACGGTCGTTCTTTGTCGTGTACATCCGATTATGTTAAAATAAAAGATTTTGTGTCAAATTAAATTAGAAACTGGTCATCTAAAATACTGGATCTTGCATTACTTCTGCTCTAGAGGTAATTGGTAGGGATAACATAATTTGAACCCATAATATTTTTTATACAAACTACGAAATTATGCACTACATCCATTTCAATTTGTCTACAGTCTCATTTTAATAAATCTTCGTCTTATTTGTTACATCCTTATTTTTTTCATTCCCTCTAATTCATTTAAAAAATAATGAATCTTGTCTTTTAACTTCGATATTTATTATATATAATTAGGACATTACAAATGATTTTTTTTGTAACTTGGTATTAAAACTTTTAACCTCAAACATTAAATTTGCTACCTAACTCGTACTATATTCCCCATTTTTGTATTTAAATAGATCGTTCATATATATGGATTAACAACCACATATTCGATATTCAACATAAGGACAAATTTTAAATCCTAATCTTAATTACTTACCCGTAACATGTGGAGGAAAATGATTACATAATCCAATTTTGTTATCTTCTTCTTCAACAAAAATGGTTACGTTAATCACGGGGACTACTGTTGAGACAAATTTGACACTCAAGATAAAATTTTGACTTGAGTGGTTTCATTTTTGAATTGTATAATGTGGATGATGCAATGATGATGGCTACTTCAAGACACCAACCGCTTTTTCTTTTTCAGCGTTTCTGTAACAATAAAATATTAATAACATGCATATGTTTCCTTAATGTTCAATGCTGATGGCATAAAAAATAATATTGCGATGAAAAATTTTCTTACTTTTGAATTTGAATGGTAAACTTGATAGTCTGCTAAGGCAACGTGTAAGGGTTGATTCTTCTAAGTTAAGGCTGGAGAAGCAAAACCATACAAAATGAGATGATAATAGTTTTTGTTGACGGTGGATTTTGGTCTCGGGATAATATAGGAATATCACCTCCGAGGGAATCATCCTTCAACTGTGAATTTGTTTGGTTATGGGGAACCAAAGGCAAATTTAGCGGAAAAAAGAAGAATACGCCAATCAGACAAGGTGATTTAACGTGGTTCGGTGGACTTTGAGATCCGACCTACGTCCACGGACAAGAACAGGGTGGTACTCTTTTTATTACTCAAATGCACCTCTCAGGCCTCTCATTTGCTCTTACAAATCGGAACTTTATGACTCTAATCTCTCACTCTCTTGATGATTTTTTTTGATCCCTTTTACACATGCTCTACCCTTCTATTTATAATAGTACAGAAATCAGATTCCTATTTGTATAAGAAATCCTATTGGACTCAATCTTCTCTTCTTGTAGGGTTTCCTGATCCGGTTCTGCATTCTCCTTCCGTATTCCCTTTTGGATTCTGACTCCTTCTCCTTGCGAGAGTAGGATATTTCTCTTATCTTATCCATAAGAATGGGGTGCTGTTGTCTTGGACACGTCCCGTTGTCTGGTCGGTCTTAATGAGGTCGGCCATGACAATCTTTTATGCTGAGAGCGTTCCTGCCGACATCTATAGTGCTCGGTCATCTGAACCATAGTGGTCGGTTTTCACATGAACTGGTCGGGTCGGCTAGATGATCTCAACCAGACAGCGAATTTACCCTTTTGTCCTTGTCGTGCTGTCTTAAATGCTGTAGCGCCTGAAAACACCATCAACATCTGTCCCCTAGTTCTCGGTTCCAACGAGTATGTGAGTTGGTGCCGGGAACTATATGAAGAGGGTGTGTCGGTTGTTTTCACTGGTAGTCGTCCCAGGATGCAAAAAAGGAATTTTCTTGCCTTTCCAATCATCTTTCCTTGAGACGCACAACCGTCGTGTCTTCTTAAATGCCTGTCAAATCAACTTTAGGGTTTCTTCTAATGCTCGACACTTGTCAAACATCTGCCGGGTTCCCGCCAAAAGAGGGGACGAATCGACCGCTCGGAGGCGTTTTCACAGTGGGCTGATCTCAGCCGTCTGTTTGAACTTGGGAGGCCCCTTGTGTAGCCGACACTTGGCGCTTATCCGGGCTCTCTCTTCAGATCTAATGGTCACGAGTGCCTTTGTCATGACTATAAGAGGACGAGGCCTTTACTGTTCATTCTTTTTCTGCAATTTCTTCTTCTCTTCTGGAAACATTCCTGTTGACTCGCTTCTCTTTAGTGTCCTCGGATCTCAACTGTGGTCCTTTTCTACTTCTGTGTTGCGAACATAAGGGACGGGCATCACCGCGCCGCATAACCTCTTGCTTTTGAGAAGAACAAGTAAGTCTTCTGAGCGACCTCTCCTCTTTTTCTTTATGCAGTGTTTCTGTTTGTTTGTTTTGCTTAGGGAGAGACTTGTGGTTTTTGCTGGGTCTTGCTTTAGGGCACTTTTTAGAGATTCCCTATTTAGTTTAGCATGGACACCGTAGGTAGCTCCTCATAGACTGATTCTCCTCCCTTCTCTGTTTTTCTGGGTGTCAGGGATGTCTGACAATAGTTCTCCCTCCGAAAGGCCTGTCAAGACTTCAACTCCCCCTGCTGAAGAGCTCTCCTCGGGCTCAGGGGCACCTAGTGTAGAAGACCTTGACACTACCCCCCTACTGCTTCTGAGATCGAAAACGACTCCTACCATCAGAGAGTTCCTCGGAAGGACCCAGAGCCTGGTGAACTTGGGTCGTCGGCTCTGGATATGAACCGTCCCTCCAAGATAACCGAGGATGACCTCGCCCTTCTTCGTCAGCGGTATAATATCCCGATAGACATCGCCCTTGAAGTTCCAGGTCCGATGGATCGTGCTAGTCAGCCTGATGAGGGCTCGGTGGCGCTTCTTCCTATCTTTTTGAATGTGGGCTGCGGCTGCCGATGCAACGCTATTTCGCTTGGATGCTGGCCGAGATGGAGCTTGCCCCTTGCCAATTGATTTGAATAGCTGGAGGATTCTGGTCGGCATATATGTGGTTTGGCACCGGGCAGGTTTAGGTGTACCTTGCTTGGAAGAGGTGAAAAGGTTATACCGTTTGAAGTCTAACCCAAAGACTCACTACGGTTGGTATTACCTCTCTGCTTATGATAGCTCGTCCAACCTTGTCCATAAGCTCCCTGACTCCAACAAGAACTTCAAAGACCTTTGGTTCTGGGCTACTGGGGACTGGGGTTGGGTCATGAGATCGTTCGAGGCAGGACGTCTCGGTTCCGAATATTTTCAGAGCTGGAGGTTAGGGGTTTAATACCCTTCTTGCCTTTCTTTATTCCCGTTCTTAGTTTCTTAGGTTTTTGACTTCTCTGGTTTCCCTAGCTTGTTGGCGAGATGCTCCAAAGTTTCTCGCCAGGTTCGGAGGCGGGTACATTGGGCTCGGGGATATGCTGCCCCTGGAGGAATTTGGTTAATGATGCGGCCTTTGTTGAGTCAGGCCTCATTCAGACCGTCCCTCCGGAAGTATCTGGCCGGTTAGGTAGGTGTTTGATGGCTGTTTTAACGATCTTTCCTGTTTGTTTCATCATGTTTGATATCTTTGCTATATGCTCGGTCCCTGATTTCCTTCTTTTTTTGTAGGCATGTCGAAGAGGCCAAAGTTCCTTGAAAAGTTGGCCGGTACCGTGAAGAAGGCCGGCCGTGCTGAAACTTCCCAGGCACGGACCGATCTCGCTGAGAATATCTATCTCCTGGACAAGTCCAAACAAGTGTTCGGGGGCTGTCCTCACCTTCTGGCGTGCAATCATCAGGATCTGCTCACCTTGCCAGTCCGCCGAAACCTCTTAGGAAGAGGAGGCGTCAGTTCGGGACCGAGGAGACCGAGTTGGCCCAGGAGGGAGAAGACGAGGGAGCTGCTCCAGTCAAGAGGAAGGACATTCGTAGGGGGAAGAAGTCCTCTGAAAGTTCCTCCAGGAAACGGAAGGGCCCTGTGGTCCTCGGGGTGGATGACTTGGGAGAAAGCATCCGGGAGGCTACCTCTCACTTAGTGCCGGCTTTTAATGAATTGGCCGAGGTGATTCCCCCGGGGGAGGTCTCGAGGTACGAGGATGTATCTCCCGAGGGTGTTGTGGCTGAGATGAGTTCTCAGATGGCGAATGTATTTTTACTCCCCTTCTCAGTTTTTTGGATCTTGGTTCTCTCTTTTCTTGTATTTGGACTCCTTCCTCCCTTTTTGTGTGCAGGCCAACTACCTTATGGCCAAGAACAAGGGTCTTCTTCTGACTATTTGCTGTCCGAGGGCGGTCAGGCCCAGAGGCTTCAAAGTCGCCTTTCCGAAGTGGAGGCAAAGCTGGCTGACCGGGAGGAGGTGATCAAGAATCTCGAGGCGGCCGCTGTTGAGAATTTCAAAACGAACAAGGCTCTCAAAGCAGCTGCTGTGCTGGAAAGGAAACTTGCTGATAATGCCAGGGAGGACCTAAAGGTTGCCCAATCTGAGATTGGCGTTCTGAAGGGGAAGGTAGCAAGTGCTGAGGCCAAGTTGAAGAACAAAGACGAGGAGGTTGCACGGGCCCGAGATAGTCTTGAAAGGAAGAAAACCGAGCTTGAGGAGAGGGAGATTGATCTCGAGGAGAGAGAGAGCGAGCTGGAAAAGAGAGAAGCTGATCTCGAGGCCGAGAAGGAGGCCATCCGTCTCGAGGGAGTTGGTGACTGTGCCGAGATGATACCGATGGTGCTGCCGAGCCTGAATATGGACCCTATCTACGCGGCCATCAGTTACTGTAAGGGGGACATTTCCGAGGAAGAGTTTCAAAAGTGGATCCCTCCCCCACCTGAGGAGGTGATGGATCCCGCCCCCATCTCGGTCATTCCGGCTCTTGAGGTTCCTCCTGAAGAAGGATCGGAGGTTCCTGCCGTGGACGAGGACTGCCTTGAGATCCCTCCTGATGCCGAAGTCGCAGCTCCTCCTCCTGATGCCGAAGTCGCAGCTCCTCCTCCTGATGCCGAGCCGCTCCTTCCGCCATTTGAGCCAACTGAGGAAGAAGTTCCTGCCCCTGCGCGGGATGAATGAGAAAGGGTAACCCTACCGGGGCCCTATGTACACTTTAACTTTTTCTTGTAATAATATTACAACTTGTATTTATATACATTTATGCATTTATGTCTGTTTATTTCTTTCTTCTTTTTCTTCTCCTTTTATGCTTCTTGCCATCATTGCAATTTTAAGGCCCATCAGGGGTCAGCACGAGTTAGAGGGGTCTGGATTGACCCTGTGAAGAGTGAGGCATTTGACCCGGGGGAATGTTATGTCCCCGGTCCGGAGAGCTGACTTGGTGGGGCGTATCTCGACCCCGAGCTGAGCGAGATACTTGGGTTCTGGGGGAATGTTACCTCCCCAGACCGAAGCGGCTGACTCGGTGGGACGTAACCCGACCCCGAGCTGAGCGAGATACTTGGGTTCTGGGGGGGGAATGTTACCTCCCCAGACCGAAGCGGCTGACTCGGTGGGACGTAACCCGACCCCGGGCTGTTTGAATCACTTGGCCCTGGGGGAATGTTACGTCCCCAGTCCAAAGACAGACTCAGGGTGGACATCGCCCGACCCCGAGCTGTTAGAATCACTTGGTCCTGGGGGAATGTTACGTCCCCAGTCCAAAGACAGACTCGGTGGGATATCGCCCGACCCCAAGCTGTTAGAATCACTTGGTCCTGTGGGAATGTTACGTCCCCAGTTCAAAGACAGACTCGGTGGGACCATCGCCCGACCCCGAGCTGTTAGAATCACTTGGTCCTGGGGGAATGTTACGTCCCCAGTTCAAAGACGACTCGGTGGTGGGACATCGCCCGACCCCGAGCTGTTTGAATCACTTGGTCCTGGGGGAATGTTGCGTCCCCAGTCCAAAGACAGACTCGGTGGGACATCGCCCGACCCCGAGCTGTTAGAATCACTTGGTCCTGGGGGAATGTTCCGTCCCCAGTCCAAAGACAGACTCGGTGGGATATCGCCCGACCCCGAGCTGTTAGAATCACTTGGTCCTGGGGGAATGTTACGTCCCCAGTTCAAAGACAGACGACTCGGTGGGACATCGCCCGACCCCGAGCTGTTAGAATCACTTGGTCATGGGGGAATGTTACGTCCCCAGTTCAAAGACAGACTCGGTGGGACATCGCCCGACCCCGAGCTGTTTGAATCACTTGGTCCTGGGGGAATGTGCGTCCCCAGTCCAAAACAGACTCGGTGGGACATCGCCCAACCCCGAGCTGTTTGAATCTCTTGGCCCTGGGGGAATGTTACGTCCCCAGTCCAAAGACAGACTCGGTGGACACCGCCCGACCCCGAGCTGTTTGAATCACTTGGCCCTGGGGGAATGTTACGTCCCCAGTCCGAAGACAGACTCGGTGGGACATCGCCCGACCCCGAGCTGTTTGAATCACTTGGTCCTGGGGGAATGTTACGTCCCCAGTCCAAAGACAGACTCGGTGGGACACCGCCCGACCCCGAGCTGTTTGAATCACTTGGCCCTGGGGGAATGTTACGTCCCCAGTCCGAAGACAGACTCGGTGGGACATCGCCCGACCCCGAGCTGTTTGAATCTCTTGGCCCTGGGGGAATGTTACGTCCCCAGTCCAAAGACAGACTCGGTGGGGGACATCGCCCGACCCCGAGCTAAGTAAACAAGCGGCCTCAGCGGAACGAAATCCAGCCCCGACCCGTCGTTTTTCGAATTTAAAGGATTTCGTCAAAAAAGGAATTTTTATTCATGTTTGGGGGTGGACCGCCCTTTTACAACAGTTGTTCTGGTTCGGTGTTTTGTCCGGCTTCTGCAAAAAAGAAAATAGAAGAAAGGAAAGTGATCTTCATGGGAAGTACTTTCTTAACATCTCGGCGTTCCATGGTTTCTTCAATCTCTTGCCGTCCAGACGCCCCAGGATGTAGGCCCCTGGTCTTACTATCTCAATGATCTTGTAAGGTCCTTCCCACTTGGCACCTAACGAACCCTCTTCAGGTCGTCGGGTGTTCAGAGTCACTTTTCTTAGCACTAGATCACCTGGCAGGAAGGAGCGGGTCCGAACTCTCTTATTGTAGAATCGGGCCATTCTCTGTTGGTAGATGGCTGCTTTCTGCTGACTGCTCTCTTCTTTTTTCGATCAGGTCGAGGTGATTTTTGATAAGTTCTTCGTTCCGTTCGTTTTCAAAGTGACGGACCCGGTGGGTTGATATTCCGATCTCTGCCGGATGATGGCCTCATATCCGTATGATAGGGAGAAGGGTGTCTCTCCTGTTGAGTCCTTGAAGGTCGTTCGGTGTGCCCACAGTACCTCTGGTAGCTCCTCGACCCATAGGCTTTTGCTTGATCCGAGCCGAGCTTTCAGGTTTGACTTGATGGTTTTATTGGTGGCTTCAACCTGCCCGTTCGACTTGGGATGGGCCGGCGAGGTGAATTTTAAGGTTATCTGGAGGTCTTCACAAAGTTTTCTGAATCCCCTGCTGTCGAATTGCTTTCCGTTGTCAGTGATGATTGCCTGGGGGATTCCGAACCGGCAAATTATATTTCTGTTTAGGAACTCCGTGGCTTTCTTTTCCGAGATGGTGGACAATGGTTCTGCTTCTACCCATTTGGTAAAGTAGTCTATGGCCACGATTGCATATTTCGCCTGACCTCGTCCTTTCGGCATCGGCCCTATAATGTCTAGCCCCTACTGTGCGAAGGGCCAGGGGCTGGATATGGTGGTCAGCTGTTCTGCCGGCTGATGGTGGAGGTTGGCATTCTTTTGGCATCCCTCGCATTTCCGTGCTATCTTCACGCCATCCTCGTGCATGGTTGGCCAGTAAAATCCTTGCCTCAAGGCTTTGAAGGCGATTGATCTTCCCCCGGCGTGGCTTCCGCAGATGCCTGCGTGAATCTCCCTGAGCACGTAGTCTGCTTCTTCTGGTGCTAAGCATCTTAGGAGGGGTACGGTGTATCCTCTCCGGTAGAGTACTCCCCCAATTACTAATTAGGAAACTTGGTGCTCTTGAACTTCAGCTTCCTGGCCTCCTTTTTATCTTTGGGGTTTCTCCTCCTGTTTCCAGGTACCTCCTGATTGGTTGCATCCATGAATCTTTGTCTTCTTCTTCTAGTACATCTACCTCTGTCTCCCCTATGCTTCTTTCTTGGAGGTATATAAGAGGGATTACCCTGGGGTTTTCTGTCTTCATTGAAGAGGCAAGCCTGGCCAGGGAATCTGCTTCGCAGTTGTCTTCTCGTCCGACCTGTTTGAAGAGTACGTTTCCCACTTTCTCCACCCACTTCTTTACTTCGGCTAAGTAAGCTACCATGGCTGGTTCTCTGGCTTGAAAATCTCCTTTCAGCTGCTGTATTGCTAGCTGAGAGTCACTCCTGATCACTACATTGTGGACTCCTACTACCGTACACAGCCTTAGTCCGGCCAGTATCGCCTCGTACTCTGCTTCATTGTTTGTAGTTTTGAAGGCGAATTTGAGGGCGAGCAGTATTTCTTCTCCCTTCTCACTTTTTAGTGCTACCCCTGCTCCGTATCCGTGCGAGCTTGCGGACCCGTCTACAGACATTTCCCACCTGTCTTCTTCTACGGCTAAGACCTGCAGTTCTGTGAGTTCTGCTATGAAGTCTGCTAAGGCTTGCCCTTTTATTGCCGTTCTTGGGAGGTAGGAGATGTCGTGCTCGCTTATTTCTACTGACCACTTCATCAGTCTCCCTGAGGCCTCCGGTTTCTGCAAGATTTGTCTCAGGGGAAAATCCGTGTATACTTTGATCGGATGGGCTTGAAAGTAGGGTCGTAACTTCCGAGCTGTGGTGACCAGGGATAGGGCGACGAGTTCGTGTATGGGGTATCGAGTTTCTGCGTCCAGCAGGGCTTTACTGACGTAGTAAACTGGTTTCTCTGGACGTGGTCGGTCTCTTGTACCAGTGCCGAGCTTACTGCGTGCTTCGAGACGGCCAGGTATAGATACAGTGTCTCCCCTGGGAGGGGTTTGGCTAGGAGAGGGGGCTGTGCCAGGTATTGTTTTAGGTGCTGGAAGGCTTCTTCGCACTCGGGTGTCCAGTCGACCCCTTTTTGAGCTTTCTTGATGACTTTGAAGAAATGATGGCACTTGTCGGTTGCTCGTGAGATGAACCGGTTGAGTGCGGCGATTCTTCCTGTAAGGCTTTGCACTTCCTTAACTGTCCGGGGAGACTTCAGGTCTAGCACGGCCTGTATCTTTTGCGGGTTTGCTTCAATACCTCGTGAACTTACCATGTAGCCCAGGAACTTTCCCGAGGCTACCCCGAATGCACACTTCTCTGGATTGAGTTTTAAATTGTGTTTCCTCAGGAGTTCGAAAGTTTTCTTCAGGTCGGCTACATGGTCTCTTGGTTCCTCGGACATTGTTATCATGTCGTCGACATATACCAGCATGGTCGTGCCGATGAGCGGTTTGAAGACTTTGTTCACCAGTCTCTGGAAAGTCGCCCCTGCATTTTTCAATCCGAAAAGGCATTACTTTATAGCAGTATAGCCCTTGGTCAGTAATAAAGGTGGTCTTCTCCTCATCCGCAGGGTGCATCCTGACTTGATTGTATCCTGAGAAGGCGTCCATGAAGCTTAGTAGCCCTTGGCAGGCTGTTGTATCTACCAGTTGGTCTATATTTGGGAGGGGAAAGCTGTCTTTTGGACATGCTTTGTTGAGGTCGGTGAAATCTACGCACATTCTCTCCACTTTCCGTTAGACTTTTTCACCAGTACCACCACGTTGGACACCCATTCTGGGTATTTTACTTCCCGGATGAAACCGGCTTTCAGCAACTTTTCCACCTCGGTTGCTATTGCTCCGCACCGCTCCTGGTTGAATATTCTCCTCTTCTGTTTTACTGGCTTATGTAATGGGTTCACTGCTAAGCGATGGCTTATGAATTTTGGGTTGATTCCGGGCATGTCATCGTGTCCCCATGCAAAAACGTCGGGGTACTCTTGCAGACATTCCAACAAGTCTTTTCTTAGGGCTTTGTCTAGACTTCCTCCTATTTTTATGTTCTTCTCTGGCCCGAATAGTTTTACTTCTTCCAATTCTTCGGCTGATCCGAGCCGGGCAGCTTTGTCGGGCCGAAGAGCAGGGTCTTTCCTTGTATTCTCGTATCCTCTCGTCTCTGTCTCTCTGTTCTCTTCTTGGTGCCTCTTTCTACGCAGAGGTTTTCTCGCGAGAAAGTGGCAAAACAGCTGCGGGCTTTTTTCTGGCTTCCGCATACGATTCCGATCCCTTCCCGTGTGGGGAACTTCAATTTCAAGTAATGACAGGACATTGCGGCCTTGGTTTTCATCATGAAGGGGCTGCCGACAATGACTTGATAACTGCTCATGCAGTCTACTGCGGTGAAGTTTATCATGATTGTTCGGGTTTTGGGGGCAGCCCCGATCGTTACTGCTAATTGAATTTTTCCCAGGGGGATGACCGTTGAACCCCCGAATCCGTACAGGGGGGTGCTGTCTTTGGTTAGGGCTGTGCATTCTACCCCGAGGTCCTCCAAAGTCTCTTTGGAAATTATGTCTACCGCGCTCCCGATCCACCAGGATTCGGTCCACTTCTGTGCCACCGATCGTTGCTTTGATTATCAGTGCGTCATCGTGGGGGAAACTTACCCCCTGAGCGTCTTCATCAGTGAACATAATGGGTGTTGACCGATTTCCTTGGGGGTTTGGGATTTTTTCTGTTTTTAGCACACCTCTGTTCCCCGTGCTCGGCTATAATTATTTCTTGACCGGTTAGAGTCCCCGGCCAGCGTTGCCCCTCCTGCGATGACGTTCACCCCTTGATTCCTTGCCCTTTGTCTGGCGGCCATGGTTTCGTGGTCGATGTAATTGTTCAGGTACCCGTTCCGGGCCAGGTCCTCCATTTGTTCCCGTAGATCCTTGCACTCATCGGTTGTGTGCCCTTTTAGGTTGTGATGTAGGCAGTAGGACCTTTTGTTTTTTCTCTGTCTGGGGGAAACCTCCTGAGGTCTGGTTCTATTAAGAGACCTTTCTCTCGTATCTCCATGATGATTTCTCCTGGCGGTG
The DNA here is from genome assembly GCA_019454045.1 of Zanthoxylum bungeanum. Classification (NCBI taxonomy): domain Eukaryota; kingdom Viridiplantae; phylum Streptophyta; class Magnoliopsida; order Sapindales; family Rutaceae; genus Zanthoxylum; species Zanthoxylum bungeanum. The sequence continues at coordinate 69,596 of SKCR01030561.1, forward strand.
CTCAAAGGGATATATGCCTCCTCTCGATCCACGTGGTTTACCTGAGTTGTGGGTCTCTTTCCTTGATCCTTCTGTGCCATTGGCTTGAATTCTTTGGGTCTTGGATTGAATTTCCGGAATTCTCTCTCTGGTCGCCGGTGGTCTTCCCTCCTTATCACATTTCTCTGGTGGTTGTCCCCCTCCGGGATACTTTTTCTTCGCTTTCGAGCAGGACGTACTTCCTGGCTATCTCCAGTGCGGTAGCGTAGTCTGGTGTCTCATGGATTCTCAGGTGGGTCCAGAGTTTCCCGACCCTTAGGGCCCCTTTTAGACTTTCCAGGGCCTCTTGGGATTCGTATCCTCCGACCTCGAGCACGGTGTTGTGGTACCTCTCAATGAATTTTTTAGTGTTTCGTCATCTCCCTGTTTTATGAGCCTTAGTTCTCCTATTGTCTTTTTAGGGGTGCAGGCTCCTTTGAAGTGTCGGATAAATGATTTCTTAAGCTGGGAGAAGCTATGGATGCTCCCCGGGGCCAGACTTATATACCATAGGATGGCAGGTCCACCTAAAGTTAAAAATACTTTGCATACGGCGTCGCCCGTTACCCCCTGTACTTCCATCAGGAGGACAAAATTCTCAATGTGGGATTTTGGGTCGGAGTGGCCTTTGTATGGTGCCACGGTCGGCATGTTAAATCTCTTCGGGAACTGTGCTGTTTTATTTCTTCTGTAAGGGGAGACCCCTTCTTCCTCGCCTCGGGTGTCTCCCGCGCCGATCTTGAGGCTTTCTTCCCATCTGGTCATCTCTTTTTTCAACCAAGATTTTATTTCACGGGCTGTGCCCCCGTGTCGCCTTCTGTGTCCTTCTGTTCTCCTGTCGTTCCGGGCGTGGCGTTCCTTGAGTTCGGAGGTCTCCTGTACGTCTTCGTTGTATTCTCTATTCCTCCTCTCGGAGTTGAAAAAACTGTCGGAGGAGGGGTTGGGTGATTGTTCCTCCTCTTCCCATGTGTCTTCGGATCGTGGCTCTCTTCCTACCACTTCAGATCTTATCCCATAAGGGCCTCTCTTTCTGGGTCCCTCGTCTTCGCTTATATCTACTACTCTTTTTCCTTTTTCCCTCTTTTTCCTCTTCTGGCCGGCCCCGGTTTCAGGTTCCTTGTTGTTTGCTCCTTCCATTCTTTCTAGTCGATCCATCATAGACCTCATGCTATCCTCCATCTTTTTCATCCAGTCCATTGCCGGACCTCCTGATTGGGGATTTCCGTCTTCCGCCATTTGTCTTATCACGTGAACTGCTTTTTGTTGAAGTTCCCCACAGACGGCGCCAACTGTTGACGGTGGATTTTGGTCTCGGGATAATATAGGAATATCACCTCCGAGGGAATCCTCCTTCAACTGTGAATTTGTTTGGTTATGGGGAACCAAAGGCAAATTTAGCGGAAAACAAGAGAATACGCCAATCAGACAAGGTGATTTAACGTGGTTCGGTGGACTTTGAGATCCGACCTACGTCCACGGACAAGAACAGGGTGGTACTCTTTTTATTACTCAAATGCACCTCTCAGGCCTCTCCTTTGCTCTTACAAATCGGAACTTTATGACTCTAATCTCTCACTCTTGTGATGATTTTTTGATCCCTTTTACACATGCTCTACCCTTCTATTTATAATAGTACAGAAATCAGATTCCTATTTGTATAAGAAATCCTATTGGACTCAATCTTCTCTTCTTGTAGGGTTTCCTGATCCGGTTCTGCCTTCTCCTTCCGTATTCCTTTTTGGATTCTGACTCCTTCTCCTTGCGAGAGTAGGATATTCTCTTATCTTATCCATAAGAATGGGGTGTTGTTGTCTTGGACACGTCCCGTTGTCTGGTCGGTCTTAATGAGGTCGGCCATGACAATCTTTTATGCTGAGAGCGTTCCTGCCGACATCTATAGTGCTCGGTCATCTGAACCATAGTGGTCGGTTTTCACATGAACTGGTCGGGTCGGCTAGATGATCTCAACCAGACAGCGAATTTACCCTTTTGTCCTTGTCGTGCTGTCTTAAATGCTGTAGCGCCTGAAAACACCATCAACAGTTTTCTCCCAAGTAAGATATATAACGGGTGTGGTATGATACGAGATGTCATTATTCGTATCCGGTAATAATCAATGATTATAAAAATTTTATTTGCACATAATCCTAATGTATCAGGCTCTCATGCAAGCTTCGTTCACATGAGAATTTTGCCTTCACTAATATGGTAATGCCAATATCATGTCCGACCTGGGCGTCAATCAACGGATATATAAAATTATATCCATACTTCTTAACTTTAACATACAGATCCCCATTTCCGCAGGGATTTTTATGATCCCAACAGGGCCTTGTGTCACACCCAACAAACAATGTGGCCTGACCGTTAGACTTAACTCCGCCCCGGAGATGCTTACAGCCCACTGTGCACGGTTATATACGCCCTTGAAAGGTGATTTATTGGGGGTAGTTCTGGTGTTGAACGTGGCCTGATTTATTGGGGCAGATATTGTTCATAAATAAGTTAGTTACTTTACTAAATGCATTTGGATTTGTTATAAGGAATATGTGCACATATTTTTTTTTCTAAAAGATTCTCCTATTTGCATAAGAAAAAAAATTATCATCATTTTATCTTCTATTTATTCACTTATCACTCCTCAATTATATAAGGATCCTCATTATAGGCAAATAATATAGAGATGATCGGTCATAAAGCCACAAAAAAAATATCCAGCGGTGTATTTTTGCTTCCTCTCTTTGTCGTTAATAGGGATAATTATGGTTGGATATCTGAAACTGAAATCAAATCTAATATTTAATATTTATCTATAACCAAAAAAAATTTCATAGTTGGTATTTGTGTCTGAAATATTTAAATAATAACTAAAAATTTAAAAAATTTAAAATTTTAATTAATTAATTACTTATCTAAAAAATTAATTTTTTGGTTTTGTAATTAATATTATTATATTATTATATTTTTTTTATTTATTTTTAGTTGGATATTGGATATTAAAAATCCAAAATATAAAATCCACAATTATTTAATATCCATTTTGAACACGTAATTTCATATCTGAAACTTATTCACTATCCATTAAACTTTGGATATTGAAATTTTTTTTAATCGATTATGATCGGATATCCAATATATCTAATTAAATTACAAAGAATTGTTGACAAATGGAAAATAGAAATCAAACTACAGTCAAAATTCAAAAGCTTATGAAATCCATCCACCATGCAAATTACAAAATCATACGTACGTACGTAAACCCAGTACATCCGTTATCAATTGAATCACGTTTCGTTTTTCTAAAACTTTTTAACGTATGAACTTAACCTTATTTGTTGATTGTTGTTTTGATTTTGTTCAATGGTCACAAAGGAATCAAAGCGAGTTTTTAAAATATGACCCAATAATTAATAAAATATAAAAATAATATTATATAATTAAAAATTAAAATTTACATTAATTATCTATTTGAACTGTTTCCGAGAAAACCTCGATAATAAAGTAAAAAAAAAAAAAAGAAGACCATAAAAGGAATAAAAAATAAAGGGGTTCTTGGCCTACTACATTTTACAGCTCAAAGCTAGTTCTAGTTTTCATTGTTGTACTTTTGGTAACAATGTAAAAGCTTAATTTTGTAATTCATTTGAAAAGAGAAGTGCATTCATAATAATATAAAAAGAAGTCAATCAAACAATGCTTGAACAAAGCTTTGAAACCGGCCAAGAACAAACAAATGACCAGAACATTCAAACGCATTTTCAGCCGCCCAAGTTTTTGATAAACATTCACTTTTTTGTTTTTCCCAAATATCTGTACTTAAACGAACTAAGTAATTGACATGAATAAAAATCATAAAAAGAGATAGATTTTACGGAGATTAATGAAACAATAATTTCGAATATACCACGATAGCATCAAAAGATCCATATAACCAATCTGATCTAATGGGAAAAGACTTTGTTTGATTTAGTTTATCTGTAATTAAATATATGTTCATATGCCAAACAAGAAACAAAACATCCACATCGTATCATCTTGTTTTTTTTTCATGTTTCTCAGTGTAATTTGTTAATTGAAACTTATGCACAGCCAATGCTTTCTGATCAAACCAAAAGATCAGAAGGGGAAAAAGGATGTTAAAAGTTAAATTTTATAACAACCATGTCAAATGGATTTTTTACACACTCATTAAGATGATGGAAATAAATACTTAAAGAGCAATGATGATGCTTTTCTACTCACGCTCATTTCCTCAGTTTTTCATGAACAAAAGGAATACTGTCACAATGATTATCAAATAATTGGAATCAAAGAAAAAAAAGGAATAAAAAATAACAATTTCTGGTACAACTACTACTACACCAGTTGAAGCTGCTGCAATTTGTGAAGATGCTCCAACAGTGACGTAGCTTTCCGCTTGGCCCTCTCTGTGCCACTCTTGGTAAGCTCTGTCAGCGGTATGACAGCACCAAGCCTGCTTATGCAGGCAAGATTCTCAGTGTCCCTCTTGCACAAGGCCAGTAAAATGGCAGCCGCGTTCTCTTTGTTACGAGGCAGACCTATTCTCAAAAGATCTATCAAAACAGGTATTGTGCTGGCTTTCACTATAGCTACCTTAGCCTCTGGGTTACTCGCTAGAACTGACAGTATGGTCAGAGCCTCATCAATCATACAGTTCCTTGAATCTGTAAGCATCTTCAATAATGCTGAAATAATCCCGGCTCTTACAGCCCTGCCCTTGTTTCCCATATAAATGCACAAATTGAACAATGCTGTTGCAGCATCTTTCCTCCCTCTAGTGCTTCCATTGTGGAGCAAATCTACCAGAGCTGGTATTGCACCAGATGAACCGATTATTATTTTGTTTTCATCCAAAAGTGACAAGCTAAAGAGTGTTGCTGCTGCATTCTCTCTTGCTTCCATGCTTCCGGCTCTGAGGATTTGAACTATAGAAGGAATGGCTCCGGCAAGCATTATGAGTCCCTTGTTATTTTCATATATAGAGAGATTAAGAATGGCTGTCACTGCATGTTCTTGTGTCATCGCGTCATCTATTGTTAAAAGGTTAACCAGAACAGGTATTGCTCCTGCTTCTGCAATTATAATTCTGTTATCGGTACTTCTTTTAGAAAGGGATCTAATTTCAGCCACAGCAGCTCTACGCTCCTCAACAGAGCGCCTTGAAAGTTTGTGGACCAGTGCCTCAATGGCTACCACATCCCTGCTAACATCACGGAAAGAACCATCACTCTTCTTTATCTTCCCGTTAGCTAATCCTGTAGGCTGCTCAATGTTGTGTGTAGTACACCACTGAGCAATTAGACTTCTCAAAACATAATTTGGGGTGAGTGTCAGGTGTTCGAGCTTCTGCTGAGTTTTTGGACATGTTATATTGCCACAATCTATCCATCTTTGTATGTAAGATCTCTCGTACGTCTGCAGTTTAATTATGAAAAAAAAATCAGAAGTCCAGCATAATAATGTAGTTCGAGTTTTGACAATCTTGCATAAAACTTTATATAAAAACATAAAAAATTTAAATGGAATTTGACATTGTGAATTTGTGATGCATACCTGTCCTGTTGCCACAATAACAGGATCCCTCATTAGTTCTAATGATATAGGACAAAGAAAATCAGCAGGAATTATGAGCGCATCGGGCTTCTTAATTTCATCCATACTCTTAACGGCTGAATTCCCCTCTCCTTCTGCATCGGCTTCGTCTGATGGACAGACATCAGATGACACAGAAGAGCTCCTCCTTTCCAATTTATTCATCATCTGATCTGCATCAGGGCCTTCTGAATCAATAGCATCTGGGACATGGTCTGCCTTTGATTTAACCTCATGATTTGTATTACTACCTTCGTTCTGCAGTGGCCAGGACCAGGATAAGGCATGAAAAAACTTTCTCGAATTCAGAGACCCGTACCTCTCAGTGGCTCTGTCTAACTGAGATCTCACCAGCCCAACCTAGTAAAAGAATCTTGTTAAGGGCACATTCAATCAAGACTAAAGAATTACATTTCTCAGTTAATACGGTTATAATACCTGTTCTTGAACTTCCTCGGAGATGTCAAAACTATCATATGGTATACTCCCCAAGGCTTTCTCCAGTTTCCAGGTGACACATTGAAATTGGAAAGAGATTTTTTTGGCAGCTTCATCCTTAAATCAAGATATAGCAAATTTCAGAGATGCACCTATAAATATGTAAACGATTGTGCATGATCACAACAAAATATCAGCAAGAGTAAGCCTCCATATCCTAAAAATTAGAATGATATTGACAATCTTGACCAGTAAACAAGTGATCCTCATCTCTCCCAATCCCCAACGTTCTAATTTCGATTGTCGCCATTAAACACCATTATCACTTTTTTTTAATCAAATTTGATATCTAGTAAACATTATATTAATAAGATTTGATAATCGAGTGCGACAGACATGCTTGAAATCATTAAACGGCATCAAACATCAACAAGTTAAACAAAATTTCATGCAAATCTATTATGGCATTTTCCTTCATGATCTGGAAACAATTTTAAGATAAGCTAAGAATTTCAAGATCCAATTTGGACCACACTTCACAGCAAAAGGCAAAAGTGACTTTTTATCACTTCCATATATGAACTTTGTTAAAATTGTATCTGAAAACATCCAATGCTACCCACTTTTTAAGAATTTCAGAACCCTTTACATAATCAAAGAATGGTATCCAAATTAGACATAAAAACATGTGCTTAATTTTTTAATGTCACAATCTCCCAGTTTCAAGTAGCTAAAAATAAATTCAATTCCAAGGATGCTCTTATCAATGACATCAAAACACCATATTGTTGAAGGAATCATTACGAAGTTCCAAAATTTCATCATCCGAAAAAATTTAAAAAAAAAAAAAAAAAAAAAAAGTAAATGCTTACAGATGAGTCACTAGAACTGCAGCTGGTAGCAACAGCAAGCAGTCTCTTAGCAGCCTGGAGAGCCACAACGAGATCATTCCACCAAAACAATGACGTCGATGACGAAGAAGACTCAGAAGTCAACACATCCAACGGCCCAGAATCCCTGATCTCCTCCAACAAATGCTTTAACAGAGAAATCCTCCTCACAAGATCCATACAATCTTTCTTAAACACTCCACACCCATTTCCACAACTCATCCCAGTAATCTCCCCGACGACCTCCATCGCCGCCTCAGCCTTCCGTTCGCCGGTTCCGGGGAGAGCGAAGCCGCCTGTCATTGCCACGTGTGAGGAGAGAAAATGAAGGGAGATTAAGAGGTACCCAGATGGTGGAAAGGGCAAAAGAGCATTAGGGAATTGATGGGCTTTATTTATTTAAATGAAAGAATTATGAGAGTAAGTAAATAAGAAAGAGAGCGAGATTCACGGGAGAAAAGAACAAGAAGATACAGTTGGACTCGGCATATTATCAAGTGTATTACCACCAACTGCTGCTTCAAGTCTTCGCTTTTACACACCAGCTTTCCCCTTCTCTTCTTCTTTTTTTTTTTTTTTAACAATTAACATATGGATACCACATTTTTAGCGTAATTATCAAATAAAACGATCACCGAAAACTTTGAAGCAAATAGGTCCACTTCTTCTTCTTCTTCTTTTAATAATTGTTACAATCTTATATATATCTATATAAATTTATTGACAAATTGGATAAATATATTTGTAGTACTGTCTAAACATTTACAAACATGAGAACGAAAGTATATTCTTTTTAATATTTGAGAGATATTTATGTATATATTCACATATTTATACAAGCTAATTGAGTTATTAAATATGAGATGGACATAAGTTTGTTTGCACTAATGTAAGGTGTTGGTCATTATTTTCTGTCATGTCATGGGTCTTCAATGTAAAATAGTTATAAAATTTTTCTTCATCTGTGATTTTTTTAAGTTTAGGGACTTAATATAATTACTATATTTTTCTTCCTTATACCGTGTGGATGACATAGCACTTCTTGTTTTGGTTATGATTTGGAAAGCACACCGAAATTGATGACAGGCTGTAAGAGGCCGTTATTATTGTTATGTGGCCCATATAATATATTATATTATATATATATATATATATATATATATATATATTTATATTTATATTTATGAGAAATGCTAATAAGTGTCGAACACTCCTTAAAAATCCATTTTAGAACAGTTTTTATAGGATAAAGGAAAACGTAATTAATATTTTGACAATTTTTTATATTCTCCATAAAAGTGATATGAAAACCTTCCAAAAATGGATCCTTAATGAGTGTCATTGGGGCACTCGTTAGCATGATTATATATATATATATAATCAAGAACATAACTTGAAGGTGTCCAAGGTCAATAATCAAAAAGTTTTTTAATACTGTCGAACACCTCCCGTAAAGGAAGCTCAGTTTAAATTACTCGGATTCATGCATTATAGTTGGCACTTTGACAAACTTAACAAATTTCTTTGACAAAAGGTAAAAAAAAATTGTTTGATTCAAGAGGATGATAATATAAGTGATCTTGTGCCCAAACCTTGCTTGTACTATATTACAAGAAAGGTCTGAGTTACATTGTATGCAAATGTGGTTATAGTCGACACATGTGATTAGATGTGACTAATAGATTGACATATCGTATTTTCATGATCCACGTACCTAAAATTTAAGATCAATCCGACCTACATACGTATCGTGCCCGCAAGTCCAATGGGAAATCCAGTCATTACTCATTACACTCATTTACTAAATTTAAAATTTTAATTTTTTTTTCCTATGACTAGTATCAAATGCCAAAATACTTAAATTCTTTTTAGAATGAATTTATTTGCACTCTAAAAATTAATTCAAACACCAAAATACTCAAAACATTCCTATGATAAAATTGGAAATCAAACTCAAATTTGAAGTAAGAATTGTCGTTAATCATCAACAGTATAATATTCATTATGTACAAAGACCAAAAAGATTTTAATAACCGGTGTAGGGAAATAATCTTTCAAATTGCCATATAAAATAGAGTTAATAAATTTAATCAGGCTCCAAAAAAATGAAGATATTATGATGATTTGATGAAGAAACAAAAATTTCGGGTGGTGTCTGATGTATTTTTATTTTTATTTTAAATTAAAGTTATTATGTCCTTATTAGTAATATTATAAAAAAGATATTTTTTTTAAATAAAATAATTACTAATTAAAGAGTGTCTGAAATATTTTTAGAGTTCAAATAGTCACATCTTAAATATAATTATGAAAAAAAAACTGATAAATGTTTTTAAAGATAAATTTAGTGTAAGACAATATATATGTAAACAAGTATTTATTTAAAAAATTGAGGGTTTGAATTGTTGCGGAAAATGTGTGATTATCAATGGAAATAATATTAAAAGCTGGAAGTATGAATAATATATTACAAAGAGCAGTAAAGGAGACAATTTTATTTTTCATGGCAATATCAAATTTAATTCCTTAAATTAAATTTGTTGGTGGGGTATGTATTGTTTTATTATTATTATTTTTTTTTTTGAGGGAGTGGGAGTATATATTGTTGGATCTTGATTCGAAGCCTCTTCTTCTTCTTTAAAAATTATAAATTAAAAAAACTGTCATTTTCGTTTTGGGTATTAAACTATTAATTAAGAATCTTGAATATATTCTACTTGGTTTCATCAAACCAAATAAATAATAAGTATTTGATTGTTATGTTTAGCCGGCCATTTTGGGCTGTGAATTAATGATTCAATTTAAATGAAAATGTCTCTCTCAAATCATCCCACCACGTCACATATATTCTATGCAAATCCAAAAATTGGATTTTTTTTTTAATTTATTTTTTGAGGGATTATTTTTTTTGGTTTTATATAAAAGGGCTCTTAAAAGATGGAATCTATATTTGATTTTCTTGGGTTTAGCCTTGCTGAAATTGATGTTTCAATTTATCATTCTTGTTGTTAATAAAGATTTGGACAGCTGAAATTAACTTGGATTATCCGGTTTCTATTGATTGAATCCGATACAGGTTAGTAGCTGATTGCGATTTTATAAATCTAACACGCAAGCGCACGTATCGTTCAAGTAATATAATGACAAAAATCGGATGTCGAATCCATAGAGACTTAATATTTCTCTTATTAATATCAAGACTAACATACTTACCTTTAACAAAATTATTGAGAAAAATAATTGATTTGATGATGTTGGCGGTATTTTCAGGCCCTATGATATTTTAGCAATATGGTAGGGGTAAAAAGATAATTCCCTTCTTGGTTAAGATCATTAATGCCGACCCGACCACTAAAAGCCAACAGTAAAGGGCCGAGCACTTTATGATCGGTAACCGACCACTCCAGACCGGATGGTCGGGCATTATCAGATCGATAGCAGCATTCTCAGTTCAAAAGACCATTGTGACTGACCTTATGAAGACCGAGAATATGATGATATATGCTCCAGAAGATAAGACATCATATTTTTACGGATAAGAAGATAAGTTATCCTACTTTCATGGGAAAAAATTGATAAGTCAGTGTCCTAATAGGATAAGGGAAGTGAAGGTAATTTCGACTAAGAATTTTTATGGGAAAAGGAAAACTGTTTCTTTGTTATTATAAATAGGAGGGGAAAGCGTGCTTGTAAGGGGGGTTGAGAAGAGAACAAGAGAGAATTAGACTTGTAAACACAAAACAGATCAGAGAAACATATTTCGGTAATAAAACATCGTCTGTTCTGTGCCCGTGGATGTAGGTTGGATCTGATCCGCCGAACCACGTTAAATCTCTTTGTTGATTGGTGAATTTACTTATCTTTTGCCAAATTTGCTTTTGGTTTCCCATAAACAAAACAAATTCACAGTTGAATGAGGATTGTCTCGGGAGTAAAAAAAAAAAAACCTATTGCCCCTGAGACCAAAATCAGCCGTCAACAGTTGGCGCCGTCTGTGGGGAGCTCCAACAAAAAAACAGCTCGCGTAGTAAGACAATGGCAGAAGGTGGAAATCACCGGTCGTTAGGGAGTTCAACGGCAGATTGGATGGAGAAAATGGAGGAAAATATGAGGAAAGATAGGGAGGAAAATCAAAACCTTTTGAAATCCATGATGGAGAGACTGGAGAAGATGGAAGAGACGAATAATGAGAGACTAGAAGCCGGAACCAGTCGGAGGAGAGGCGAAATAGCAGGAGGAAAAATGGTTGCAGACAATAGCGAAGACGATGAACCTAGGAGGAAGGGTCCCTACGGGATGAGGTCTGTAGTGGTAGAAAAAGATTTACAAAAGGAGGATACGTAGGAAGAAGAAGAGGGGAGACAGTCGCCAGATTCTTCCTATGATAGCCCCCGCGACACCAAAAGGGGAGACAGAAAGTATGGTGAAACTAGACGGGAAACCTCAAGTCATGAGGAACGCCTAGCCTGGGGTGAAAGACGCAAAGAAGGCCGCAGGAGGCGGCACGGTAACACATATGACAATATAAAATCTTGGTTAAGAAAAGAAATGGCCAAGTGGGGAGAGAACCCCAAAACTGATACGGGAGACGCTCGACACGACGAGGCTGAATCCCCCATCAATAAATAAATAAGGTCGGTAAAGTTCCCAAGACGATTCAACATGCCGTCCATGACGCCCTACAAAGGCCACACTGATCCAAAATCCCATATTGAGAGTTTTGTCCTATTGACGGAGGTCCAATGAGTAGTAAGGGATGCCGTTTGCAAAGTATTCCCTCTAACCTTGGGGGGATCTTCCATTCTGAGGTTTAGAAGTCTAGCACCAGGGAGCATCGGAAGCTTCGCGCAACTCAGGAAGTCATTTGTTCGGCACTTCAAAGGGGCATGAGTCCCAAAGAAGACAATTGGGGAATTGAGGCTCATGAAATAGGGGGACGATGAACCCCTGAAGGCTTTCAATGAGCGGTACCATAGCATGGTGCTCGAGGTAGGGGGATATGAGTCGCTCGAGGCCTTGGAGAGTTTGAAGGGAGCCTTAAAGATCGGAAAGCTGTGGACCCACTTGAGGATCCAGGGTACACCGGATTATGCCACCGCTTTGGAAACAGCCCGGAAATTTGTTTTGTTGGAAGATGAGGAGAGAATCACCCGGAGGGGGACAACTATCAGAGAGAGGACGACGAGGGCAGAAGCTCCTCGCAGGCCAGATAGGGAGTTCAAAAAACCACCCCCGAGCCGAATGGAATTCAAGCCGATACCTCGGAATGACCATGAAAAGGGAATATCGGCCCAGGTGAACCATGTGGCCGGGGAAGAGGCATACATTCCTTTGAACAAACCGCTGGGGCAAATCGTCATGGAAATCTCGGGAAATGGCCTCTTGATAGAGCCTGACTTTAGAAGATTCCCACCAGACAGGAGAAATAAAAAACCCTATTGCAGACATCATAACTTGAGGGGACATACGACAGATGGATGCAAAGACTTGCGGGAGCAAATGGAAGACCTAGCGCGGAATGAGTACTTGAATAATTATATTGACCATGAAGTTTTGACGGCCAGACAGAGCACATTGCCGACAGGTGAATATCATCACAAGGGGGAAGACACTGGCCAGGGACTCTAACCGGTCAAGAAAATACTATAGTCGGGCTCGGGGGTTGGAAGTGTTAAAAACAGAACGAGCCTCAGAAATACAAGGTGGTCGGTCAGTGCCAATAATGTTCACGGATGGGGATGCTCGAGGGGTGAGTTTTCCCCAAGATGATGCATTAATAATCAAGGCGACAATCGGCGGTTCTGAGGTAGACAGAATCCTAGTGGATCCCGGGAGTGCAGTGGATATAATCTCCAAGGAGGCTTTGGATGGCCTTGATGTGGAGTATGCGACTCTAACCGATGATGAGACTCCCCTATACGGCTTCGGAGGCTCAACGGTCGTCCAATTGGGAATGATACAATTGGCAATGACGATCAGAACCCGTCCCCGGACTCAGACGATTATGATAAATTTCACGGTGGTGGATTGCATGAGCAGTTACCAAGTCATTGTTGGTCGGCCTTTCATGATGAAGACAAAGGCTGCGATGTCTTGCTATTACTTAAAGTTGAAATTCCCCACCCGGGAAGGGATTTGAAGCGTGTGCGGGAGTCAGAAGGTGGCTCAGAGCTGTTTTTCCACCCTCTCACGGGAAACCCTCTGCATTGAAGTGGGTACCCGGAAAAGGCAAGAGAATGAAGACGGGGAAGAAGCAAGTAAAGATCCGGGTCCTCGGCCAAAGAAAGTTGCCCGGCTAGGGGCAGTCGAAGAATTAGAGGTGATAGAACTTTTCGGACCTGGGAAGAGTGTAAAAATAGGGGGAGACTTAGACGAGGTCCTGAAACAGGACCTGCTGAAGTGTCTAAAGGAGTACCCATATATATTTGCATGGGGCACGACGATATGCCCGGGATTGATCCGAAGTTCATCAATCATCGTTTGGCAGTAAACCCATCACATAAACCGGTCAAGCAAAAAAGAAGAACCTTTAACCAGGAACGGTGCAGGGCAATGGCTGCCGAGGTAGAAAAACTATTGAAATCCGGTTTTATCAGAGAAGTGAAATACCCGGAGTGGGTATCGAATGTGGTATTAGTAAAGAAATCCAATGGAAAGTGGAGGATGTGCGTGGATTTCACCGACCTCAACAAAGCGTGCCCGAAAGACAGCTTCCTACTACCAAACGTAGATCAGTTGGTGGATTCGACGGCATGTCAGGGACTGCTAAGCTTTATGGATGCATTCTCGGGATATAACCAGGTGAAGATGCATCCTGAGGACGAGGAGAAGACGACCTTTGTTACCGATCAGAGGCTTTAATGTTATAAAGTAATGCCTTTCGGATTGAAAAATGTGGGGGCAACCTTTCAGAGGCTGGTGAACAAGATTTTCAAGCTACTCATCGACACATCGATGCTGGTATATGTTGATGATATGATAACAACGTCTAAGGAGCCAGGGTGTCACGTGACCGATCTGAAGAAAACCTTTGAATTACTGAAGAAATATAATTTAAAGCTCAACTCTGAGAAGTGTGCTTTTGGAGTGGCCTCGGGAAAGTTTTTGGGCTATATGGTAAGCTCCTGAGGCATAGAAGCAAACCCACAGAAAATCCAAGCCGTTCTGGACTTAAAATCTCCTATGATGATAAAAGAAGTGCAAAGCCTGACCGGTAGGGTGGCCGCACTCAATCGATTTATTTCCCGAGCAACCGACAAGTGCCACCCCTTCTTCAAAGTCGTCAATAAGGCAAAAAAAGAAGTCAATTGGACGCCAGAATGTGAGGAGGCCTTCCTGCAGTTAAAACAATACCTGACGCAGCCCCCACTTCTAGCAAAGCTGTCCCCAGGTGAGACCTTATACTTATATTTAGCTGTTTCGGAGCATGCAGTAAGTTCAGTATTGGTGCAAGAGGCCGACAAGGTTCAAAGGCCAGTGTATTATGTTAGTAAAGCTTTATTAGATGCCGAGACCAGATATCCAGCACATGAGCTGGTCACCTTGTCATTAATCACTGCGGCCCGGAAATTACGACCTTACTTCCAGGCACATCCTATTGGGGTTTACAATGATTATCCTCTGAGGCAGATTCTGCAGAAACCAGAGGTTTCGGGCAGGTTAATGAAATGGTCGGTGGAGTTGAGTGAACATGACATTTCTTACCTCTCAAGGGCAGCGGTAAAAGGGCAGGCTCTGGCAGACTTTGTTGCTGAATTCACAGAACCCCAAATTTTGACCGTGGGGGAAGACAACTGAGAGATGTCAGTAGACGGATCTGCCAACTCATAAGGTAATTGGGCCGGAATCATATTGAAAACTGGTAAAGGTGAAAAAGTATTGTTCGCCTTGAGATTCGCCTTCGAGGCCACAAATAATGAGGCAGAGTATGAGGCAATTTTAGCCGGTTTAAGGTTATGCACGGTGATTGGCGTCCACGACGTAGTTGTAAGAAGCGACTCCGAGGCCACTTGGTTATTCGGCTCGGGGCTGGATTCGTTTCGCCGAGGCCATTTTTGTTTCTCTCAGCTCAGGGTCGGGTTACATCCCACCGAGTCTGTCTTTTGGATTGGGGACATAACATTTCCCCCAGAGCCAAGTGTTTCTCTCAGCTCGGGGTCGGGTTACGTCCCACCGAGCCTATCTTTTGGACTGGGGACATAACATTTCCCCCAGAGCCAAGTGTTTCTCTCAACTCAGGGTCGGGTTACGTCCCACGGAGACTGTCTTTTAGACTGGGGACGTAACATTTCCCCAAAACCCAAGTGTTTCTCTCAGCTCGGGGTCGGGTTATGTCCCACTGAGTATGTCTTGTTGGACTGGGAACGTAACACTCCCTCAAAGCCTAGTGTTTCTCCCAGATCGGAGGCAGGTTTCGTCTCACCACAAGATCATATTCTTGGCTCGGGTCGGCCGGGCCGCGGGTGATTGTTTGCAGGGAAGCATTCAGAGCAAGCTATGAAATACAAGAAATGGAATGGATACATGTAAAAAAATATAATATAACAAATATAGTTGAGAAAAGTTATTACAAAAAGAAAGTGAAATATGTTCAGGTTTACACGGGGCCCCATTCGGGTTACCCTTTATAAATCAACCCGCGCATGGGCAGTTGGTTTTTCCTCGATAGGCTCGGGTGGCAGATGGCTGGGCTCGGCCTCGGAGGGAGGGATAGCGGCTTCCACATTGACGGTCTGGGAGGCCCCGATAATTACAGCTACGGGGGCCGGAGCAGGAGCCTCAGGTCGGTTCTCTTCAGGAGCTGGGGGTACCGGGGAGATCAAAATGGGGTCGGGATCCATCACCTCTTCGGGAGAAGAGATAGCCATCTTTGAAACTCCTCCTGTGAGATTTCCCATTTGCAGAGGCGGATGGCCGCATGGATATGCCACATATCCAGGTTGGGAAATATCATCGGGATAATCTCAGCGCAGTCCCCGACCCCATCAATTCTGATTGTGTCCCTCTCGGCCTCGAACTCAGCTTCCTTCCTCTTAAGCTCGTCACGGGCCCGTACCAATTCTTCATATTTGGCCCTCAATTTGGATTCAACGCTGCACACTTCCACCTGTAGGACCCTGTTGTCGGCCTGGGCAGCCTCCAAGTCCTTCTTCGCAGCCTCAACATTTTTTCTCTCTAGAGAGGCGGTGGCCCTGAGAGCTTTATTTGTTGTATGGGCCTCAACTGCAGCCAGCTCCAGATTTTTTATGTTTTCTTCTCTACTGGCCAGCTCGGCCTCCATTTCAGTAAGTCGGTTCTGGAGCCTCTGGGCTTGGCCACCCTCGGATAAAAGGCTCAGGAGGAGATCCTTGTTCTTGGCCGCCAGATAGGTCGTCTGCCGAGAAGAAATAGAAAATCAGAAATCAGAGTAAGTCATTGACTCATAATGGGAATAAGGGAAGTGTGGCTACCTTGGCCATCTGAGAGCACAACAACGTAACCACATCCTCGGGAGAGAGATCTTCGTATCTCGGAATCTTCGTCGGAGGGACCGCTTCAGCCAGTTCGTTGATTGCCGACACCAGATGAGAAGTGGCCTCCCTGATGTCCTGACTGAGGTCCTCTACGCCAAGAATTACGGCGCCTTTACACTTTCTGGAAGTCCCCTCCGACATTTTCTTCTCTCTCCGAACTGGCTTCGTTTTGTCCCATCCCCTTTTCATATCGTCGCTCAGAAGCTGCCGACAAAAATTTTATTACATCGTAACTCGATCCGGCAGCCGCTGAGGTTCTCGTTCTCTTAAGGGTCATTTTCAATTTTAAATTTTTACAAAAATTCTAACAAAATCTCCCCTAATTTTCAAGAATTCTAAATTTCAACCTAACACTAACACTACATAAATTATTCCACAACCGCCAAAACTTCGCCCCCAAATTCTACGATTTTACCAATAGCAATTTCAAAAAAATACAAACCAAAAACAGTAAAAAAATGCATTTTTTTTTGTTATTTTATTTTCGTAAAATACAAAAAAAAATTTGAAGATTGAAGGAAAAAATATACCCAAATCGCGAGCTTGAATCCCCACGTCCGAGTGGTTCACGCAATGGAGGATGGGTGAGTTGGGGAAGTGATTTGGCAAGATTTGGTGGTAGATTTGAGTGTTTGGTTGAGAGAGAAAAAGAAAAAAAAACGAGAGAGAAAATGAGAGAAAATCAAGGGGGAAATGGAATATTTGGAGTTTAATGAGTTTGGTTGAGGGATTTGAAGGAGAAATCGAGTATTGGGTGAAGAAAAATGAAGAAAAGATGAAGAAAAACCAAGAAGAAGAAGATGAAATCACCTACTGAAGGCATCAAATAAAAATCAATTGGGCACTTATCGTTTTGAAGAATTCACCCTAGAGCAAACAAACTCATCATTAGACTTATGCTTCACTACCTAAGACTATTTTTTTTAAATATTTTTCTGATATTTTTAATAAATAATAGGAACTAACACTAACATGTGCACATACCCCAAATTTAAAATTTATATTGTCCTTAATGTAAAATAAGCGTAAAGGAAAAAGATTGAGGAACAACACTACCGTGCATAGAGTTGATCAGACTCCTGGTGGTCAGACTTTGGTTGCGCAGAGTGTATGGGTTTTGCTAATACTTGCATAAATGTACCTGCAAACAAATATACACGTAAATAATACACAATAAAATAAAATTAAAGTAAATATCACAAAAATAAATATGTGGATTGCCTCCCCGCTAGTACTAAGTTTAACATCTTTAACCTGATGTGACCACCCAAATTTCATGGTGGTCTCAATTCATGTGTTAGGTTTGTAGCTGTCTCATTCCCAAGTGCATGCTTTTTCCTTCTGTGTGGCAAGATATACTTAGACTGAGTTGCTATGGCCCATTTCGCTTGATTTTCCTCTCGCACCCATACTTATTTTCCTTTACTAGTGGTTGTAGAGGTTGCAGTTACTGACTGCGCTTTCCCTCTTTGATTAGATAGAATGGGGTCTGGTGGTTTAGGCTGTGTAGTGACACGATGTAGCACATTGTCGAATTGATGGCATAATGCAGTTATGATGTAGTGCTCGTCATGTATATCTGTCTTGAAGACATCGCACACCGCTGCTTCGTCCGTCAACTTATATGTATGATTTTCCTCTCTTGCTTCCTTTTTTTCCTTTCATTGGCTCCTTTAAAGCTCTATTTTCTGTACTTTCTCAGTCTCCCCCAAGGTCGAATATTCTAAAAACTAACGTCTCTCCATTCACTCGGAAAAGTGAGGAGGCCTTGTTGTACGTCTATTAACGATCATGCGGCTGCCAAAAATGGTCTTCCCAAAATACACGGTATATTTACATCTTCATTCATGTCCAGAACTATGAAATCTGTTGGAAGCTTAAAATCCTCCACCGTTACCATCATATCATCTATATTCCCTTTGAGTATCTTGATGATTTTGTCCGTAAATTGCAAAGTCATGGAAGTAGGCTTCAACTCATGATAACCCAATCTCTTCGCCATAGGCAACGACATTAGACTAATTCCTGACCCTAAGTCACATAAAGCTCTTGACTCACAATCCACAATCGTACAGTCTATAGTGAACACGCTAAGATCTTTGTATTTGGTTGTAGTCGGTCTTTACAATACGGCACTACACACCTCTGTGAGTCTTTCCTTTTTAACCGTTATGCTCATGAGTGAAATCGTTGCTTTTTTTGTCCCATTCTCCATGGATTCCTCCAATGGAGGTTGCGGTTTAGGTGTCAAAGTAGCAGAAGTGTCAAGGGAATTTGTTCATACCTGAATTTCATCATTAAGCTCTTCATCATACCTATGGAAAATACGCTCATCCTCTAATTCCTTATGGCTGAATGAGATGATGTTGCAGAATCTTTTCCTGCCTTTCTAGGGGTGTCTTCTGTGTTACTTGGGCAAGCTCCTTATGGACTCTAACTTTGATTAATAGCAAGTTGTCCAATTTTTCAGTGCTCGTATTGAGACTGCTTAACTTTGTACCAATGCTTTCAATCTGGCAATTTTTGTTGTGTTGTCGATGTTCTGCTCAACCATCTGCCTCAATAAGTCCTCCACAAATAGGTTGTAGCTATTTGAGTAGAGGTTTTGGCTTTGTCTGTTATAGTTATTGATATAATTAACATACTCGCCACGAGGAGCGTAGGGCTCTCCATTCTGCACTCCATCATATCATGCACTTGTCTCTCCAGTAATTTTCCCATCATGCTTATTGAGGATCTTTAGACATTTGCATATTTGGTCCAATTTGGTATTCATAATTGTTTAGCTCTAACCCGTAGACTTCTGTTGCTCGCTGCTGAATACTCATTTCAATTGGCCATAGGGAATTATTGTTAGTCATCTTTTCCAGTAGATTACATGCAACATTTTCATCTTTGGCCATTAGCGCACCTTCAACTGTTGCGTCTATGATAGTCTTCATCATTCCATTAAGCCCATTGTAAAAGGTATAAACTTGCAACCATTTCGTAATACCTTGATGTAGTCACTTACACAACAGGTCTTTATATCTCTTTCATGCCTCGTATAAGGGCTTTAAATCATGTCGCGTGGATGACGCGATGTCATTAAGCATCTTTGATGTTCTGGCAAGAGGAAAATATTTGGTAAGGAACTTGGTAGCCAAGTCTGTCCATATAGTGATTGATCCTGCTAACAGTGACTAAAGTCATCATTTAGCTTTATCTTTCAATGAATATGGGAAAGCCCACAGGTGAAACGCTTCGTATGCCCCTCTATTAAAGTTGAAAGTGTTGCAAATTTTTCAGGAAATTACACACGTGTGCATTTGGATCTTCATTTGGGCCACCCCCAAACTGTACTGATTGCTGTATCATTTGAATACAGGTCTTGATGTCGCACGCGTTGGCCCAAAGGGGTGGTAGGACGATACAAAACATAAGTCCTTCAATGATTGATATCGTCCTGTCCCGAATTGGGATAGGTGTTGATGTTGGCCATCGTTCAGGCTGATTGTCATTCATGATGCCTAAAATCAAAACAAAAAGAAATTAAATTAATTAAACATGTTTGTGATCCATTACAACCTTAGATTTAATGAATTAGCTACTCATAATATTCAATAAAAATAAGCTAACCAATATAACAAGTCAAGAACTCATAAAAGATAAAGTTAGAGAGAAAATGAAAGAAAGAAACTCTCGTTTGCAGTCTTTGTCTTCAAACTCCAACTCCAGTTGATGCACTCGTTCTTGCCTTACTCTAGGCATTCTTCTATGTTCTTGGAGGCTCCAAAATATGTTACCAGACTTGATGATAGGTTTTGAGACGAACTTGTACTTAAATAGGAGGCCCTGTACATGTTTCCTTGTCAAAAATCGAGTCATGCACGAATCGGAGGATGACTTCTGCATGAGCGAAGTGCATTGCTGACTGCGCGTCGCGATGCTTTAGCCAGGTTTCTCTCTACCTGCATTTTGGACTCGCGTTTCGACTCTGAAATAAACCCCAATTTGCTTCATATATTACCGTTTTTATCCCTAGTTAATTCTATTGAGTCGTGATATTATTTTGACACATAAAACGCACCCAAAATACATTAATTCACTCATAAAGATCGATATCACTCATAAAGATCGATATCAGTTAAAATCCGTTAGTTGTTGGAAATTAGTTAGTGGACAGTTAAGTTTAAAACTAACAGAGGACTTAACAGAAGTTAGCAAGATTAATTAGATAAACGGAAATTATGGTAATAGGAATAATACAGCTTGTATACTTGTAAGGAATGCAAAATGAAGGCAAGGAAAATTTTTAAGATCTCTTTCTTTATTTTTCTCAAACATCTGGAGAACTCGTTAGCTGTTTTCGAATATTAGGTGACGGAATCTATGAACCTCGGGTCCTTTGTTACGTGTAGTGTAACATAAAGAAATATGGTGACACTATATTTTATAAAACATTGTATTCCTGTTTGAAAAGTGAAATAATATCATGAAAGTGCCACTAGTAGTGATTTATAGTTGTTGATAGTTCTGCATCATTCTTAAGATTGAGCTGAGGATGGCAAAATAAGGGCTTGACTCGGCTCTACAATACTCAGTCCCAAATCCCATAGCGGAGATATGAATTCGATTTAGAAGGAAATGAGTTTTAATAATAATGTTTTTTTAAAAAAAATACTTAGAATAATAAGTATCAAAACTCTTAAATATATTACTGCTATTTAAATATGATAGCTTACGTGATTTTGTTTTGTTTTGTTTTTTATGTTTATTTAGTTAAAACAAGAGCTTTAAATAACTGTTTAAAACTAATCTACTTAAAACTAGTAAATAAATATAAAGAAAATTTATATGGTAAGCTTATATATGTTCAATGTAAATATCTAATTAAAACCTAAAATCAAAACATAACTAAATTCAAGCCTTAATAGAGAAAGAAATTACTATTGACTAGATGAATATCTGCGCGTTGCTGTAATAATAGAAGATGAACAATAAACGTAAATAATATATTTTAAAGTGACTTGTGGTTATATTACAGAAGACATGAGATAAATATTATGTAAATAATTAGAAGCAAGCGAAAGAATAAAATAAACATAAAAAAATAGTAATGCTTTAATCATCCTAAAAAAGAAAATAGAACATAGGGTTTCTGGATATAGATATTGGAAATTATGTGATATATTTATATAAGCCTTCTAATCTTATAAATTTGAATTGCACCACAAACGCGAATATGACTTTATAGTGTCGCGTATTCCAGTCAATTTTGGATCTTTAACATGTTTATATAATATATATGACATTTTCTTACTGGAATTAATACTTAATATTTGAAAAAACATGTTGACAAATATAATGTTATACATAAATTTATAATGATAATAATAACAAATCTACCACATTTAACACAAATCACTAATTGCATTAGCAAATTTATTCACCTAAAAATGACAAACATATTCATTTGATCAAGTTCACTCATCACCTAGAAATGACAAATACATTCATTTGATTAAATTCAATCACTTAAAAATAACAAATATATTTATTAATCAAGTTCATTTATCTCATAGAAATGATAAATACATTCATTAGATTAAGTTCATTCACCTAAAAATGACAAATACATGCATTAGCTAAAGTTTACTCACTTACTAAATGCACCAAATATTTTATAATTTTAAAGTGGCACATGACAATACCACATAAAAGATGAGACAAAAATACATATATGTATGATTTGAAGTGGCCTACCTATAGTCTCCAATTTTAGTTTTAAAATAACTAATAATTAAATATCTCCAAATGTAAAAATAATCTTGGACTGTGAGAATATTAGTGCCGGTCTTGATAATGGAAGACAAAGGAAAACATCAAGTTTTTGCCTTGATATTTTAAAATTTTAGAAAACACATGAGTTTTGAGGACAATTCAAATAATTTTTTTTTAAAATATTATTATTATTATTATTATTATTATTGAATTTTAGGCTTCAACCAAAATAATTAACTTTTTTTAGGCTTGGTATTTTTTTTTCAAAAGCGAGAGGGGGCTTTAGCCCCCTTTCATCATTTGGGTGGCACTGCCCTTACCCGAGCTCATGCTTTAGAAATAAAACTTTACCCGAACTCGAGCTCGACCCAGGTTTATATTAAAATGGCCAATTGTAAGCCTAAAATTAAAACATAGAATATTATAAAATTATATTAATTTTATTAAGTACATAAAAAAAAGAATATTATAAAAGAATATTAATTTTATGAAGTATATCCACCATTTTCACTAAGTATACTCCTCTTGAACCAAGTATACACATCAAATTTACTAAGTACACTCCAACAATACAAATATTATTTGGCTCCACCCTGGCTCGAGTTTTTAGGCAAACTTCAGGCTTGGGCTAAGCATTGCAAAGCCCGATCCCAACCCAAAGTTTTCTCATTCCTAGATTGAGGGTTCCATTTAGACCCGGTCACTGTTCCTGTTTGGAACCGGAACCGTAAAGGACCGGTTCGGTTAGGGTTCGACCCCAACCGAACCGGTTGGAACTGTAGGGTTCCAACAACAACCCTACCCTAACGGCTAGTAGCCGTTGGGCTAGGGCAGCTCCCTGCCCCCAAAACACAAAAATGGCCAATGGTAAAAAAAAAAAAAAAAAATTTAATTCCTAACATACCCCTAATAACAGTAATAAAACGGCTATTTTTAGAGGCATTTTCGGTATAAAAAAATATTCTAAAATTCTATAAATATGGGTCATTTTTCATTATTTCAACACACCAATTTCTCAACTCTCTCAATTCCTACAATTCTCTTATTCTCAATTCTCTCATTTATAATAACAAATTAGTTATTATCATTCTCAATTTTCTTATTCTTCTTACTCATTTCTTAAACAAAAAATGGAAAATTCATCTGATAACATAATGTCAAATATGCCAACCCAAGAGAGCGGCCCTAGTGTCGGTTCACAATCACGGAGAAGAGAAGTTAAGTCTCGTTCCTCAGATGTTTTCAAAATTCATTTTCATTTAGACGATACCGATGAAGGTTCAAGAGCAGTATGCAACCATTGTGGGGTTTCCTACAAATTTTTTAGTAAATATGGCAATATGATCAAGAACATGGAAAGACATCATGCGGTTGAACTTGGACTTGATACGACGCAAACTCAAATGGCCAGGTACGCATCATCTAGTAGAGGTACGAGTGCTGTAGATTTATTTAAATATTCTGATGCAAAAAATAGAGAAGAATTTGCGAAATTAACTTGTATAACACATCTTTCTTTAAGCTTTGGTGAAAAACTTCATTTTACTAATTACGTGCACAATGCTTTAAATCCTGCTGCATGTAGAATGACTCGAAATACAACAAAACGTCATATTTTTAAATTATACAAAGATGGTAAAATTATTTTAAATGAAATATTTAAAATTATTAAAGGTCATATTTCTATATATTCTGATATTTGGAGTGACCATTGGCGAACACACTCTTACATGGGTGTGACTTGTCATTGGATTGATGCATCATTTACCATGCAAAAACGACTTATTGCATTTAGAGTTTTTGATGACCAACATACTGCACAAAATATTTATAGATTGATGAATGTAATTTTTGATGAATATGGGTTAGTAGATAAAATTTTAACAATTGGATCTGATAATGCATCTGCAAATACTGCATCCATCAATGATTTAAAAGCAATATGTCAACCAAATTTAAGGGGTCGGTTTTTTCATATTCGTTGCACATGTTGTGGATGCTGGATTTTGGCCGAGGTCCACAATCGAGAATTTATAAGTTGGGGGCACCAGCGATCCTGTAAAATAAAGTAGAGTTAGCGGGAGTATACTACCCACCGGTGTGGTGGGTGCCGGGGACACTCCAATGCCCAAGTCAGTAGTATGAAATGAGCTGTAAATGAGAGAAAATGTGAAAGCAATGCTTGTTATTACCTTATATTTCTTTAGGTGGCCGTGAGGGCGGTGATAAGTGTTTAAAAGAATGGGATGCTCTGAAAGCTTGTGTCAGAGAGCAGAAGTTTGTAAGAAAGAAGAGAAGCCTGCCCCTTATGCTGAGTTGCGTATCCTTTTACAGATTTGAAGGAATCATTCTTCTAATTGCCAGATGAATTGTACCTATGATTATTGGGATCTACAAGGTGTTAACACCTCTGTAAATTGGGGCATTTCACATGTTTAAGTTGTCATTTTACAATTTGGAATAAGAATTGAAGTTATGAGGGAGGCCCCTTCAACGTGCTAAAATGGTTAAAACTTTCGGTGGCATGTGGATGATAAATATCATGTTGAGGAAAAGAGGAAATAGTTGGTGATGTGTCTTATACTGTCTCTTGATTTGGCTTTGTGTGTGTAGCCTTATGTGCAAATAGTATAAGGTTTTGGGTTTTGCTTTGGGCTTTCCAGAATAGTGTTAAACTCTCTAAGCTGGGCCTCAGTCTATGGGTTTCAATGGTACTTGGGTTCGAGAGAAAAGACGGATTTTCCTCTGACCCAATTTTGGCCTGTACAGTTTGTCCCATACTCTTTAAGTCAAAAAGTCTTTTGATTTAGAGAGTATTTCTCTATGTCTGTCGTATAAAACAAAATGTAAGAGCATGTGTCAAGCTGTAAGCATTACCTTATGTCAATGCAAGGTTCAACATGGTGGTTAGTCTCTCTACATATTTAAATTGCCGTGTAATCTTTTGCGTCTTCGAAACACGCTTTTCATGCTTCAGGAACTTGATTTCGCATGAATCCATAGGACTTCCCTGGTAGATTGAACTTTGGGGAAGGTTCTGGAGCACACTGTAGGACACAGAAATTGGCGACGTTGTTCCAGGCTCGCGGCCTAGTCGGGAGTACGGAATAGCCCGCGGGGGAACTAAACCGGAGAAATAACATGGAGTCGCCACCCGGTGTGAACCGGGAAAATGATTTAAGGCCGTACTCACCCCTCGCAAGGGAAGACCTCAAACCGTTGGGTTCGGAATGGTCCCTTACTTATGCCACTTGTAATGAAAGGATTTGTGCAGTAATCTAACCAAGCCTAAGCAACATATATTTCCAAGGATAGTCTACTTCTAAGTTCATGCATAAAAAAATAAATTGGAATAACGGCAAGCATATAATTTCATGAACACATGATATTGATAAACACAGAGACGCAAATAAACAATAATTGTACAAGCATGCATATTAAAGAGAGGCAATTAAGTGCATAATGTAAAGAGATAATTAAAGTGGCAATTATACACTAAAATAAACAAGCCAAGATGCGATGCAAAAGAAGATAGGCAATAAAGGTGAAAGAAGAGAGATGTAATATATGCCCACATCTATATAGGACTTCAAGTGTCCGATTGAACGTATCTTACGTTCAATCGAACGTATCTTACGTTCAATCGAACGTATCTTACGTTCAATCGAACGTGCTTTGTCCGGCGCGGCAAAACATCATGGCAAAGGTAGCCCTTAGGCTTTTCATCTCTCGAAATGGAGGACTTTTAATCCAACTTGATTTGCCAATGCGCCTTGCAATATGATGCATGATTATGCAAAGAGATGACATACAAAAAGTAAATAACGGAATAATAAAAGGCGCGGCAAAATATTGTCGTAAAGGTAGCCTTTTAAACTTTTCTTCCCTCAAATAGGGAACCTTTAGGCCAACATACTAAGCCCATGCGCATTACATCAAAATGCATAGAAAGTAAAGACAACAATATAGGACTTCGTATACTCGATTAAACATATCTCATATTCAACCAAACACATTTCGTCCGGCGCGGCAAAGTATTGTCGTAAAGGTAGCCTTTTGGAATTTTCTTCCCTCAAATAGAGAACCTTTAGACCAACATACTAAGCCCATGCGCATTACATCACAATTCATATAAAATAAAGACAACAATATAGGACTTCGTATACTCGATTGAACATATCTCACATTCAATCAAACACACTTCGTCCGGCGCATAAAAGTATTGTCGTAAAGGTAGCCTTTTAGAATTTTCTTCCCTCAAATAGAGAACCTTTAGACCAATATATTAATCCCATGCGCACTATATCATCAATACACTGGCAAGTAACGTGCGGAAAGTAAAAGACGGAATATAAAATGCGAATAATAAACAAATAAGATAAATTAAAGTGAAAGATGTGCCGTTTGCTCAAGTGGTACGTGGAGTTGTTTCCCAAGTACAGACCGCACT
>SKCR01030562.1:0-225402 GCA_019454045.1 Zanthoxylum bungeanum
TCAAAGTGACATTTGATTTGACGCTTGATGGTCGAATGATTTGACGCTTGATGTGACTTGCGTGCCGCACTCGAATTCGAAATACGAATGCGCTCGCAATCACTCTCGGGCACGGGTTCGCTAATTCCTAATTAGCGAATTTTCCGTTGCGTCGTAATTAAATGATTACGCCTAGTGAATTCAGTATTCACGTCGCTAACGAATTAATTCAAAATTAATTCGTTCCCCCGAATTAAAATCTAATTTCAATTCCGAGTCGAAATCTAATTTCGTTCAATATATCGAATATATTAACTTTACCGATTAATTCCAATTAATCATTTTCTCTCTTTAGACGATATTTTATCCTAGATAAAATATATCCGTAATTAATCCCAGATTAATTTTCTCTCTCATCAAATTAATCCCAGATTAATTATGAGTGCGAGTCATACGTCATCGGTGAATCTTTGGGAAGCGACCCATGAGATCCCCGGATATGTTGGCAGTAAATACGGTCGTCGGAGTATCCGAACACGTACGTACCAAGTATCACGTCCTATACCGATTTACAAGACAGGTTAGCTTCTAGCAAAACGCCATGCTACCCAATTCTCCGGAAATATTCTTACAGGAATATATAAGGATCTATATCAGGCGTAGTATACCAAGTATCGTGCATATCGCCCAGTATCGGATAGTCACGTGCTAGGCCTGGGGCTGGATAAGTGTCTGCCCCGTACGAAGCACACGTCGGATGTCTGGTAACTAGTCTCTATAATCGGATATACATGACCTTGTCATAATATCCCGATGGCTGCAGCACCTCAGAGTACTAATACCGTATCCTGCGTGACATCATCTCCACTATGACTGGAGTGATACTTCCGTCTGACATCACACCCAATACTCTACGATTCTCAATATCTCAGCTTCGGCGTACACAGAACCGGTTAGAGTCCTAGACGACCTCAACTAAGTATATTAATTGTCGTAAGCATTAGCGGTGCAAGTCTCAGGTTAAGACCAAATACACCTACCACCCTGATTTCGGATTCCCATAGACACATAGTCATAATACCAATGGGATTCCGAGGGGTCTATCCAGAGCGAAGCTATTTCCCGTACCATCGGTGAAACACACCTCCTATCGCACTTGCATGAGTATCCAATACCCAAATATATGAGAACTATGCTGTTGTGCCCTCACAACGCGCACAAGTGCAATACTAGCCTATTCCGCATTATCGATGTCCAGTCTCGATAATACTACGACTAGGGATATTTAATGATTAATCTCCGTGGACTGATACTGTCTCATATCATCTCAATCCAGGAACTAATCATATGGACCTCTCTTCATTTATATATCTAAGGTGATCTAATCACAAATGATGAGAGTGCAATTTCCTTGACACATAGTTAATTTGTACAACATCACTATGATCTGTACAAATAGTGACGCTATGGGTCATATTATCCAACATGTACAAATAGTGACGCTATGGGTCATAATTGTCCAACACCGTTTGCCACAATTTCGGCAGACATTTTGAGATATGTCCTTTGTCTTCCCAGAATACTGTGATGATTTTGCCTTTTCCCATTTTTATTCACACCCCTAGAAGCCTTCGGCCAAGCCTTGGCCTTCTGGGATGTAGAAGTAAGATGCGCCTTGCGATTCTTGCCCTTTTGGAAGCTCTGGATTTGTCTTCTTGAGCATAGCCCTTAACTCTCAAAGAGTTTTCTTTTGGTTGATAGTGAACCTGCCACGGCTTTCGGACAGAGACTATAAGATCAAATCTATGGAAGTCTCGGCCTCACAGCTAGCCTAGTGGTCGATGTCAGCAATCATCTGCGACACCTAGTGCTTGACAGATGTACCCTCTGACATACGCGAGTGAAAGAGTTTCTTTTGCAATTCATACTTCTAAGATCTAAGATTAGATCTGTGAAGATCCTTCAATTTCAACATCATACTATAATGATCCAATCCTTTATTCTGACGACGAAATTGAGGAGTCATTGCGGCAAGCATGATGGATTGAGCACTAAAGTTATCATCACGATGAGTCTACCAAAGCTCATGCTCTACTATTTGCTCAACTCCGGGCTCAGGCCCGAGAGGTCGCTCTATCAAATAAAGTAACTTATCGGCTCTCAGGACTATTCTGAGATTCATTTCCCAATCTGGAAAATTATGCCGTTAAATACATTTTCACCTAGGATTATGTCCTTTGACGCTAATCTTTCCAGTTTTATTGATTGCTATAGTCCAACTATCTAATCAATGATTTCAGGTACAATCAAATGTAATGATTACTATAGTCCAACTATATAATCAACTATAAATGATCGGTTACATTCAAATGCAATGATTACTATAGTCCAACTATATAACCAACTACAAATGAAGTAGTGTCTTGTACAGTCTAACTGTTTAAAGAAAGCAATATTCAATATTAGTCCAACTAATAATATTTTATAACATCGATAAATAAAATTAAAAGAGCGCGTATTGGCAAGTATCTAAATGAAATTATAAATTTGATACTAGCGTCCCACTATTTTCAGCGAGCCTCTAACCTTCTGTGGACTACTCGGAAACCTAGTTTCCTAGTGGGCTAGGATCCCGTTAAATAACACACAACCTTGACTTTGGCCAACAAGTTGTATGAAACTTAACTAGGTAGATCTCTAAGATCAATTGGATCCCATCCAATTCCTAGATCCAGTAGGTGGACTTCTAAGTCCAAAAAATATATCCAATATATGTAAATATATCCAATATATTTCCTAACCTTTTCCTCTGAATCAACTAAGCCTTGGATTTGGCTCAACAATCTTATAATTCCAGTTTAGCGAGACCCATTAACAGTGGGAAAACTTCGTAATCCACATCGATGAACTAGAAGTGACCTTGACTTTGGACAACAAATCACAACCGCCCAGACATGCGATATAGAACAAAGCTTTCGTGGTTCAAACACATCCGCGATGGACAATGGTCTTGACTTTGGCCAATAAACCAATGCCAATCTTGTTGGACAATTATGACCCATAACATCACTATTTGTACAGAACATTATGTTGTTGTATAAATTAACTATGTAAAAAAGGAAATTGCTCTTTTATCATTTGTAATTGGATTACCGGGATATATAAATGATAAAGTCCAGAAGATTAGTTTCAGATTAATAAGATATGAGATAATATTAATCCACTAAGGTTTAATCATTAAAATATCCCTAGTCGTAATGTTATTGAGATTGGACATCGATAATATGGAATAGACTAGTATTGCACTTATGCGCGTTGTGGGAGCATAACGACATAGTTCTCATATATTTAAGTATTAGATACTTATGCAAGTGTAATAGGAGGTTATGTTTACCGATGGTATGGAAACAGCTTCGCTCTGGATAGACCCCTCAGAATTCCATTGGTAGTATGACTATGTGTCTATGGGAGTCTGAATCAAGGTAAGCGTATTTGGTCTTAACTTGAGACTTGCATCGCTAATACTTGCGACAATCAATATACTTTGGTTTTGATCGTCCGGGACTTTAACAGGTTCTGTGTACGCCTCTTCTGGATATACTGAGAATCATAGTGTATTGGGTGTGATGTCAAGGTGGAAGTATCACTCCAGTCATATGGAAATGATGATCACGCAGGATACGGAACTAGTACTCTTTAGTACTATAGTCATCGGGATAATATGACTAGGTCATGATTATCCGATTATAGAGACTAGTTACCAGAGATCTGATATATGCTTCGTACGTGGCAGACACAATTCCAGTCCCAGGCCTAGCATGTGACATCCGATACTGGATCGTAATACGCAATACTACGTATACTACGCCTGACACAGATTACATATTCCTTAAAAGAATATTTCTGGAGAATTGGGGAGGCACGATGCTTTGCTAGAAGCCAACCATGTCTTGTAAATCGGAAAGAACGTGGTACCGGGTATGCACGTATTCAGATATTCCGATGATCGGATTTACTGCCAACATATCCAGGGATCTTATGGGTCCCTTTCCGAAGATTCACCGATGACGTATGACTCGAACATAATTAATCTGGGATTAATTATATGAGAGAGAAAATTAATCTAGGATTAATTACGGAGAAATTTTATCTGGGATAAAATACTATT
Organism: Zanthoxylum bungeanum; assembly: GCA_019454045.1. Taxonomy (NCBI): domain Eukaryota; kingdom Viridiplantae; phylum Streptophyta; class Magnoliopsida; order Sapindales; family Rutaceae; genus Zanthoxylum; species Zanthoxylum bungeanum. The sequence continues at coordinate 4,148 of SKCR01030562.1, forward strand.
AGAAGAGAGAGAACGATTAATTCGGAATTAATCGGTAAAATAATATATTCGATATATTAAATGAAATTAGATTTCATGATGGAATTAGAATTGGATTTTAATTCGGGCGAACGAATTAATTTAGAATTAATTCGCGAGCGATGTGAATAGTAATTTTACTAGGCATAATTATTTAATTAAATTGATTTAATTACGTCGCAACGGAATGTTCGTTAATTTGGAATTAGCAAACCCGAGCCCGAGAGTGTTAGCGGGCCCACTCCGATTTTGAATTAAAGTGGGGCCCACACTTGTCACATCACCTAGTCAACTTTATCAACTTTTTGTTGATAGAAGTATATGAGATTTTGATGGTTGCTTGTTTCTTACACAAGCATTATTTAAGTTGATGTGATAATGACTTGTACCAACGTTTTGGAAAATTGGTAAATGGTAATTGATTTTTGAAATCAAATACACAACACATTTTTTTCCTCTCTCTCTCATTCCTCTCATTGGCCGAAACTTGGCCTCATTTTCTCTCCAATGTCGTGAGCCTATGGCTCATTTGCTTCTTGATTTTGCTTCAAAATCAATGGTGCTAGCACATCAAAGGAGTCTTACAAAGGTGTTAGGGAAACATATCCATGAGTTTGGAATTCAAGGAGATGCTTGGAAACTTTACATACATCAAAGGGGAGCTTGGAGCACAACACAAAGGCTTGGAATTTTTGTTATCTCCTACATCCAAAACCGATCAAAGTGAGTATTTTCCACATTCTTACTTTGTTGTATTCACATGATTTCTTGCTTAATTGATCTTGGTTTGACCTAGAAAACCCAACAATGGTATCAGAGCCATAATTGAGCATGAAATTGAATTTAGGGTTCTTAAACTTTAATTTGGGATTTTTTGATTTGAGCATGATTTGTTCAAATTGTTTGTTTGAGCATGCTTATAATATGTTAACTTTGAGTTGTGCATGATAAATTTGAAGAAAAATTAGTTGGATTAATTTTCCCCAAAACATTAGGCTTGGCCGAATATGGTATAAAACCCTAGGTCATGGTGATTTTGATTTTGGACCATTGGATGTGTTTAAAATGATGGATAAATTGATTTGTGATTTAATTGGATTGAAATCAAAATTAATTAAGAAAAATCCACCATTGCCGTGACCATCAAAACATGGAACTGAATTGATTTTGTTTCAATTATGTTGGACATGAATTGATAATAATAAAACATGATTAATTATGTAAATTGGTATTTTAGAAATGTTAATTTGAATAATTAATTATGGCTATACACTTTAGTTAATTGAATTGTGATATTAGGAATATTGGAATTTAATTAATAAGGCTTAATTTGGAATTGGGCTATTAATATTGTATTTGGGCTTAATGGGCTTGGTTGGGCCAAGTTTGGTTTAGGATAATTGGTTGGATCCAATTGGGCCTAAAACCATTTCCATAAAGTCCAAATATGATAATTGGGCCTTTAAAAATTTAATTGGGCCTAATGGGCCAAAATTAATTTTGTGGCAAAGGGTGATTCCTTATTGGGCTTTGGTTGCCAAAGTCCATGCCTTATAAATTAATTGAAAGCCCATTGGACTTTAATTAAATTGACATTGGATGTTAATTGGGCTTTGAGACCCGTTAAGATTAGATTTAGAATCTAAGTCACAAAGGCTCATTAATAAAATGTAATTATTTAATTTGGAATTAAATATGTATTAGTATTGAATACAAATTAAATTGGATTTAATATTGTAGTTTGATATAATTCAAGAATTCGTACTTTGAGTACTTATTCTTAAACGAGTTGGACTCGCGCAAATCAAATCGTTGTTTGAACATTGGATGGTCATTAATTAAAGATTAATTAATTGGATTAGATTGATTGATAACATGATTTATGTGAATACATGAATGTGATGTATGAATAATGTATATCGGATGGATATTAGATGGGTGAGGGCAATTTTGGAAATTGTTGTAATAAATTTAGAATTTATTAAATTGGACCTGCGTATCCAGCCTATTACCTATTGACTCTTAGTATTTCTCTTCTCACCTATTCCCCTCAATGTAAATGAGGTTTATTTAGAAGTGTTATGTAATTGGGTAGAAGTATGAATAGTGCATGAATAGTGCTAGCGGGAGAGAGGAAATGGAGAGATTTGTTCTAGGAACAATATCCATCCGCATATCATTATTAATTTATTTATCGCACCTTATTATGCTTTTAGAATGCATGCTTAAGGGTGTATGATGAGACCTAATCAAAGATAATTAATTGGTTGCCAATTACGCGAAAAACCCTCAAAAAATATTAAGCGTTTTCCTTCCATTGAGTGATTCATTCGCAAGATCCAAGATTGGCACTGGTTTGTAGGCCAAAGTCAAGACCTTTGTCCATCGCGGATGTGTTTGAATCATGAAGGCTTTGTTCCATATCGCATGTCTTGTCCAAGTTGTGATTTGTTGGCCAAAGTCAAGATCACTTCTCGTCCATCGACATCGATTATGAAGCTTTCCAAGGTCAATGGGTCCCGCTTAACTGGAATCATTAAGCTTGTTGTGCCAAAGCCAAGGCTTAGTTGATTCAGAGGAAAAAGGTTACGGAATATATTGGATATATGTTTCGGACTTGGATGTCCACCTACTGGATCTAGGAATTGGATGAGATCCAATTGATCTTAGAGATCTACCTAGTTAAATATCATACAGCTTGTTGGCCAAAGTTACGGTTGTGTGTTATTTAACGGGATCCTAGCCCACTAGGAAACTAGGTTTCCCGAGTACTCCATAGAGGGTTAGAGGCTCGCCGAAAAATAGTGGGAGGCAAGCATTAAATTTGCAATTTCGTTAAGATACTTGCCAATACGCGCTCATTATATTTTTCGTAATAAATATATTAGTTGGACTAATATTTAATTGTTGTTTTAAATTAAACAGTTGGACTGTATTCAAACTACTTCATTCATAGTTGATTATATAATTGGATTATAGTAATCAATATATTTGAATTTAACCAATCAAATTATAGTTGATTATATAGTTAGACTATAGTAATCATTATATTCAATTATACCCGAAATCGTTGATTGGATAGTTGGACTATTGGAATCAAGATAACTAAAAGATTAGCGTTTAGAACATAATCCTGGGTGAAAATGTTTTAAACGGCTCCCATTTTCAGATTGGGAATAGAACTTCAGGATAGTCCTGGGAACTGAGAAGTTATTCTATTTGATAGAGTGACATCTCGGGCCTGAGCCCGGAGTTGAGCAAATAGTAGAGCATGAGCTTTGGAAGACTCATTGTGATGATAACTTTAGTGCTCAATCCTCTATGCATGATGCCATGATACTTTAATTTTGTCATCAAAACTAAGGATTAGATCCTTATACCATGATGTTGAAATTAAAAGGATCTTCATAGATCTATTTTTAGATATTAGAAGTTCAAATTACAGAAGAAGCTCTTTCGCTCGCGTATGTCAGAGGGTACATCTGTCGAGCACTAGGTGTCGCAGATGATTGCTGACATCGATCAGCTAGGTTAGCCGGGCATTACCTACGTGGCCGAGACTACCAAAGATTTGATCTTATAGTCTCTACCCGAAAGTTGGGGCAAGTTCATTATGAACCAAGAGTAAACTCTTAGAGAGTTGATGGCTACGCTCAAGAAGGCAGAGCCAGAGCTTCTAAAAAGGGCAAAGGAAAAATTCATCACAGCCTTCTGGGAAGACAAAGGACATATCCCAAGATGTCTACCTAAACTGTGGCAAATGGGGTCACTGGAAGCGTGACTGCCGTATGGACAAGGCAGACATGAAGGAAGTGAAGGCGGGGCAAGGCTCCGACTTCAAGTATGTTTGTCATAAACATGTTCACTACTAGTTTCAAAATTGGATTTTTGATACTAGATGTGGTACATAAATATGTACTGATGTGCAGAATTTGCTGATTAGCAAGAGACTGACTTCAGATAAGATCTACCTGCGAGTCGAAAACGGGACGTGAGTCACTGTTTTAACCGTAGTAACCTAAGTTTTGGAACTGCTCTTGGGGCATGTACTTAAATTAGGAAACTGTTATAATGTACCTAGTTTGACTAGAAACATTATCTCTATATCTAGTATAACCCGTTATGGGTATACCTTTATATTCTAGAACACTAAGTGTTTTATTTTATAAAGATGATATTGAGATAAACACATTAGATGTGAATAACAGTATTTATATTTAGAATATAAATGAATCTCATATTTATGACATGACAAACAAATAGCTCAAACTGAATTAATCAGATGAGACTTATTTATGGCATTGTTGTCTGGGACACATAAACAAGACTCGTATATCCAGACTTTTGAAGAGTGGGTACTAGGACAGATTTGATTCTATTCAAATGATGTCAACGAATCTAGTTTATTAGACAAAGTGCCTAAAACACATTTTACTTGGTAAAAGTACAAGTTGTTGGAGTTTCTACGGCCCCAATGATCGATTATCAAGCAAGAAATAAGTGCGAATACAATCGAGAAAGTTGCAGAATACTCACATCGATCGGTTGAGCGACGCGGTGGACAAAAAAAATTCGGTTTCTGCCCTCTGGTACATTCGGCAGTGAGCTGATTTTCTGTCTCCATTTTCGGTCTTCATCTTCCTCCATGAAAGCTCCAAGCTTTGTGAGATGATTCCAAGCTCATGGGTGGACTTCCCTATCACCTTCGCATGTCTCTCGGAGTGCTAGCTCTCTTGATTTTTGCCACAAAAATCAAACACTTTTGCTTCCCTTAGCTCACGGCAGTGAGCAAACCAGAGGAGAGAAAATGGCAGCCCCTTGGGCGTAAATGAGAGGGAGAGAAAGAGAAATAGTCAGTTGTGTGATGGTTGGCCAAAAGTGTGTATCTAATACCACTTTTTATTTTCCAAAAATCAATTAATTGATTTCCAAAATCAAAAAAAAATACCAAATATTTAAATATATTAAATGTCTATCATGCCATCACACTTGAGTGTATTACACTCCACCATCAATTTCCATCAAGTCACATCACTCAATCAATCAAGTGACAAGTTGTCACATCACTCAAAGTGACTAATGATTTGATGCTTGATGCGACTAGCGATTTGACGCTTGATTTGACTTGCGTGCCGCACTCGAATTCGAAATGCGAATGCGCTCGCAAACAATCTCGGCTCGGGTTCGCTAATTCCAAATTAACGAATTTTCCGTTGCGACATAATTAAATGATTATGCCTAGCTAAATCATTATTCACGTCGCTAACGAATTAATTCTAAATTAACTCGTTCGCCTGAATTAAAATCTAATTTTAATTCCCCGTCGAAATCCAATCTCGTTTAATATATCGAATATATTAATTTATTGATTAATTACAAATTAATCGTTATCTCTCTTTAATTGATATTTTATCCCAGATAAAATATCTCTGCAATTAATCCCAGATTAATTTTCTCTCTCTTCTAATTAATCCCAGATTAATTAAAAGTGTGAGTCATACGTCATTGGTGAATCTTCGGGAAGCGACCCATGAGATCCCCGGATATGTTGGCAATAAATACGGTCGTCGGACTATCCGAACACGTAAGTACCTAGTACTACGTTTTTACCGATTTACAAGACAATGTTGGCTTCTAGCAAAGCGCCATGCCTACCCAATTCTCCAGAAATATCCTTACAAGAATATAAGATCTATATCAGGCGTAGTATACATAGTATTGCGTATTTCGATCCAGTATCGGATGACCACATGCAAGGCCTGGGGCTGGTACAGTTTCTGCCCCGTACGAAGCATATATCTGATTACGAGCAACTAGTCTCTTTATTATCAAATAATCATGACCAAGTCATATTATCCCGACGGTTGCAACCTTTTCGAAGAACCAGTTCTGTATCCCTACGTGATCATCAACTCCATATGACTGGAGTGACAATTCCGTCTCGACATCACACCCAACACACTACGATTCTCAATATACCCAGCAGAGGCGTACACAGAACCGGTTAAAGCCCTGGACGACCACAACCAAAGTATATTGATTGTCACAAGTATTAGCGGTGCAAGTCTCAGGTTAAGACCAAATACACCTACCCTGATTTCGGACTTCCATAGACACATAGTCATACTACCAATGGAATTCCGAGGGGGTCTATCCAGAGCGAAGCTGTTTCCCATACCATCGGTAAAACACAACATCCTATTACTCTTGCATGTGTATCCTATACCCCAATATATGAGAACTATGCCTTTGTACCCTCACAACGCGCACAAGTGTAATACTAGTCTTTCACGTATTTATCGATGTCCAATCTCGATAATACTCTGACTAGGGATATTTAATGATTTATCCTTCGTGGATTGATACTGTCTCATATCATTCTCAATCCAGGAACAAATCATAAGGACCTCCTATCATTTATACATCTAGGTGATCTAATCACAAATGATAAGAGTGCAATCTCCTTTGTCACATAGTTAATTTGTACAATAACACCATGATCTGTACAAATAGTGACGCTATGGGTCATAATTGTCCAACAATCTCCCACTTGGCCTATAGCCAGTCGCTCGAGTGTCTAACACCCGAACTATGTACGGTTGGCTCAAACTGCTGAGAAAAGACTTTCGTCAGCGGATTTGCATGATTATCATCTGATGCGATTTATTCGATCATTACATCACCACGATGTATGATTCGAATGAATCAGATGAATATCGAAATATGTATCTGGATCGTTGATGAGACCATTAATTCTTTAGCCTGTGCTGTAGCCTAGCTCAGCTACTAACAGAACTATATCTAATCTAATTAGATTTGTTATCGACCCAAATGGCTTCTATTGCTGCCTGACCTGCAGTAATAACCCGCATTTGTTGTTTATTCGGTAACAGTATCTTGCTTGGAAGATTTCCAACTCACTGTTCCGTTATTGAAACTGTATAGTACCGTTTGCGACTTATAATCGTCTTTATCGGTTAAGAAACTTGCAGTAGTGAACCCAGTCACTTCAAGTTCTCCTTCTCCAGAGTTTAAGATAGTATCATTAGTTCTTTAAGAAACTAACGGATGTTCTTAACATCAATCCAGTGACTATCACTAGGATTGGCCTGATTGTGAATCCATATGCTCAAAACGTATGAGACACCAGGTCGCGTACATTTTTCAATGTACGAGTTCTCGGAGAGTTTCAACAACTTTTAGATCTATCACATTAGATCTTTATTCCTAGAATAAAGGTTGTTTCTCCTAAGAATTCTACGGAGAATTTTCTCGAAAGCCAAGCTTTCGCCGATTGTTTTATGGGAATATCATTTCCAAGAAATGACATATTTACATTATTTATAGGACAGCCACTGTCAGTGCGCTCCCACTAATCCTCATATATACACAAGAATCTTTTCATTTTGAATTAAATCATAGACCATTATGATTACATCAAAATGATAATTCTAAGAACCTAATGCTTGCTTCAATCCAAACATGGATCGAATAACCTGCAAACCTTGTTTGCTAGTTTTAGTACGACAAAACCGACAAGATGTTATAAACATCCTCCAAAAGGTTTCCTTTTCAGGAAAGCGATTTTCCCGTTCAGCTGACATATTTCATAAATGAAACATGCAACGTCAGCAAGCATTATCCAATTGGATTTACCGTGGCAACAGGTAAAAGGTTTCGTCATAGTCAACACAATGTTGATACGATACCTTTCCGCTAAAAGCCTAACTTTATACGTTGGTATGTTGCCATCCATGTATGTCTTCCTTGAAGACTTATATAGTACTAATAGGCACAATGCCTTATGGTACAACAACTAGTGTCCAAACTAAGTTGTTATACATGGAATCTATTTCGGACTCATGGCACTTTGCCATAATAGAGAGTCGATACCTTGTATCACATCCTCATGCGTAGTCAGTTGGTATACCTTAATAAGATTGACATCTTTATGAGGTGAGATCAGAAACCCATACCCTAGGTTGTTTTCTGACTCTCTCCGACATACGCGGTTCTTGTGTATTTGAAGATTAATGGTATAGTTTCATCCTTGATGAACTATTTGTGTTCCATTAAGGATTGGTGCCGGGAACAGTATCACTCCGATTTTCATCGAGTTATATTATCCTCCCACTTACCACTACATATAGGTATTCCTCTTAGGAAAACCGCATGGTGAGCAACAATCTAATTGTTTTCTTTGTGAGTTGTATAAGTACTATACTTTGGTATCCCTAGGATAACCTACAATTGACACTTATCCAATTTGGGTTTTAGTTTGGTATCATCCAAACATATGCCTAGCATTCCCAAATTTTCAGGAATGAGAAACCCGGTTTCTTTCCTGTTCATATCTAATATGAAATCTGTCAAACAGATTTTATGGAACCTTATTCTAAATAAGTTCTGCACTGTTTATGCTTATCCGTTGAAGGAAATGGTAGCTCAGAGCGACTCATGATTAACCTTATCATGTCTAACAAAATTCGGTTTATCACTGTTCGGACACACCGTCAAATTGACGTGTTCCGTAAGGAGTCCTCATTGAAATAATACTATACCCTTTCAAGTATATTAGAAACTTATTGCTTAAGTATTTTCCATTACGGTCTTACCGTGACGGTTTAATACTATAGCCGATCTGTTTGTCTATTTCGTATTAAAACTTTAAAAGTTTCCGATTTTTGTTTCAAAAGAAACACATAACCATAACGCGATGCCACATCCGTAAAGTTCATGAAATATTCATATCCACCTCTAGCCTAGCTAGATATGGGCCCACTTGTTTCACTATGAACTAGGGCTGACAGATCGGTGGCATTTACACTTTTACCAAGTAAATGTGCTATAGGCACTTTGCCCAATAAACTAGATTCGTAGACTTTATTTGAATGGAATCAAAACAGTCCGAGTACTCACTCTTCAAATGTGTGGATATACGAGTCTTGTTTAATTGTGTCCCAGACAACAATGCCACAATTAGTTTATTCTGATCAAATCAGTTTGAGCTATTTGTTTGTCATGTTATATGTTTGAGATTTATTTATATTCAAAATATAAATGTTGTTATTCACATATAATGTGTTTATCTCAATATCATCTTTATAAAATAAAACACTTTAGTGTTCTAGAATATAAAGGTAAATCTGCAACAGATTATACACTGATAGAGATAATGTATCTAGTCAAACTAGTTATATTATAACAGTTTCCTAATTTAAGTACCTACCCGAAGGTAGTTCCTAAACTTAGGTATCTACGGTTAAAACAGTGACTTTTGTCCCGTTTCCGATTCGCAGATTTATCTCAATCTGAAGTCAGTATCCTGCTCATAGCAGATTCTTAACATCAGTATATATATATGTACCACACTAAGTATTTAAAATCCAATTTTAATACTAGTAGTGAACATATTTATGACAAACATATTTAAAGCCGGAGCCTTGCACCGTCTTTAATTCCTTCATGTCTGCCTTGTCCAAACGGCAGTCACGCTTCCGCGACCCCGTTTGCCACAATTTAGGTAGACGTTTTGGGATATGTCCTTTATCTTCCCAGAAGATTATAATGATTTTGCCTTTGACCTTTTCATATTCCAGAAGTCTTTGGCCAAGCCTTGGGTTTCTAGAATATCGAAGTAAAGTGTGCCTTGTGCTATTTGCCTTATTGCAAAGTTTGACTTTGTCTCCTTGAGAATAGTCATTAACTCTCCAAGTGTCATTATTGCAATTTAGTACTTCTAAGATCTAATTATAGATCTATGAAGATCCTTCAATTTCTTTTTCATACTTTAAGGATCTAATCCTTATTTCTGATTAGGAAATTAATGAGTCTAATTAGCAAGCTTAATGGATTAAGCACTAAAGTTATCATTACATGAATCTTCCAAAGTTTATTCTCTACTATTTGCTTAACTCCAGGCTTAGGCCTAATATGTTATTTTATCAAATAAAGTAACTTATTAGTCTCCAGGACTATCCTGAATTTATTCCCAATTTGAAAATTAAACCATTTAAATACATTTTCCCAAGGATTATGTTTTAAATGTCAATCTTTCAATTTATCTTGATTCTAATAGTCCAACTATTTAATCAACGATTTAGGTACTATTTATTATAATGATTACCATAGTCCAACTATTTAATCAACTATAATTTAATTGTTTGAATACAGTCCAACTGTTTATTAAAACAACGATTTAAATATTAGTCCAACTAACATTTAATTTATTTGACGAATGATATTTGTTTGAGCGCGTATGACAAGTAATTAAACGAATATTGCAAATTCAATTCTTGCCTCCCACTATTTTTTGGCGAGCCTCTAACCTTCTGTCGAGTACTCGGGAAACCGTGTTTCCTAGCGGGCTAGGATCCCGTTAAATATCACACAATCTTGACTTTGGCCAACAAATTGTATGATAATTAACTAGGTAGATCTCTAAGATCAATTGGATCCGATCCAATTCCTAGATCCAGTAGGGGGACATCCAAGTCCGAAACATATATCTTATATATGCCAATATATCCAATAAATTCCCTAACCTTTTTCCTCTGAATCAACTAAGCCTTGTCTTTGGCACAACAAACTTAGTGATCCCAGTCAAGCGTGACCCATTGACCATGGAAAGCTTCGTAATCAATGTCGATGGACAAGAAGTGGTCTTGACTTTGGTCAACAAACCACAACTTGGACAAGACACCGATATGGAACAAAGCTCTCGTGATTCAAACACATCCTCGACGGACAACGGCCTTGACTTTGGCCAACAAGCCAATGCCAGTCTCAGATCTTGAGTGAGAATCACTCAATGGAAGGAAAAACGCTTAATATTTTGTGAGGGTTTTTCGAGTGCAAATTGGCAACCAATTTATTATCTTTGTTAAGGTCTCATCATCATACACCCTTAAACATGCATTCTAAAGACATAATAAACCGCATATGAATAAATAATAATGATATGCTGATGGATACTTTACACAATGATCCTAGATCAAATCTCTCCATTTCCTCTCCTGCTAGCACAAATATTTACTTCTACCCATTACACTACACTTCTAAAGAAACCTCATTTACATTGAAGGGAATAAGTGAGAAGAGAATACGAAGAATAAGGAGGTAATAAGGCTGGACACGCAGGTCCAATTAATAAATTCCAAATTTATTACAAAAATTTCTAAAATTGCCCCACCCATCTAATATCCATCCGATATACATTATTCATGCATCGCAACCATGTATTCACATGAGCATGTTATCAATCAATCTAATCAAATTAATTAATCTGATAATTAGTGATCATCCAATGTTCAAACAACGATTTGATTTTGTGCGAGTCAAACTCGGTTTTGCGAATAAGTACTCAAAGTACGAATTCTCGAATTAAATTAAACTACATAATTAAATCCAATTCAATTTGTATTTAATACTAATCCATTTATTTAATTCCAAATTAAATACTACACTTTATTAACGAACCTTTACGATTTAAATTCCAAATTTAATCGTTACGGGTCTCAAAGCCCGATTAACGTCCAACGTTAATTTAATTAAAGTCCAATGGGCTTTTAATTAATTTCTTGAGGCGTGGACTTTTGGTCAACTCGGGTCAAACCCAATAATCAAAGTCCAATCCGGGAGTTACCCCATAAGCCCAGAAATCAATTTAGGCCCATTAGGCCCAATTAAACTTTAAAGGTCCATTAGTCTCATTTGGGCTTTATGGAAGCGGATTTGGGCCGAATTGGATCCAACCAATTTTTCCTAAACCCATCTTGGTACAACCAAGCCCAATAAGCCCAATAACAACTTTCAAACCCAATTTACATGCCTATTAAGTCTCGGTCAAAGGGGAATTTATGTCAAATTGAAAATCCAATCCAATTGAATCTTAAATCAACATTAAATCATCATTCTTAATTGATTTCCAACACATCAAATGAATCAAAAAATCAAAATCCAAGACAATTAGGGTTCTCAACCATTCGGCCAACACAAGAAATTTGGGGAAATTTGTTCCAAACACAATTTCATAAAATTGATGTAATCAACACTTAATTAAAACACATTTAAGTATACTAATTCATCCAATTTCATTAAATCATGCTCAAATCCATTTTACCCAAATTTTAAGCCCTAATCAAATTTCATGCTTTTTCAATCGCTCTGATACCATTTTTGGAGTTTCTACGGCCCCAAGGATCGATTATCAAGTAAGAAATAAGTGCGAATACAATCGAGAAAGTTGCGGAATACTCACATCAATCGGTTGAGCGACGCGGTGGACAACAAAAATTCGGTTTCTGCCCTCTGGTGCATTCGGCAGTGAGCTGATTTTCTGTCTCCATTTTCGGTCTTCATCTTCCTCCGTGAAAGCTCCAAGCTTTGTGAGATGATTCCAAGCTCATGGGTGGACTTCTCTATCACATTCGCATGTCTCTCGGAGTGCTAGCTCTCTTGATTTTTGCCACAAAAATCAAACACTTTTGCTTCCCTTAGCTCACGGCAGTGAGCAAACCAGAGGAGAGAAAATGGCAGCCCCTTGGGCGTAAAGGAGAGGGAGAGAAAGAGAAAGAGTGAGTTGTGTGATGGTTGGCCAAAAGTGTGTATCTAATACCACTTTTTATTTTCCAAAAAATCAATTAATTGATTTCCAAAATCAAAAAACAAATACCAAACATTTAAATATATTAAATGTCTATCATGCCATCACACTTGAGTGTATTACACTCCACCATCAACTTCCATCAAGTCACATCACTCAATCAATCAAGTGACAAGTTGTCACATCACTCAAAGTGACTAATGATTTGATGCTTGATGCGACTAGCGATTTGACGCTTGATTTGACTTGCGTGCCGCACTCGAATTCGAAATGCGAATGCGCTTGCAAACAATCTCGGGCTCGGGTTCGCTAATTCCAAATTAACGAATTTTCCGTTGCGACGTAATTAAATGATTATGCCTAGTGAAATCACTATTCACGTCGCTAACGAATTAATTCTAAATTAACTCGTTCGCCCGAATTAAAATATAATTTTAATTCCGCGTCGAAATCCAATCTCGTTTAATATATCGAATATATTAATTTATCGATTAATTCCAAATTAATCGTTATCTCTCTTTAATTGATATTTTATCCTGTATAAAATATTTCTGCAATTAATCCCAGATTAATTTTCTCTCTCTTCTAATTAATCCCAGATTAATTAAAAGTGCGAGTCATACGTCATCGGTGAATCTTCGGGAAGCGACCAATGAGATCCCCGGATATGTTGGCAGTAAATACGGTCGTCGGACTATCCGAACACGTAAGTACCTAGTACTACGTTTTTACCGATTTACAAGACAAAGTTGGCTTCTAGCAAAGTGTCATGCCTACCCAATTCTCCAGAAATATCCTTACAAGAATATAAGATCTATATCAGGCATAGTATACGTAGTATTGCGTATTTCGATCCAGTATCGGATGATCACATGCAAGTCCTGGGGCTGGTACAGTGTCTGGCCAGTACGAAGCATATATCAGATTACGAGCAACTAGTCTCTTTATTATCGGATAATCATGACCAAGTCATATTATCCCGACGGTTGCAACCTTTTTAGAGAACCAGTTCTGTATCCCTACGCGATCATCAACTCCATATGACTGGAGTGACACTTCCGTCTCGACATCACACCCAACACACTACGATTCTCAATATACCCAGCAGAGGCTTACACAGAACCGGTTAAAGCCCTAGACGACCACAACCAAAGTATATTAATTATCGCAAATATTAGCGGTGCAAGTCTCAGGTTAAGACCAAATACACCTACCCTGATTTCGGACTTCCATAGACACATAGTCATACTACCAATGGAATTCCGAGGGGGTCTATCTAGAGCGAAGCTGTTTGCCGTACCATCGGTAAAACACAATCTCCTATTACACTTGCATGAGTATCCTATACCCAAATATATGAGAACTATTCCTTTGTGCCCTCACAACGCGCACAAGTGTAATACTAGTCTTTCACGTATTTATCGATGTCCAATCTCGATAATAATCTGACTATGGATATTTAATGATTTATCCTTCGTGGATTGATACGGTCTCATATCATTCTCAATCCAGGAACAAATCATAAGGACCTCCTATCATTTATACATCTAGGTGATCTAATCACAAATGATAAGAGTGAAATCTCCTTTGTCACATTGTTAATTTGTACAACAACACCATGATCTGTACAAATAGTGACGCTATGGGTCATAATTGTCCAACACAAGTGCCACCGATCTGTTAGCCCTCGTTCATAGTGACGTAAGTGGGCCCATGTCTAGCTAGGCTAGAGGTGGATATGAATATTTTGTAACCTTTATGGATGCGGCATCGTGTTATGGTTATGTGTTTCTTTTGAAACATAAATCGGAAACTTTTGATAAATTCAAAGAGTTTCGACACGAAGTATAAAAATAGACTGGCAAGAGTATTAAAACATCACGATTGGACCGTGATGAAAATACTTAAGCAATAAGTTTCTCGAATATTTGAAAGAGTATAGTATTCTTTCATAAAGGACTCCTCTCGGAACACCTCAATTTGATGGTGTGTCCGAACAGAGAAACCGAACTTTGTTGGACATGGTAAGGTTAATGATGAGTCGCTCTGAGCTACTATTTTCCTTCTAGGGATACGCCTTAAACAGTGCAATACTTATTTTGAATAAGGTTCCATGAAAAATCTGTTAGACAGACTTCATATTAGATATGAACAGGAAAGAAACTAGGTTTCTCATTCCTGAAGATTTGGGAATGCTGGGCATATGTTTGGATGATACCAAACTAGAACCCAAATCGGATAAGTGCCTATTTGTAGGTTATCCTAGGGAAACTAAAGTTTAGTACTTAAACAACTCAGAAGAGTACAATAAAATTGTTGCTCTCCATGCGGTTTTCCTAAGAGGAATACCTATATATAGTGGTGAGTGGGAGGAAAGTAAAACTTGATGAAAATCGGAGTAATACTATTATAGGCACCAATTCCTTAATGGAACACAAACAGTTCATCAGGGATGAAACTGTACCAATAATCTTCAAATACACAAGAACCGCGTAAGTCGAAGAGAGTCAGAAAACAACCTGGGAGGTATGGGTTTCTGATCTCACCTCGTAAAGATGTCAATCTTATTGAGGAAGACAAACCGGCTACATATGAGGAAGTGATACAAGGTATCGACTCCCTATTATGGCAAAGTGCCATGAAGTTTGAAATGGATTCCATGTATACCAACCAAGTCTGGACACTGGTTGATGTACCGGAAGGCATTGTGCCTATTGGTACTATATAAGTCTTCAAAAAAGACATACATTGATGGGAACATACAAATGTACACAGCTAGGCTTGTACAGAAAAGGTATCGTCATCAACATAGTGTCGATTACGACGAAAACTTTTATCCGTTGCCATGATTAAATCCATTTGGATAATGCTTGCCAATGTTGCATATTTCATTTATGAAATATGGCAGCAGAACGTCAAAATCGCTTTCCTTAATAGGAAACCTTTTGGAGGATGTTTAAAACATCCTGACGGTTTTGACGTACCAAAACATGCAAACAAGGTTTCCAAATTAATTCGATCTATTTATGGATTGAAGCAAGCATTGCGTTCTTGAAACCAGTGTTTTGATGTAATCATAATGGTATATGATTTAATTCAAAACGAAAATGATTCTTGTGTATATAAGGAGGTTAGTGGGAGCGCATTAACAATGATTGTCCTATATAATGATGACATGTTATTTCTTGGAAATGACATTCCCATAATACAATCGGTGAAAGCTTGGCTTTCATGAAAATTCCCGTAGACTACTCGGAGAGACAACCTTTATTCTAGGAATAAGGATCTACTGGGATAGATCTAAAAGTTGTTGGCACTCTTCGAGAACTCGTACATTGAAAGATATGTACGCGACCTGGTGTCTCATATGCTTTGAGCATATTGAGTCACAATCAGGCCAATCCAAATGATAGTCACTGGATTGATGTTAAGAACATCCTTAAGTATCTTAGAGGAACTAAGGATGCTTTCTTAAGCTATGGAGAAGGAGAACTTGAAGTGACTGGGTTCACTGCTACAAGTTTCCAAACCGATAATAACGATTGTAAGTCGTAATAAGGGTACTATATAGTTTGAATAATGGAACAGTGAGATGGAAATCTTTCTAGCAAGATACTATTGCCGAATAAACAACAAAAGCGGAATATTGCTGCAGCTGAGGCAGCAAAAGAAGCAATTTTGGATCTGTAAAATTCCTAATTAGATTAGGAGTAGTTCTGTTAGCAGCTGAGCTAGGCTACAACACAGGCTCAAGAATTAATGGTCTCATCAACGATCCAAGTATATATACTTCAATTCTTTCATCTGATTCGTCGGATCATATATCATGGCGATGTGATGATCGAATAAATCACATCAGATGATAACCTTTAAAATCCGCTGACGAAAGCTGTTTCTCAGCAGAAGTTTGAGCGACCCGTACATAGTTCAGGTGTAGGACACTTGAGTGATTGGCTATAGGCCAAGTGGGAGATTGTTGGACAATTATGACCCATACCATCACTATTTGTACATAATATTATGTTGTTGTACAAATTAACTATGTGACAAATGAAATTGCTCTTTTATCATTTATAATTGGATTACCGGGATATATAAATGATAAGAGTCCATATGATTAATTCCTGATTAATAAGATATGAAACAATATTAATCCACTAAGGTTTAATCATTAAAATATCCCTAGTCGTAGTGTTATCGAGATTGCACATCGATAATACGGAATAGACTAGTATTGCACTTGTGCACGTTGTGGGAGCATAACAACATAGTTCTCATATATTTAAGTATTGGATACTTATGCAAGTTTAATAGGAGGTTGTGTTTACCGATGGTACGGAAACAGCTTCGCTCAGGATAGACCCCTCGGAATTCCATTGGTAGTATGACTATGTGTCTATGGGAGTCCGAATCAGGGTAGGTGTATTTGGTCTTAACTTGAGACTTGCATCGCTAATACTTGCGACAATCAATATACTTTGGTTTTGGTCGTCTAGGACTTTAACAGGTTCTGTGTACGCGTCTTCTGGGTATACTGAGAATCGTAGTGTATTGGGTGTGATGTCAATATGGAAATATCACTACAGTCATATGGAGATGATGATCACACATGATACAGAACTAATACTCTTTAGTACTGCAGTCATCGGGATAATATGACTAGGTCATGATTATCCAATTATAGAGACTAGTTACCAGAGATCCGATATATGCTTCGTACGGGGCAGACACAATTCCAGTCTCAGGCATAGAATGTGACATCCGATACTGGATCGTAATACGCAATACTACGTATACTACGCCTGACACAGATTACATATTCTTTAAAAGAATATTTCTGGAGAATTGGGGAGGCACGGAACTTTGCTAGAAGCACGACACTTTACATATTCTTTAAGAACGTGGTACCGGGTACGCACGTATTTGGATATTCCGATGACCGGATTTACTGCCAACATATCCAGGGATCTCATGGGTCGCTTCCCGAAGATTCACCGATGATGTATGACTCGAACATAATTAATCTGGGATTAATTATATGAGAGAGAAATTAATCTAGGATTAATTACGGAGAAATTTTATCTGGGATAAAATACTATTAGAAGAGAGAGAACGATTAATTCGGAATTAATCGATAGAATAATATATTCGATATATTAAATGAAATTAGATTTCATGATGGAATTAGAATTGGATTTTAATTCGGGCGAACGAATTAATTTAGAATTAATTCGAGAGCGATGTGAATAGTAATTTTTCTAGGCATAATTATTTAATTAAATTTGATTTAATTACGTCACAACGGAAAGTTCGTTAATTCGAAATTAGTGAACCCGAGCCCGGGAGTGTTTGCGGGCCCACTCCAATTTTGAATTAAAGTGGGGCCCACACTTGTCACATCACCTAGTCAACTTTATCAACTTTTTGTTGTTAGAAGTAGATGGGATTTTGATGGTTGCTTGTTTCTTACACAAGTATTATTTAAGTTGATGTGATAATGAATTGTACCAACTTTTTGGAATATTGGTAAATGGTAATTGATTTTTGAAATCAAATACACAACACATTTTTTCCTCTCTTTCTCATTCCTCTCCTTGGCCGAAACTTGGCCTCATTTTCTCTCCAATACCGTGAGCCTAGGGCTCATTTGCTTCTTGATTTTGCTTCAAAATCAATGGTGCTAGCACATCAAAGGAGTCTTACAAAGGTGTTAGGGAAACATATCCATGAGTTTGGAATTCAAGGAGATACTTGGAAGCTTTACATACATCAAAGGGGAGCTTGGAGCACAACACAAAGGCTTGGAATTTTTGTTATCTCCTACATCCAAAACCGATCAAAGTGAGTATTTTCCGCATTCTTAATTTGTTGTATTCACATGATTTCTTATTTAATTGATCTTGGTTTGACCTAGAAAACCCAACAAATCTTGGATCTTGAGAGAGAACCACTCAATGGAAGGAAAAACGCTTAATATTTGATGAGGGTTTTCACGTAAATTGGCATCCAATTTATTATCTTTGGTTAGGTCTCATCACACACCCTTAAACATGCATTCTAAAAGCATAACACTAATAGAAACCTCATTTATATTGAGGGGAATTGGTGAGAAGAGAAATACAAAGAGAATAGAGATAATACGTTGGACACGCAGGTCCAATTTAATAAATTCTAAATTTATTACAATAATTTCCAAAATTTCCCTCACCCTTCTAATATCCATCTGATATACATTATTCATACAATACATCCAAGTATTCACACAAAGCATGTTATTCAATCAATCTAATCCAATTAATTAATCTTTGAATTAATGACCATCCAATGATTTGATTTGCGCGAGTCCAACTCGTTTAAGAATAAATACTCAAAGTACGTATTCTTGAATTATATAGAACTATAATTTTAAATCCAATTTAATTTATATTCAATACTAATTCTAATTTAATTCCAAATTAAATAATTATACTTATTTATGTGCCATTTAGACTTAGATTCTAAATCCAATCTTAATGGGTCTCAAACGCCCAATTAACATCCAATGTCAATTTAATTAAAGTCCAATGGGCTTTTAATTAATTCTTAAGGTATGGGCTTTGGCCAATATGGATCAAACCCAAATGCGAAGGCCCAATTTAGGAATCACCATTTGCCATAAAATCAATTTAGGCCTATTAGGCCCAATTAAATTGTTAAAGGCCCAAGTATTATATTTGGACTTTATGGAATGGTTTTAGGCCCAAATACAACAATATTAGCCCAATCCAATTTAAATACTAATTTTATTATTAACATAATATTCTAAATATCATATTAATTAATTAAAGTGTAATTGCCATAATTAATTAGTTAAACCAATATTTCCAAAACATCAATTAAACTAATTAATCATGTTTTAATATATTCAATTCATGTCCAACACAATTGAAGCAAAATCAATCTATACATGCTTATCATGCTCACGGTTTTTGACAAGAAATTATCACACAATTTGATTTCAATCCAATTAAATCAGCATTTATCATACATTTCATGCCAACAACACATCCAATTGTCTAATTTTCAAAAAATCACCATGATACATGCTAGGGTAGTTTCGGCCAAGCTTAAGGAAATTAGGGAAAATTTTATCCAATTCATTTTCTCAATTCCTAAGATGCATAAATATAATTCATCATCATCCAAGCTCAACCAAACAACCAATTTGAAGAAATCATGCTCCAAACACAAAAACCTCAAATAAAGTCCATAAACCCTAAATTCAAATCAAGCTTAGATCTTTCTCTGATACCATTGTTAGTGTTCCTAGAACATGTCAAGGATCTCTAAGAGTGATTAGTGTGAGAAAATTAAGAGGAGTTGCGGAAATACTCACGATGATTGGTAGAGAAGTTCAAAATTTTCATGGATGTAAAGGAAGCTCCAAGCCTTTAAATGTTGTTTCCAACTCAAGGGTGAGTTTCTCTATCACCTTAGTTGACTCCTTGATGTGCTAGCATGAATAAATTTTGCAACAAAATTCCATGTAGGGAGAGAGGAGTGCTCGACATTTTGGAGAAAGAAGAAGAATGTTGCTGTGAATAGTAACTCTATCTAACTTCCAAAGTTGACTTGGTTTAAATACACAGTTTGTGTGTTGGAATTGGATTGAGTGTTTTATAAGTAAAGCAAGCCTTACTTTCAACAAATCAAATCCATAAAATTAAGCCCAACCACTTCCATCACATGTCTAATATTTTGATGTAAGTGAAGTGGGTCCCACCACTTTTAAATTCTAAATTTAAGTCGACTAATCCAACACGCAACTTCGCTCAGGTCCGGGTTCGTTTAATTACGAACTAAACGAATTTACCGTTGCGATATTATTAAATCCAATTTAATTCAATAATAATACCTAGTAAAATTATTACGGAAATCGCTCGCGAATTAATTCTAAATTAATTCGTTCGCACGAATTAAAACCAATTTTAATTCTGCATTGAAATCTAATTTCAATTAATATATCTAATATATTATCTTAGCCCAATTAAATAAATTAAATAGAAAAATCCAATTTAACTATTAAATTTATTTTGCCGATTAATTCCAAATTAATTACGTTCTCTCTTCTTCACGAATTAATCCCAGATCAATTCTTTCTCAGATAATGAATCTCAAATTAATTTTTGCCGCAATTAATCCTAGATTAATTTTCTCTCTCTCATAATTAATCCCAGATTAATTGTGTTCGAGTCAAGTGTCATTGGTGAATCTTCGGGAAGCGACCCAAGAGATCCTTGGATATGTTGGCAGTAAATCCGGTCATCGGACTATCCGAACACGTGCGTACCCAGTACCACATTCTTACCGATTTACAAGACATGGTTGGCTTCTAGCAAAGCACCGTGCCTACCCAATTCTCCAGAAATATTCAACGAGGAATATACAATCTTTATCAAGCATAGTATACGAAGTATTACGTATTACGATCCAGTATCAGATGTCACATGCTAGGCCTAGGGCTGGAATTGTGTCTGCCCCGTACGAAGCATATATCGGATCACTGGAAACTAGTCTCAATAATAGGATAATCATGACCTAGCCATATTATCTCAATGACTGCAGTACTTAAGAGTACTAGTTCCGTATCCTACGTGATCATCATCTCCATATAACTGAAGTGATACTTCCATCTTGACATCACACCCAATACACTACAATTTTCAGGTATACCCAGAAGAGGCGTACATAGAACCTGTTAAAGCCCCGGATGACCAAAACCAAAGTATATTGATTGTCGCAAGTATTAGCGATGCAAGTCTCAGGTTAAGACCAAATACACCTATCCTGATTTGGATTCCCATAGACACATAGTCATACTACCAATGATATTCCGAGGGGTATCCAAAGCGAAACTGTTCCTGTACCATCGGTCAAACAGAACCTCTTATCACACTTCCATAAGTATCCAATACTTAAATATATGAGAACTATGTCGTTAAGCTTCCATAACGCGCACAAGTGCAATACTAGCCTATTCCACATTATCGATGTCCAGTCTCGATAATACTACGACTATGGATATTTAATGATTAAACATTCCGTAGATTAATACTGTCTCATATCTTATTAATCTGGTACTAATCATATGGACTTTTATCATTTATATATCTAAGTAATCCAATTACAAAATGATAAAAAAGCAATTTCATTTGTCACATAGTTAATTTGTACAAAGAATACCATGTCTTTTATAAATAGTGATGCTATGAGTCATAATTGTCCAACATAGAGATAATAGGCTGGACACGCAGGTCCAATTTAATAAATTCTAAATTTATTACAATAATTTTCAAATTTGCCTTCACCCTTCTAATATCCATCTGATATACATTATTCATACAATACATCCATGTATTCACACAAAGCATTTTATTCAATCAATCTAATCCAATTAATTAATCTTTGAATTAATGACCATCCAATGTTCAAACAACGATTTGATTTGCGCGAGTCCAACTCGTTTAAGAATAAATACTCAAAGTATGTATTCTTGAATTATATTGAACTGCAATTTTAAATCCAATTTAATTTGTATTCAACATTAATTCTGAGTTAATTCCAAATTAAACAATTACACTTATTTATGTGCCTTTTAGACTTAGATTCTAAATCCAATCTTAATGGGTCTCAAAGGCCCAATTAACATCCAATGTCAATTTAATTAAAGTCCAATGGGCTTTTAATTAACTCTTAAGGCATGGGCTTTGGCAACCAAAGCCCAATAAGGAATCACCATTTGTCATAAAACTAATTTTGGCCCATTAGGCCCAATTAAATATTTAAAGGCCCAATTATTATATTTGGAATTTATGGAATGGTTTTAGGCCTAATTTGGATCCAATCCAATTGTCCAAAACCAAGCTTGGCCCAACCAAGCCCATTAAGCCCAAATACAACAATATTAGCCCAATTCAAAATTAAAGACTAATTTTAATTAATATAAAATTCCAAATTTCACATTAATTTTAATTTAAGTGTAATAGCCATAATTAATTAGTTAAACCAATATTTCCAAAATACCAATTAAACTAATTAATCATGCTTTAATTAAACAACTAATGTCCAACACAAATTGAAGCAAAATCAATCTATTTCACGCTTCTATAGTCACGACAATTTGGCATAATTAATATCCAATTTTGATTTCAATCTAATTAAATCAACAATCAATATACACATCATGCTTTAAACACATCCAATGGTCTAAAATCGAAAAATTGCCATGATATATGCTAGGGTTCATATTCGGATTTTGCAAGGAAATTGGGGAAATTTATCCAATCAATTTTTCTCAAATTTTAAGATGCACAAATCCAATTCACCATCATCCAAGCTCAACCAAATAAACAATTTGAAGAAATCATGCTCAAAACATAAAAACCTAAATTCAAGTATATAAACCCTAAACTCATTTCATGTTTAGAAAAGGCGCTCTGATACCATTGTTAGTGTTTCTAGAACATGCCAAGGATCTCTAATCATGATATGTGTGTGAATACTCAAAGAAGTTGCGGAAATACTTACAATGATCGGATTTGATGGATGTATGAAGTTCAAAACTTTTTGATGTTTGAGAAGAGCTCCAAGCCTTTCTTTGTGTTCCAAACTCAAGAGATTAGTTTCCCTAACACCTTGAATGACTCCTTGAAAGTGCTAGCTTGAAGAAATTTTGAAACAAAATTTCTATTGGAGAAGATGAAGTTCACGGTTTTTCGGAGGAGAGGGGGAGCCTTTTGGTTTTTGTGTATTTTATTTCAAAAATCCAAATTGCCATTTTCCAAATCCAATTTAGGTATATGTCATTCCAAATGATTAAATAATACAAAGTGTGTTGAGATTGGTTAGTGTGATTTACAAGCAATCTAAGCTTTTCACTCAACCTTTAACCACTTCCATCACTAGTCAAACTAGTTGATGTAAGTCAAGTGGGTCCCACCACTTGTAAATTCCGAATTTAAGTCGAACAATCCAACACGCAACTTCACTCGGGCCCGGGTTCGTTTAATTTCGAAATAAATGAATTTGCCGTTACGACATAATTAAATGCAATTTAATTAAATATTTTTGCCTAGCAAAATTATTATTAAAGTCGCTTACAAATTAATTCTAAATTAATTCATTCGCCCGAATTAAAATCCAATTTTAATTCCGCTTCGAAATCTAATTTCAATTAATATATCTGATATATTATTTAATCGATTAATCCAAATTAATCATTCTCTCTCTTCTATCCGAATTTTATTCCAGATAAATTATTGCCGCAATTAATCCTACATTAATTTTCTCTCTCTCATAATTAATCTCAGATTAAGTCTGTTCGAGTCAAATGTCATCGGTGAATCTTTGGGAAGCGACCCATAAGATTCCTGGATATGTTGGCAGTAAATCTGGTCGTCGGACTATCCAAACACGTGCGTACCCCGTACCACGGTCTTACCGATTTACAAGACATGGTTGGCTTCTAGCAAAACACTGTGCCTACCCAATTCTCCAGAAATATTCTTTTAAGGAGTACATAATCTATACTAGGCGTAGTATACTAAGTATTGCGTATTACGATCCAGTATCGGATGTCACATGCTAGGCCTGGGGCTGGAATTGTGTCTGCCCCGTACGAAGCATATATCGGATCACTAGCAACTAGTCTCTTTAATCGGATATTCATGACCTTGTCATGTTATCCCGATAGTTGCAACATATAAGAGTACCAGTTCTGTATCCCTGCGTGATCATCATCTCCATATGACCTAAGTGATACTTCCATCTTGACATCACACCCAATCTCTTCAACAATTCCTCCCGTCGTAACTTTGGACTTGTCCCCAAGTCCATCTCTAGAAATTTGTTGCTCCATCAAATTGTGTTTTCCTTTACCAGCCTCCAACAACCTTAATTGAACACATGATGATAAAATACTTGATTTAGGAACTTCATCCATGCTAATAAGAACATTGTACCTCTTGGTCCTAAATCCTTCTAGGCTAATCTCCCTCTGGTTTTGCAACTTCCCACTGTGCAACGTAGTAACATGATATCCTCCATCATCTAGATTTTTGGCAACTATGTATGCATTCTTCTTAGTGTTGATGAATATAATTGCTATATTATTTCCAAGATCATCAAGCAACCTCTATAGTCTTGAAAATATCTTAGATTATTTCATCATCATCACATGTGGTAATATCAGTTCAATAGCCTTGCCAACAGTGCCAATTGTGATAACCACAAGATTCCTCAAATACTTTCTAGCAGGTCGTTCCGCAAGCCGGACAACAGAAGGCATAATAGCGCTAAATATATAATTAGTCTTATATATCTTCCTCTCATCGAGCTCCTCATCTTCATTCTCCGGCTTCAAATTATTAGAAGGCATTGCATCCAGCTCGCCAATAACTTGGGGCTCAAAACCCAAGTCAATGGTCTTATCATCCTCATCGAGAACTTCATAATCATATTGATTCAAAACCGCATCCCGCCTCTTCAAACATTCAAGCAAACGACCCGTCGGGGAAATCATAACCTCACACCCTTGTATTCTTGAACAGTTTCCAAAGCCTTCTTATAGAACCCACTTTGTGATTTCTCGGCAATCAACGAACTCCAGTGCTCTAAATTCTTACCCTGCATTCGAGCAAACATAATTTTAACTTTCTTTACCTTCTTCCAAAATTCAAACACTTCATCTGCACATTTCAAACTCTTATTATCATCCTTATAATACAAACTACAATTCTTATCATAATTAGCCCACGCTAAACTAATAATACGACCAAATTTATAAGCATTAAAACACATCTTATGCATTCCTGAATCACCCTTGGCCATGGAACCAAACACATTAAGCAAATATCTTAAAATTTGATACTTTAAAGCCACAAAAGCGGAACCAAAATAAACCTGCCATATAGGCGGTAAAAAAATTTAATTACCAACCGACCAATCTGGCGGTATCCTTGCTTAGTCAGTTTTAAACCAGTTTAAAATGAATTACCAACCGACCAATAAAGCGGTATCCTCATTAAGTCAAATTTTAAATAGTGATTATATTATATTTAAGGGAGATTAATCTAAATAGCAATAGTAAAAGAATTACCTTTCACCCTAGCATAGGGAAGTTACCTCCTCATGGTTGAATAGTAAAAAATGTAAAAGTAAAGAAAGTAAATTACTATTATTACAGAACGTAATTAAAATTAATTACAAAACTGAAATTTAAAAGAAACTAGATAGAAAACTCCCTATTTAGATCAGAGAATTCGGAGAGGAAGGTACATCTAAAACTGAAATTTCGAGCTCTATTTATAGGCGTCAATAAGTGCCACGTTTCGCGATGCGCACGTTTCTTCTTGCGTCGGGACGCGCTGATTTGTCAAGCTCTGATTCGTCCATTTCAGATTCTTATCTGACATGTGGAAAATCGGATAAATGAGTCAATAATTGAGCTGACATGGCACTGACGTGGTGATGACGTGGCACTGATGTGGCGAAAGTGATTGTCGGCACCATAGAATTGTGCCATGTGGCACGCTGTGATTGGCTGATGATGATGTTGCAGTGATGTGGCATGTTAACTCGGTCAACTGGTGATGTGGACGATGACATGGCTGACACGCGGGATGACACGTGTCGACACGTGGCGATTACGATTGTCGGCACCATAAGATGATGACACGTTGCATGGCGCACGTTAGCAGATCAGCTGTGATGGTGACATATGGCACGACGCACGTTAGCAAAGTCAAACTTCTCATATTCTGACATGTGGACCCGGTACACATTAGCAAACTTGCGGCGCACGTTAAGCATCGCAACGCAGCCTGTTTTACAAGACAAGGTTGGTTTCTTGCAAAGCACCATGCCTACCCAATTCTCCAGAAATATCCTTACAGGAATAAGTGATCTATATCAGGCGTAGTATACGTAGTATTACATATTTCGATCCAGTAACGGATGTCACGTGCTAGGCCTGGGGCTGGAATTGTGTCTGCCCCATAGGAAGCACATATCAGATCTCTGGTAACTAGTCTCTATAATCGGATAAACATGACCTAGTCATTTTATCCCGATGACTGCAGTACATAAGAGAACCAGTTCCGTATCCTACGTGACCATCATCTCCACTATGACTGGAGTGATACTTCCGTCTTGACATCACACCCAACACACTACGATTCTCAATATACCCAGCAGAGGCGTACACAGAACCTGTTAATGCCCTGGACGACCTAAAACCAAAGCATATTGATTGTCGCAAGTATTAGCGGTGCAAGTCTCAGGTTAAGACCAAATACACCTACCCTGATTCCGGACTTCCATAGACACATAGTCATACTACCAATGGAATTCCGAGGGGTCTATCCAGAGCGAAGCTGTTTTCCGTACCATCGGTAAAACACAACCTCCTACTACACTTGCATGAGTATCCTATACCCAAATATATGAGAACTATGCCGTTATGCCCTCACAACGCGCACAAATATAATACTAGTCTTTTACGCATTATCGATGTCCATTCTCGATAATACTCTGACTAGGGATATTTAATGATTAAACCTTCATGGATTGATACTGTCTCATATCATATTAATCCAGGAACTAATCATAAGGACCTCCTATCATTTATACATCTTGGTGATTTAATCACAAATGATAAGAGAGCAATTTCCTTTGTCACATAGTTAATTTGTACAACAACACCATGATCTGTACAAATAGTGACGCTATGGGTCATAATTGTCCAACAATCTCCCACTTGGCCTATAGCCAGTCACTCGAGTGTCCTACACCCGAACTATGTACGGTTCGCTCAAATTACTGAGAAAAGACTTTCATCAGCGGATTTGCATGATTATCATCTGATGTGATTTATTCGATCATCACATCGCCACAATGTATGATCCGAACGGATCAGATGAATAATCGAAGTATATTTCTGGATCGTTGATGAGACCATTAATTCTTTAGCCTGCGCTGTAGCCTAGCTCAGCTGCTAACAGAACTATATCTAATCCAATTAGATTATTATCAATCCAGAAGGCTTCTATTGCTGCCTCAGTTGCAGCAATTACCCGCATTTGTTTTTTATTTGGTAACAGTATCTTGCTTGGAAGATTTCTAGCTCACTGTTCCGTTATTCAAACTGTATAATACCGTTTTGTGACTTATATTCGTTATTATCGGTTAGGAAACTTTCAGCAGTGAACCCAGTCACTTCAAGTTCTCCTTCTCCATTGTTTAAGACAACATCCTTAGTTCCTCTAAGATACTAAAGGATGTTCTTAACATCAATCTAGTGACTATCACTTAGATTGACCAGATTGTGAATCCATATGCTCAAAGCGTATGAGACACCAGGTCGCGTACATTTATTTCAATGTACGATTTCTCGGAGACTATTAACAACTTTAAATCTATCCAGTAGATCTTTATTCCTAGAATAAAGGTTGTTTCTCCCAAGAATTCTACGGAGAATTTTTTTTCGAAAGCGAAGCTTTCACCGATAATATTATGGGAATATCATTTCCAAGAAATGACGTATTATCATTACCTAAGACAACCACTTTCAGTGCGCTCCCACTAACCTCCTTATATACACAAGAATCATTTTCGTTTTGAATTAAATCATACACCATTATGATTACATCAAAAATGATTATTCCAAGAACTCTATGCTTGCATCAATCCATCCATGGATCGAATAACCTGCAAACCTTGTTTGCTAGTTTTGGTACGACAAAACCGTCAGGATGTTGAAAACATCCTCCAAAAGGTTTCCATTAAGGAAATCGGTTTTGGCATTCAGCTGTCATATTTCATAAATGAAACATGCAGCATCTGCAAGCATTATCCAAATGGATTTACCGTGGCAACAGGTAAAAGGTTTCATCGTAATCGACACAATGTTGATAACGATACCTTTTCGCTACAAGCCTAGCTTTGTACGTTGGTATGTTGCCTTCCATGTATGTCTTCCTTAAAGACTTATATAGTACCAATAGGCACAATGCCTTGCGGTACAACAACTAGTGTCCAAACTTAGTTGGTATACATGGAATCCATTTCGGATTTCATGGAACTTTTCCATAATAGGGAGTCGATACCTTGTATCACTTCCTCATACGTAGTCAGTTCGTGTTCCTCAATAAGATTGACATCTTTAAGAGGTGAGATCAGAAACCCATACCCCAGGTTGTTTTCTGACTCTCTCCGACTTACGCGGTTCTTGTGTATTCGAAGATTATTGGTATAGTTACATCCTTGATGAACTATTTGTTTTCCATTAGGAATCGGTGCCTGGAACAATATTACTTTGATTTTCATCGAGTTTTACTTTCCTCCCACTTACCACTGCATATAGGTATTCCTCTCAGGAAAACCGCATGGTGAGCAACAATTACATTGTTCTCTTGTGAGTTGTATAAGCACTATACTTTGGTATCCCTAGGATAACCAACAATTGGGCACTTATCCGATTTGGGTTCTAGTTTGGTATCATCCAAACGTATGCCCAGCATACCCAAATCTTCAGGAATTAGAAAACCCAGTTTCTTTCATGTTCATATCTAATATGTAATCTGTCAAACAGATTTTCATGGAACCTTATTCTAAATAAGCTTTGCACCGTTTAATGCGTATCCGTTGAAGGAAATGGTAGCTCAAAGTGACTCATGATTAACTTTATCATGTCCAACAAAACTTGGTTTCTCCATTCGGACATACCGTCAAATTGACGTGTTCCGGGAGGAGTCATTATTGAAAGAATACTATACTCTTTCATGTATATTAGAAACTTATTGCTTAAGTATTTTCATCATGGTCTGACCGTGACGATTTTATACTTTAGGCGATCTGTTTGTCTATTTCGTGTCGAAACTGTAAAAGTTTCCGATTTGTGTTTCAAAAGTGACACATAACCATAACGCGATGCCACGTCCGTAAAGGTCACGAAACATTCATATCCACCTCTAGCCTAGCTAGATATGGGGCCACTTGCTTCACTATGAACTAGGGCTAACAAATCGGTGGCATTTTGCACTTTTCCCAAGTAAAGGTGTTTTAGGCACTTTGCCCAATAAACTAGATTCGTAGACTTTATTTGAATAGAATCAAATTTGTCCTAGTACCCACTCTTCAAAAGTGCGGATATACGAGTCTTGTTTAATTGTGTCCCAGACAACAATGCCACATTTAAGTTTCAACTGATCAAACCAGTTTGAGCTATTAGTTTGTCATGTTATATGTTTGAGATTTATTTATATTCAAAATACAAATTTTGTTATTCACAGCTAATGTGTTTATCTCAATATCATCTTTATATAATAAAACACTTTAGTGTTCTAGAATATAAAGGTATACCAGCAACGGGTTAAACCCTGATATAGAGATAATGTATCTAGTCAAACTAGTTACATTTTAACAGTTTCCAAATTTAGGTACACACCCGAAGGGTAGTTCCTAGACTTAGGTATCTACGGTTAAAACATCGACTTTCGTCCCATTTCTGACTCGCGGATAAATCTCAACTGAAGTCAGTATCCTGCTCATAGCAGATTCTGCACACCAGTACATATTTATGTACCACACTAAGTATTTAAAATCCAATTTTAATACTAGTAGTGAACATATTTTATGACAAACATATTTGAAGTTGGAGTCTTGCCCCTCTTCAATTCCTTCATGTCTGCCTTGTACAAACGGCAGTCACGTTTCCGCGATCCCGTTTGCCACAATTTAGACAGACATTTTGGGATATGTCCTTTATCTTCCCAGAAGATTATAATGACTTTGCCTTTGCCTCTTTTCGGTATTCCAGAATCCTATGGCCAAGCCTTGGCCTTCCGGAATGTCGAAGTAAAATGCGCTTTGCGCTTCTTACCTTATTGCAAACTTTGGCTTTGTCTCCTTGAGTATAGCCATTAACTCTCCAAGAGTTTACTATTGCAATTTAGTTCTTCTAAGACCTAAAATAGATCTATGAAGATCCTTCAATTTCATTATCATACTATAAGGATCTAATCCTTAGTTCCGACTAAGAAATTAAGGAGTCTATTTGGCAAGCTTAATGGATTTAAGCACTAAAGTTATCATCACATGAATATTCCAAATATCATGCTCTACTATTTGCTTAACTCCGGGCTTAGGCCTAATATGTTATTTTATCAAATAAAGTAACTTATAAGTTTCCAGGACCATCCTGAAATTTTATTCCCAATTTGAAAATTAATGTCGTTTAAAACATTTTTCACCCAGGATTATGTTTTAAACACTAATCTTTCAATTTATCTTGATTTTAATAGTCCAACTATATAATCAACTATAATTTAATAGGTTAAATTCAATTATATTGATTACTATAATCCAATTATAAAATCAACTATAATTAATTAAATCAAATATACTGATTGCTATAATCCAATTATATAATCAACTATAAATGAATAGTTTGAATACAGTCCAACTGTTTATTTAAAACAACAATTAATTATTAGTCCTGTTGGTTTTAATCTAGGTCCCAAGATCAAACAAGCAATGAAAATATTGTGTGAATACACCAACGGAGATAGCGGAATACTCACATCGATCGGTTGAGTCGATTTGGAGAAGAATCAAGGCCAAAATGCTCACTGCCTTACACGCCCACTGCAGCAGTCCACTGCCTCAATATTTCAGTTTTGAGCTGAGAAAACGGAGCTCCAAGCCTCGTTGAACGGATCCCGGCTCATGGGTGAACCTCCCTACCACCTTCGCAAGACTCGTAAGTGTGCTAGCACTTGAATTTTCACCATGAAAATCCACTCTTGCTTCCCTAACATTCACGCCAAAATGGTTTCAAAAACAGTCCACTTTTTGCAGTTTTGGGCGTGAGAGAAGAGAGCAAAAATGAGAGAGAAGAAATGTGTTAACTTGTTCCAAAAAGTGTAAAGCCTTTTTGATTATATATTTTCCAAAATAATAATCAATTTCCATTTAATTTTATCTAATAAATTAAATGAATTTTGGAGCCAAAAACCAAAAGTTTTCCCTCCACAAGCTTTCACTATTCATGTCAAGTCCATCACAAGTCCATCAAGTCACATCTACTTTAATAAAGTGACATGTTGTCATTTCACATCACTCAAAGTGACATTTGATTTGACGCTTGATGCGACTGATTGATTTGACGCTTGATGCGACTTGCGTTGCCACACTCGAATTCGAAATACGAATGCGCTCGCAATCACACTCGGGCTCGGGTTCGCTAATTCTAAATTAACGATTTTTCCGTCGCGTCGTAATTAAATGATTATGCCTAGCGAAATCACTATTCACATCGCTAACGAATTAATTCTAAATTAATTCGTTCGCCCGAATTAAAATCTAACTTTAATTCCGCGTCGAAATCTAATTTCATTTAATATATCGAATATATTAATTTACCGATTAATTCCAAATTAATCGTTATCTCTCTCTAAACGATATTTTATCCTAGATAAAATATCTCCGTAATTAATCCTAGATTAATTTTCTCTCTCTTCTATATAATCCCAGATTATTTAAGAGTGCGAGTTGTGTGTCATCGGTGGATTATCGGGAAGCGACCCATGAGATCTCCGGATAAGTTGGCAGTAAATACGGTCGTCGGAGTATCCGAATCACGTACGTACCAAGTACTACGTTCTACTGATTTACGAGACAAGGTCGACTCCTAGCAAAGCACCAAGTCTTCCCAATTCTCCGGACATATCCATTTAAGAATATTTAGATCTGTATCAAGCGTAGTATACGATTGTATTGTGTGTATCGGCCCAGTATCGGATAGTCACGTGCTAGGCCTGGGGCTGGATAAGTGTCTGCCCCGTACGAAGCACATGTCGGATGTCTGGTAACTAGTCTCTATAATCGGGTATACATGACCTTGTCATAATATCCCGATGGCCGCGCAGCACTTAAGAGCACTAATACCGTATCCAGCGTGACATCATCTCCACTATGACTGGAGTGATACTTCCGTCTTGACATCACATCCAATACACTACTACGACTCTCTGATAAACCCAGAAGTGGTGTACGCAGAACCGGTTAAAGCCTGTACCACCACCAAGACCAAAGTCTATCAATTATCGTAAGTATTAGCGATGTAAGTCTCAGGTTAAGACTATACACACCTACCTTGATTTCGGCCTCCCATAGACACATAGTCATAATACCAATGGGATTCCGAAGGGTCTATCCAGAACGAAGCTGTTTCCCGTACCATCGGTGAAACACGACCTCCTATCGCACTTGCATAAGTATCCAATACTTATATATATGAGAACTATGTCGTTGTGCCCTCACAACGCACACAAGTGCAATACTAGGCTATTCTGCATTATCGATGTCCAGTCTCGATAATACTCCGGCTATGGATATTTAATGATTAATCCTTCGGGGACTGATACTGTCTCATATCATTCTCAGTCCAGGAACTAATCATAGGGACCTCTCTTCTTATTATATATCTATGGTGATCTAATCACAAATGATGAGAGTGCAATTTCCTTGTCACATAGTTAATTTGCTACAACAACACAATGATCTGTGCAAATAGTGACGCTATGGGTCATTTTGTCCAACAATCTCCCACTTGGCACATAGCCAGTCACTCAAGTGTCCCACACCCGAACTATGTACGGTTCACTCAAATTGCTGAGGAAAGGTTTTCGTCAGCGGATTTGTTTGATAATCGTCTGACGCGATTTATACGATCATCACATCGCCACGATGTATGATCCGAACGAATCAGATGATATAGAAGTATATATCTGGATCGTCGATGAGACCTTTAATTCCTTAGCCTGTGCTGACGCCTAGCTCAGCTGCTAACAGAACTATATCTAATCTAATTAGATTTATTTTCGATCCAAATGGCTTCTATTGCTGCCTCAGCTGCAGCAATAATCCGCATTTGTTGTTTATTCGGCAACAGTTATCTTGCTAGGAAGATTTCCAGCTCACTGTCCCGTTATTCAAACTTTATAGTACCGTAGTATTTAATTGTTTGGAAACTTGCAGCAGTGATCCCAGTCACTTCAAGTTCTCCTTCTCCATAGTTTAAGACAACATCTTTAGTTCTCTCAGATACTAACAGATGTTCTTAATGTTCAATCCAGTGACTATCACTTGGATTGACCTGATCGTGACTCCATATGCTCGAAGCGTATGAGACACCCTATCAAGTACATTTTAAATGTACAATTTCCAAGAGAGTGTTAATAACTCCAAATCTATCCTAGTAGATCTTTATTCCTTGAATAAAGGTTGTTACTCCCCAGAATTCTACGGAGAATTTCTATTGAAAGAATATCTATGAAAGCCAAGCTTTCACTAATTGCTATATGGGAATTTCATTGTCAGTGCCCTCCCACTAACCTCCATATATACACAAGAATTATTTCGTTTTGATTCAAATCATAAACCATTATGATTATTTCAAAACGACAGTTCCAAGAACCTTATGCTTGCTTCAATCCAAACATGGATCGAATAACCCGCAAACCTTGTTGTCTGTTATACAAAATCGTCAGAATGTTATAAACATTCTCCAAAAGGTTTCCTTTTCAGGAAAGCGATTTCGAACTATAACTGACACATTTCATAAATGAAATGCGCAGTTATCTACAAGCATCTTCAAAATGGATTTACAATGGCAACATGTAAAAGGTTGAACCGTTATTAACACAATGTTGATAACGATACCTTTCCGTCAAAAGCCCAGCTTTGTACGTTGGTATGTTACCTTCCATGTATGTCTTCCTTGAAGACGTTTAATGTACCAATAGGCATAATGCCTTGTGGTACAACAACTAGTATCCAAAATAGTTGTTATACATGGAATCCATTTCGGATTCATGGCACTTTGCCATAATAGGGAGTCGATACCTCGTATCACTTCCTCAAAACGTAGTCGGTGGATATACCTTCATAAGATTGACATCTTTATGAGGTTAGATTAGAAACCCATACCCTAGGTTTTTTCTGACTCTATCCGATCTACGAAGTTCTTGTGTATTTGAAGATTAATGGTATAGATTCATCATAGATGAACTATTTATGTTCCATTAAGGACTTCGTGCCTTGAACAGTATTACTCCGATCTTCATCGAGTATCACTATCCTCCCACTGACCACTGCATATCGGTATTCCTCTCAGGAAAACCGCATGGTGAGCAACAATCATATTGTTCTCATGTGAGATTTACAAGTACTATACTTAAGGTTTCCCTTAGGATAACCTATATTGGCACTTATCCAATTTGGGTCTTTTAGTTTGGTATCATCCAAACGTTATGCCTGGCATACCCAAATTATCAGGAATGAGAAACCTCGTTTCTTCCCTGTTCATATCCTATATGACATCTGTCAAACAGATTTATATGGAACCTTATTCTAAATAAGTTTTGCACTGTTAATACATATCCTATGAAGGAAACAGTAGCTCAGAGCGACTCGTGATAAACCTTATCATGTCCAACAAAATTCGGTTTTTAGTTCGGACACACCTTCTAACTGACGTGTCTCGGGAGGAGTCCTCATATGAAAGAATAATGTACTCTTTCATGTTGTATGAAACTTACTGCTTAAGTATTTTCCATTACGGTCTTACCGTGGCGGAATAATACTATACCCGATCTGTTTATTTACTTCGTGTCGAAACTTCAAAAGTTTCTGATCTGTGTTCTTCAAAAGCAACACATAACCATAACGTGATGCTACATCCGTCAAGGTCACGAAATATTCATGTTCACATCTAGTCTAGCTAGATATGGGCCCACTAACTTCACCATGAATAGGGCTAACAGATCGGTGGCCCTTTTACTATTACCAAGTAAATAGTATTTTAGGTACTTTACCTAATAAACTAGATTCGCAGACCTCATTTGAATAGTCAAATCAGTCCTAGTACCCACTCTTCAAAAGTGTGGATATACGAGTCTCGTTTAATTGTGTCCTAGACAACAATGCCACAAATAAGTCTCTATTGATCAAATCAATTTGAGCTATTTTTATTTGTCATTTATATGTTTGAGATTTTATTTATATTCAAAATATAAATTCTGTTATTTACATCTAATGTATTTATCTCAGTATCATATTTATATAATAAAACATTTAGTGTTCTATAATATAAAGGTTTTATCCGCAACGGATTAAACACTGATATAGAGATAATGTCTCTAGTCAAACTAGTTACATTATAACAGTTCCTAATTTAAGTATATACCCGAAGGGTAGTTCCTAAACTTAGGTATCTACGGTCGAAACAGCGACTTTCGTCCCGTTTCCGATTCACAGAGAAATCTCGGCTTGAAGTCAGTATCCAGCTCATAGCGGATTCTGAACATCAATACATATATATTATGTACCACACTAAGTATTTAAAATCCAATTTCAATACTAGTAGTGAACATAACTTTGACAAAATTTTTAAAGTCAGAGCCTCGCCCTTTCTTTAATTCCTTCGTGTCTTCCATATCCAAATGGTAGTCACTTTGGGATATGTCAATTATCTTTTCAATATTTCACAAACCTTTGGCCAAGCCTTGAGTTTAGGAATATCAAAATGATGTGCACCTTGTGCAACTCGCCCAATTGCAAACTTTGACTTCTCTCCACTAGAATAGTCAAATCAATTCTCTAAGAATTATTAATTGCAATTTAATACTTTTAAATCTAAAGATAGATTTATTGTCAAGTATATTAAATTAAGCACTAAAGTCATCATCACATAAATCTCCCAAAGATTTTATGCTCTACTTATTTGCTTAATTATGGCCTAGTCATAATAAGTTATTTTATCAAATAAAGTAACCTATTATTATTCCCAATATGAAAATTAAATCATTTAAAACATTTAATCCAAGGATATATATTTTAAATATTCAACTTTTCAATTCTTTCTTGATTTCAATAGTCCAACTATTTAATCAATTTTAATAAGGTACTATTTATTATAATGATTACAATAATCCAATTATTTAATCAACTATAATTAATATTGATTACTATAATCTAATTATAAAATCAACTATCATTTTAATTCAATTATATTGATACTATAATCCAATTATAAAATCAACTAAATATTGAATGAGTTTGTATATAGTCCAACTATATATATTTTAAAACAACATAAAATATTAGTCCAACTAATACTTTTGATTAATATGACGAGTAAAAATAGATGAGCGCGTTTAGCGAGTATTCGAACGAATGTTGCAAATTCAATACTTGCCTCCCACTATTTTTCGTCGAGCCTCTAACCCTCTGTCGAGTACTCGGGACCGTGTAAACCGTGTTTCCTAGTGGGCTAGGATCCCGTTAAATATCACACAATCTTGACTTTGGCCAACAAATTGTATGATAATTAACTAGGTAGATCTCGAAGATCAATTGGATCTCATCCAACTCCTAGATCCAGTAGGTGGACATCCAAGTCCCAAACATATATCTATATATGCCTATACATCGAATGTATACCCTAACCTTTTTCCTCTGAATCAACTAGGCCTTGGCTTTGCCACAACAAACCTAGTGATCCCAGTCAAGCGCGGATCCATTGACATGGAAGCTTCGTAATCAATGTCAATGGACAAGAAGTGGTCTTGACTTTCGCCAACAAACCACAACTTGGACACGACACCGATATGGAACAAAGCCTCGTGATTAAAACACATCTTCGACGGACAAGGGCTTGACTTTGGCCAACAACCCCTGCCAATCTCGGATCTTGAGCAAGAATCACTCAATGGAAGGAAAATAAACGCTTGATATTTAACGAGGGTTTTTCGCGTGCAAATTGGCTACCAATTTAATTATCTTTGATAAGGTCTCATCATCATACACCCTTAAACATGCATTCTAAATACATAATAAAGCGAGTATGAAAATAAATAATAATGATATGCGGATGGATACTTAACATATTGATCCTAGATCAAATCTCTCCCTTTCTCACTCAAGCTAGCACTTGTATTACTTCTACCCGTTACAGTACACTTCTAAAGAAACCTCATTTACATGGAGGGGAATAGGTGAGAAGAGAATACAAAGAGAATAGAGGTGATAAGGCTGGACACGCAGGTCCAATTTAATAAATCAAATTTATTACAACAATTTCTAAAATTGCCCCACCCGACTAATATCCATCCGATATACATTATTCATACAACACAACCACGTATTCACACACATAAGCATGCTATCAATCAATCTAATCAAATTAATTAATCTGATAATTAAGTGATCATCCAATGTTCAAACAACGATTTGATTTTTGTTCGAGTCAAACTCGTTTTTGCGAATAAGTACTTAAAGTACGAATTCATGAATTAAATTAAACTACATCATTAAATCTAATTTAATATGCATTTAATACTAATTCACTATTCAATTCCAAATTAAACATTACACTTTTATTTAATAAACCTTTTACGATTTAAATTCCAAATTTAATCGTAACGCGTCTCAAAGACCGATTAACGTCCAACGTCAATTCAATTAAAGTCCAATGGGCTTTTAATTGATTTCTTAAGGCGTGGACTTTTGGTCAATCGGGTCAAACCGATAACCAAAGTCCAATCCGGGATTTACCCCATAAGCCCATAAATCAATCTTGGCCCATTAGGCCCAATTGAACTTTAAAGGTTCATTCGTCGCATTTGGGCTTTATGGTTAAGGTTTTGGGCCCAATTGGATCCAATCCACTTGGCCTAAACCCAACTTGATAAAATCAAGCCCAATAGCCCAAATACAACATTAGAAGCCCAAATCCAATTTTAAGCCTAAATAATTAAATTACATAAATCCAATTTAGCAATTTAATTACCTAAAGTGTATAATATGATTAATCACTAAATCAACATTTCCAAAACATCAAATTAGTCCAATTAATCATACTCAATTCATATTCATGTCCAACACACAAATTGAAAAATCAAACCCATTACATGCTTTTAATGCTCTCGGCCAAGGAGGATTTTGTGTCCGATTTGGTTTCAATCCAATCGAACCCACAATCGACATTAAATCAACATCCAATTTGATTTCATACACATCCAATGTCACAAAATCAAAATCACCAAGACTTTCAAGGCATATTGAATTCGGCCATGTGAAGTAAATTGGGGATTAATGTTCAATTCAAAATTCAATATAATTGACTTCAAATTAACATCATCCTACATGATTCTAACTCATCCAATGAATCAAAACCAAAAATTCCAAGAACTCAAATCATACACATTCGGCCAACTCATGAAATTTGGGGAAAATAATTCCAAATCAATTTTCAACAAATTGGTCCAACCAAAATGAAATTAAACATGTTTTAAGCATACTTAAACAATCAATTTATTCAAATCATGCTCAACAAACATTTACCCAAATTTTAAGCCCTACATTTTCATGCTTGAACCAATAGCTCTTGATGCCATTGGTGGTTTTAATCTAGGTCCCAAGATCAAACAAGCAATGAAAATATTGTGTGAATACACCAACGGAGATAGCGGAATACTCACATCGATCGGTTGAGTCGATTTGGAGACGAATCAAGGCCAAAATACTCACTGCCTTACACGCCCACTGCAGCAGTCCACTGCCTCAATATTTCAGTTTTGAGCTGAGAAAACGGAGCTCCAAGCCTCGTCGAACGGATCCCGGCTCATGGGTGAACCTCCTACCACCTTCGCAAGACTCGTAAGTGTGCTAGCACTTGAATTTTCACCATGAAATCCACTCTTGCTTCCCTAACATTCACGCCAAAATGGTTTCAAAAACAGTCCACTTTTTGCAGTTTTGGGCGTGAGAGAAGAGAGCAAAAATGAGAGAGAAGAAATGTGTGTTAACTTGTTCCAAAAAGTGTAAAGCCTTTTTGATTATATATTTCCACAAATAATAATCAATTTCCATTTAATTTTATTAATAAATAAATGAATTTGGAGCCAAAAACCAAAAGTTTCCCTCCACAAGCTTTCACTATTCATGTCAAGCATCACAAGTCATCAAGTCACATCTACTTTAATAAAGTGACATGTTGTCATTTCACATCACTCAAAGTGACATTTGATTTGACGCTTGATGCGACTGATTGATTTGACGCTTGATGCGACTTGCGTTGCCGCACTCGAATTCGAATACGAATGCGCTCGCAATCACACTCGGGCTCGGGTTCGCTAATTCTAAATTAATGATTTTTCCGTCGCGTCGTAATTAAATGATTATGCCTAGCGAAATCACTATTCACGTCGCTAACGAATTAATTCTAAATTAATTCGTTCGCCCGAATTAAAATCTAACTTTAATTCCGCGTCGAAATCTAATTTCATTTAATATATCGAATATATTAATTACTTCGATTAATTCCAAATTAATCGTTATCTCTCTCTAGACGATATTTTATCCTAGATAAAATATCTCCGTAATTAATCCTAGATTAATTTTCTCTCTCTTCTATATAATCCCAGATTATTTAAGAGAGCGAGTTGTGCGTCATCGGTGGATTATCGGGAAGCAACCCATGAGTTCTCCAGATAAGTAGGCAGTAAATACGGTCGTCGGAGTATCCGAATCACGTACGTACCAAGTACTACGTTCTACCGATTTACCGAGAACAGGTCGACTCCTAGCAAAGCACCAAGTCTTCCCAATTCTCCGGACATATCCATTTAAGAATATTTAGATCTGTATCAAGCGTAGTATACGATTGTATTGTGTGTATCGGCCCAGTATCGGATAGTCACGTGCTAGGCCTGGGGCTGGATAAGTGTCTGCCCCGTACGAAGCACATGTCGGATGTCTGGTAACTAGTCTCTATAATCGGGTATACATGACCTTGTCATAATATCCCGATGGCCGCGCAGCACTTAAGAGCACTAATACCGTATCCAACGTGACATCATCTCCACTATGAATGGAGTGATACTTCCGTCTTGACATCACATCCAATACACTACGACTCTCTGATAAACCCAGAAGTGGTGTACGCAGAACCGGTTAAAGCCTGTACCACCAAGACCAAAGTCTATCGATTATCGTAAGTATTAGCGATGTAAGTCTCAGGTTAAGACTATACACACCTACCTTGATTTCGGCCTCCCATAGACACATAGTCATAATACCAATGGGATTCCGAAGGGTCTATCCAGAGCGAAGCTGTTTCCCGTACCATCGTTTAAACATGACCTCCTATCGCACTTGCATAAGTATCCAATACTTATATATATGAGAACTATGTCGTTGTGCCCTCACAACGCACACAAGTGCAATACTAGCCTATTCCGCATTATCGATGTCCAGTCTCGATAATACTCCGGCTAGGGATATTTAATGATTAATCCTTCGGGGACTGATACTGTCTCATATCATTCTCAGTCCAGGAACTAATCATAGGGACCTCTCTTCATTTATATATCTATGGTGATCTAATCACAAATGATGAGAGTGCAATTTCCTTGTCACATAGTTAATTTGCTACAACAACACAATGATCTGTGCAAATAGTGACGCTATGGGTCATTTTGTCCAACAAGTCCAACTAATAAATAATTTATTTGACGTAATTTTTGAAATGAGCGCGTATGGCAATTTATTAAACGAATATTGCAAATTTAATACTTGCCTCCCACTATTTTTCGGCGAGCCTCTAACCCTCTGTTGAGTACCCGGGAAACCTTGTTTCCTAGTGGGCTAGGATCCCGTTAAATAACACACAATCTTGACTTTGGCCAACAAATTGTATGATAATTAACTAGGTAGATCTCTAATCAATTGGATCCCATCCAATTCCTAGATCTAGTAAGGGGACATCCAAGTCCGAAACATATATCATATATATGCCAATATATCCAATATATTGCCTAACCTTTTTCCTCTGAATCAACTAAGCCTTGGCTTTGGCACAACAAACTTAGTGATCCCAGTTAAGCGGAACCCATTGACCATGGAAAGCTTCGTAATCAATGTCGATGGACAAGAAGTGGTCTTGACTTTGGCCAAAAAACCACAACTTGGACAAGACACCGATATGGAACAAAGCTCTCATGATTCAAACACATCCTCGACGGACAAAGGCCTTGACTTTGGCCAATAAACCAATGCCAGTCTTGGATCTTGAGTAAGAATCACTCAATGGAAGGAAAAACGCTTAATATTTTGTGAGGGTTTTTCGCGTGTAAATTGGCAACCAATTTATTATCTTTGTTAAGGTCTCATCATCATACACCCTTAAACATGCATTCTAAACACATAATAAGACGCGTAAATAAAATAAATAATAATGATATGCGGATGGATACTTAACACATTGATCCTAGATCAAATCTCTATCTTTCCTCTCTCCCACTAGCACAAGTATTACTTCTACCCGTTACATAACACTTCTAAAGAAACCTCATTTACATTGAGGGGAATATGTGAGAAGAGAAATACACAGAGTGAAAGAGGTAATAGGCTGGACACGCAGGTCCAATTAATAAATTCTAAATTTATTACAATAATTTCCAAAATTGCCCCACCCATCTAATATCCATCCGATATACATTATTCATGCATCGCAACCATGTATTCACACAAGCATGTTATCGATCAATCTAATCCAATTAATTAATCTGATAATTAATGACCATCCAATGTTCAAACAACGATTTGATTTTGCGCTAGTCCAACTCGTTTTGCGAATAAGTACTCAAAGTACGAATTCTTGAATTAAATTAAACTACAACATCAAATCCAATTTAATATGTATTTAATACTAATTATATATTTAATTCCAAATTAAATATTACATTTTATTAACGAACCTTTACGACTTAAATTCCAAATTTAATCGTTACGGGTCTCAAAGCCCGATTAACATCCAATGTTAATTTAATTAAAGTCCAATGAGCTTTTAATTAATTTCATAAGGCATGGACTTTTGGTCAACTTGGGTCAAACCCAAAGACTAAAGCCCATTTAAAGGGAATCACCCTTATAAGCCTAGAAATCAATTTAGGCCCATTAGGCCAAATTAAATATTAAAGGTCCATTAGTCATAATTGGACTTTATGGATGTGGTTTTGGGCCCAATTGGATCCAACCAATTTTCCTAAACCAATCTTGGTACAACCAAGCCCAATTAGCCCAATTACAACATTTCAAGCCCAAATCCAATTTAAAGCCCAATTAATTAAATTACAAAAATTACATATTTCATATTTAATTAATCTAAAGTGTATTACATAATCAATAACCCAAATCAATATTTCCAAAACACCAATTAGCCTAATTAATCATGCTTATCGACATCAAAACATGTCCAACACATTTTGATCAAAAATCAAACCCAT
Organism: Zanthoxylum bungeanum; assembly: GCA_019454045.1. Taxonomy (NCBI): domain Eukaryota; kingdom Viridiplantae; phylum Streptophyta; class Magnoliopsida; order Sapindales; family Rutaceae; genus Zanthoxylum; species Zanthoxylum bungeanum. The sequence goes on from SKCR01030562.1 coordinate 47,156, forward strand.
TACATGCTAGTAAGCTCTCGGCAATGGTAGGGTTTTTTCAAATCAATTCGGTTTTAATCCAATCAAATCCAATTCAACATTACCCAATTGATTTCAAGTCATCCAATGAATCAAAAATCAAAAATTACCAAGACATTAGGGTAGCATATGATTCGGCCAAGCAAACCATTTTGGGGAAAATTTATCCAATTCAAAATTCATCAAATTGACAATGCATAACACCATGTTATCAATATTTAAGCATACTCAAACATCCAATTTCATCAAATCATGCTCAAATACATTTTACCCAATTTTAACCCTAAATGCAAGTTTCATGCTTTTACTCGCTCTGATACCATTGTTGGGAAATATCTAAGTCCCGAGGATCGATTAAAGCATAGAAACATACATGTGAATACACAAGGAAGTTGCGGAATACTTACATCGAGCGGTTGAGCGATGCGACGAAGAAAAAAAATCTATTTCTGCCCTCATTGAGCTCTCGGCAGTGAGCTTGTTTGGTGTCCTCCAAGAATCGGCAATGGTCCTCCATGCAAGCTCCAAGCTTTGTGATGAAATTCCATGCTCACAAGTGGGTTTCCCTATCACCTTTGTATGTCTCCATAGTGTGCTAGCACTCTTGATTTTGTAAAAAAATCATCTATTTGCTTCTCCATGACTCACAGAAGTGAGCTGAAACCAGAAGAAGAAAAACTGCCATGAGGCCGTGAGAGAGAGAAGAAAGAATGAGAGAGAGAGTTGTTATGTCTTAGTTGAAATTGATTTCTAAAATCAATTAAAAAACATATACCAAATTTTGTAAAAAGCTTTCCAAAAGTCAACACAAAATTTGGCTCCAAAATGGCCTTAAATGCTATCAACCACTCACATCACTATTTACATCAACCAATCAATCAAGTGACAAGTTGTCACATCACTTAAAGTGACTAATGATTTGACGCTTGATGCGACAAGTGGTTTGACGCTTGATGTGACTTACGGGCCGAACTTGAATCGAAATATGAGTGCGCTTGCAAACACTCTCGGGCTCGGGTTCGCTAATTCCAAATTAACGAATTATCCGTTGCGACGTAATTAAATGATTATGCCTAGCGAAATCACTATTCACATCGCTAACGAAATAATTCTAAATTAACTCGTTCGCCCGAATTAAAATCTAATTTCAATTCCGTGTCGAAATCCAATTTCGTATAATATATCGAATATATTATTTTATCGATTAATTCCAAATTAATCGTTATCTCTCTTTAATAAATATTTTATCCCAGATAAAATATCTCCGTAATTAATCCCAGATTAATTTTCTCTCTCATTTAATTAATCCCAGATTAATAAAGTGATAGTCATACGTCATCGGTGAATCTTCGGGAAGCGACCCATAAGATCCCCGGATATGTTGGCAGTAAATACGGTCGTCGGACTATCTGAACACGTTAGTACCTAGTACTATATTTGTACCGATTTACAAGACAAGGTTGGCTTCTAGCAAAGCACCATGCCTACCCAATTCTCCAGAAATATCCTTACAGGAATAAGTGATCTATATCAGGCGTAGTATACGTAGTATTATGTATTTCGATCAAGTATTGGATGTCACGTGCTAGGCCTGGGGCTGGAATTGTGTCTGCCCCGTTCGAAGCACATATCGGATCTCTGGTAACTAGTCTCTATAATCGGATAAACATGACCTAGTCATTTTATCCTGATGACTGCATTACATAAGAGAACCAGTTCCGTATCCTACGTGACCATCATCTCCACTGTGACTAGAGTGATACTACCATCTTGACATCACACCCAACACACTACGATTCTCAATATACCCAGCAGAGGCGTACACAGAACCTGTTAAAGCCCTGGACGACCTAAAACCAAAGCATATTGATTGTCACAAGTATTAGCGGTGCAAGTCTCAGGTTAAGACCAAATACACCTACCCTGATTCCGGACTTCCATAGACACATAATCATACTACCAATGGAATTCTGAGGGGTCTATCCAGAGCGAAGCTGTTTTTCGTACCATCGGTAAAACACAACCTCCTACTACACTTGTATGAGTATCCTATACCCAAATATATGAGATACGCAATACTACGTATACTACGCCTGATATAGATCACTTATTCCTGTAAGGATATTTCTGGAGAATTGGGTAGGCATGGCGCTTTGCTTGAAGCCAACCTTGTCTTGTAAATCGGTATAAACGTAGTACTAGGTACTTACGTGTTCGGATAGTCCGACGACTGGATTTACTGTCAACATATCCGGGGATCTCATGGGTCGCTTCCCGAAGATTCACCGATGACGTATGACTCGCACTTTATTAATCTGGGATTAATTAGTAGAGAGAGAAAATTAATCTGGGATTAATTACGGAGATATTTTATCTGGGATAAAATATCATTAAAAGAGAGATAACGATTAATTTAGAATTAATCGATAAAATAATATATTCGATATATTATACGAAATTGGATTTCGACGCGGAATTGAAATTAGATTTTAATTCTGGCGAATGAGTTAATTTAGAATTAATTCGTTAGCGACGTGAATAATGATTTCGCTAGGCATAATCGTTTAATTACGTCGCAACGGAAAATTCGTTAATTTGGAATTAGCGAACCCGAGCCCGATAGTGTTTGCGAGCGCACTCATATTTCGAATTCAAGTACGGCCCGCAAGTCACATCAAGCGTCAAATCATTAGTCATATCAAGCGTCAAATCACATGTCACTTTGAGTGATGTGACAATTTGATTGATTGATTGATTGATAGTGGTTGTAGGCTTTAATTGGTTTGACTTTTGAAAGCCAAAAATTTTGTATATGATTTTTGGAAAATCAATTACCAAATATACAACACATAACACTCTCTCTCTTCTTTCTTCCTCCTTCTCTCACGCCCACAAGGGGCTGTTTTTCCTTCTGGTTTTCAGCTCACTGCCGAAACAAGATGAAGGAGAATCAAGCAATTTTTGTGGCAAAAATTTCTAAGTGCTAGCACACCATTTGAGTCTTGCGAAGGTGATAGGGAACCGCACACGTGAGATTGGAATCACCACCCAAAAGCTTGGAGCTTGGACCGAAAATTGGAGGACAAAAGCAGTGGATTGCCGAGAGCTTCAATGGAGTTCAAAAGGCTTAAAAAGTTTTGTTCTTCACCGCATCGCTCAACCGATCATTGTGAGTATTCCGCGACTTATTCGATGTATTCACATGTTGTTTCTTGCTTGTTATTCGATCCTCGAGACCGTAAAAAAACCCAACACATTCCTCGTGGCTTTGTTCAGCTTCCCGTAGTCCATACATACTCTTCATCCAGTCACCGTTCTTGTTGGAATCAGCTCGTTCTTTACATTGGTGACCACAATAATTCCTCCTTTCTTTGGCACACACTGCATAGGACTTACCCAAGTACTATCTGAGATGGGGTAAATGATGTCAGCATCTAACCATTTGATGATTTCTTCATTTACGACCTCCTTCATGATTGGATTGAGTCTCCGTTGATGCTCCACTGTGGGTTTGTACTCATCATTCATCATAATCTTGTGCATGCAAAACGATAGACTAATGCCCCGAATGTCTGCTATAGTCCAGCCAATGGCTCTTTTGTGTTCTCGTAACACTCTCAATAATTTTTCCTCCTGCTTCAATGTTAGTGAAGAAGAAATAATAACAGGTAATTCAGAAGAGTTTCCAAGAAATACATACTTGAGATGGCTCGGTAGTAACTTCAACTCCAACTGAGGTGGTTCTTCAATTGAAGGCTTGATTCGATCTTTCTTTGGCAGTTCCAGGCTTTCCACTTGTGGTGTCGATTTGAATTGGAATGGTTTGTCAAGGTAGTTGATATATTCCAAGATTTCAGCAACTAGCTCGTTGTCAGTCATGTTGGTGATGCAAGCTTCAAGTTTGTCTGTAGGGGTTATATCAGTATCCTGAACGATACTATCAACAACATCAATTCTGTAACATTCTTCTTCATTTTCATCGCTCGGCAATTTCATGGCTTTGAAAACATTGAAAGTAACTTCTTGGTCCTGAACTTTCATAGTTAGTTCTCTTTTTTGTACATCAATCACAGTTCATCATGTCGCCAAGAATGGTCTTACAAGGATGATAGGTACATCTTTGTCTTCTTCCATGTCAAGGATAATGAAATCTGCTGGAAGAATGAGTTTGTCGACTTTGACCAGCATATCTTCAACAACACCTCTTGGAAATATGAATGTTCGATCAGCAAGTTGTAGTGAGACTGAGGTAGGCATTGCTTCTCCAATTTGCAGTTTCCTATAAATAGAAAAGGCATCAAATTAACACTTGCACCTAAGTCACATAAAGCCTTACTGATATAGTGTTCTCCAATGGTGCATGGGATAGTGAAACTGCCAGGATCTTTCAACTTTGGGGGAAATTTCCTCTGAATGTTGGCACTACATTCTTCCGTCAATGCTACTGTCTCGTAATCTCCCTATCTCCGTTTTCGTGAAAGAATGTCTTTCATGAATTTTACATAGCTGGGCATTTCTTCCAAGGCTTTTGCAAATGGAATGTTGATGTGCAGCTTTTTAAACACCTCTAGGAATCGAGCAAATTGCTTGTCCAGTTTCTTTTTCTGAAGTCGCTGTGGAAAATGTGGAGGTTGAGTGATCTGATCTTTTTCTTTTTCCTTTGCTTCTTTTTCCTCCATCTGTGGAACTGCATCTTTTGGAACTTCCTCAATTGTTGCCTTGATTCCAACATCTTTATTGATCTCAGTACCGCTTTTCAAGGTGATGGCTTGACATTGCTCCTTCCCTCGGTTCCTTGGATTTGGTTATGTGTTGCTGGGAAGATTACCTGGCGATCTGTAACTCTGAGCATTGGCCATTTGTCTGATTTGATTCTCCAATGCTTTGATGGAAGCAGATTGGCTTTGAAACATAGCATCGTACTTTTTTAACTGAGCCATTACTTTTGCTATTCCTGGATCATTTGCCTGCTCCTGTCCTTTGTTCTGTTACTGGAATCCATGTGGTGGATAGTTCTGCTGTTGGAATACAGGTGGTGGATTATTCTTTTGCCCTGAATTTTTGCTCCATGAAAAATTCGGATGATTCCTCCACCCTGGGTTGTAGGTGTTAGAATATGGGTTGTTCCACTGTCTGTTGAAATTGTTGACATAATCCACCGTCTCTTTAAGTTGGTTTGGTTCTGGTGCTCCTTCATATGGTGAACTTGTGGATCCAGTGGTTAGAGTCTCCATAAATTTGCATATCTGATCCAGCTTGGCGTTGACTGCTATATTGGCTCCACTTTCATAAATTCCTGCAATTCTTTGGATCATGCTCCTTTCTGTTGGCCACAAGGAATTTTTGTTGGCCATTTCTTCGATTAGGTCCCAGGCTTGATCTTCTCATTTTGCCATCAAAGCTCCTCCAGCAGCAGCATCGATTGTGGTTCTCATCAGTCCAGAAAGTCCATTATAGAAAGTTTGGACTTGAAGCCATTTTGGAATCTCATGGTGAGGACATTTCCGGAGCAAAGTTTTGACTCTGAGATCGACTGAACAACATGGGCTGCATGTGTCAGCCTTCAAGCAAGGCGCCAGACCTTATCAGTATAGCCTTTAAGCATCTTTAAACCAAACCCCTCATTTTCGGCATCCATGGCATCTTTGTCCGTCATAATCGTGGCTCTTAAGGACTTGATTGCGCATTTTTGTGTTGATGAGTAACCCTGAGAACTTCGCCCTAACCCCCTTTTACGCTTCTTGACCGGTGCTTTCACACGCGTATAACACAAGCGCACGTATCGTTCAAGTAGTATAAAAAGTATCGATCCTACGAGGACTTAATACCTAATCTATTAATTTTATGAGGTCAAATGATTACTAGTATCTAACAGGTTGATTGATTGATTTGAAATGGTGATGATTTTAAATTTAAAACAAGTAAATAAAATTGCACGAAAGTAGGTTTAAGAAAATTCAATATTATGAAACTATTTAGGGTTGTGAATCTTTCTAATATATTTTAAAAGATGAAGTGGTTATTTCATGTTTGTGTAATAAATCGGTTTACTAACCTGGAACACTAAATTATGGGAAAGCCTTTGTCGATGGTTAGACGCAAATACCCAGTATAACCCAATTGACCATATGTCTATGTCAACCAAATTACCTGGATTCATTAAGTTTTAAGTTCCAATTATGGCTACCCCCGCCCGACAGGTATATGTCTATCCTGTAAGGAAATCTATTAAAGGGTTATCTATCCTCAAGGAAGATTGTGAGCTATTAAGTCTAAGGCTGAAACCTAAAATTTCTTTGTCAAGTTTATTTTAGATTTACCAGATCAATCTTATTAGTGGCCAATTAACAAGACGCATTAGACTTAAGACTTAATAAGTAAACCTTTAAATTACCCAAACTATAAAATAACCCCTTATAAACCGGTGATATTAGAATTCATCACAACCCCAGATAACTAACTTAGTTACGACACATAACTAGGGCTAGTAAAAACTTAAAAATAAAAGACATAAACTAAAAATGCTGAAAAGTAATTGCGGTAAAGTAAAAGCTGAAAAGTAAATTACAATAAAATAAAATGCTAAGGTAAAAGGATCAACTTTTACTACTACTAATTTATATATCTCCCTTAATATAATATATTAACTTGTGATTATTTTACCAACCAGTCATATATGGGGTAACCTGATTAAGTCAAATTAAGTCCAACCAGCCATAAAGGCGGAACCAAAATAAACCTGCCATATAGGCGGTAATAAAATTTAATTACCAACCGACCAATCTGGCGGTATCCTTGCTTAGTCCGGTTTAAACCAGTTTAAAATGAATTACCAACCGACCAATATAGCAGTATCCTCATTAAGTCAACTTTTAAATAGTGATTATATTATATTTAAGGGAGATTAATCTAAATAGCAATAGTAAAAGAATTACCTTTCACCCTAGCCGGGGTAAGTTACCTCATCATGGTTGAATAGTAAAAACTGTAAAAGTAAAGAAAGTAAATTACTATTATTACTGAACGTAATTAAAATTAATTACAAAACTGAAATTTAAAAGAAACTGGATAGAAAACTCCTTATTTACATCAGAGAATTCAAAGAGGAAGGTACATCTAAAATTGAAATTTTGAGCTCTATTTATAGGCGTGAATAAGTGCCACGCGTCTGACCGGCGTAAACACACACGTATAACGCAAGCGTACGTATCGTTCAAGTAGTATAAAAAGTATCGATCCCACGAGGACTTAAAACCTTTTTGTTATCAATTTATTGGGCCAAATGATTACCAGTATCTAACAAGTTGTTTGATTGATTTGGAATGACGACGATTCTAAATTTAAAGACAAATAATTAAAATTGCTTAAAAGTATATTTTAAGGAAATTCAATATTAAAAACTATCCAGGGTTGTGATTTATTTCAATATATTGAAAAGATGAAGTAGTTATCTTATAGTTGGGTAAAACATCAATTTATTAACCTGGAACACTAACTTATGTAAAAGCCTCTTCCGATGGTCAATTACAAATACCCAGTATAACCCAATTGAACCATATTCCTATGTCAACCACATTACCTGGATTCATTAAGTCTAAGTTCCAATTATGGCTACCCCCGCCCTACAGGTATATTCCTATCCTGTAAGGAAATCTATTAAAGGGTTATCTATCCTCAAGGAAGATCGTGGGCTATTGAGTCTAAGGTCTTAAACTTAAAATCCCTATGTCTAGTTCATTTTAAGTTTACCTAATCAGTTTAATTAATGGCCAGTTAATTAAAGAGCTTTAAGATTAAGACTCAATAAATAAATCTTTAAATACCCAAACTATAATCTAACCCTTATAAACCAGTTTAATTGAAATTCATCACAACCCTAGACAACTAATTTAGCTACGACACATAATTAGGGCTAAAAACTTAAAAGACTTAAAATAAAATTGCATAAAGTAAATGTAGTAAAATAACTGCTGAAAGTGAATTGAAATAAAATTGCTAAGGTAAAAAGGAATTACTTCTACTATATACTAATTAGATTTCTCCCATAATATAATATAAGCTTTGCAAAACATTTTCATCCAGCCATATAGGCGGTATTTTGATTTAATTAGTTTAAAAACAACCAGCCATAAAGGCGGAATCATTTTAAAAACAACCAGCCATAAAGGCGGAATCAAAATAACCAGCCATAAAGGCGGAATTTAAAATAAACCAGCCATAAAGGCGGAATTTAAAATAACCAGCCATAAAGGCGGAATATGAATTTTATTACCCACCGACCAATCTGGCGGTATCCTGATTAAGTCAATTTAAAACTTGAATATATTATAATTATGGGAGAATAATCTAAGAAGTAATAGTAAAAGAGTTACCTTTTACCTTAACAGAAGGAAGTTACCTCCTCATAATGAGTAGTAAAAACTGTAAAAAATAAAGAAAGTAAATTATTATTATTACAGAACTTAGTTAAAAATTACAAAAACTAAATAAAAAGAACTTAGAGAGAGAGAAACTCCCTAATTACATAGGATTTGGGAGAGGAAATGGTACAACAAAAATTGAACCATCGCGCTCTATTTATAGGCGCGGATGGGGTGCGCGCGTCGCGACGCTGTCTGCGCGTCGCGCCGCGCGCTACAGTGAGACGTGGCTCAATCCTGGCTTGACACGTGGCGAGGCGGCAAAGAGATCCGATGACGTGGCACTGTTCATGACGTCATCGCTTACGTCATGCTGACGTGTCAACTGTTCATGACGTCATTGCTTGCGTCATGCTGATGATGTGGAAGGCGACGTGGCGACACGTGGGGCGGCGGCCGTCCGAGCAATGAGATTTCGACACGTGTCACGCTGTGATTGGCTTATGATGACGTGGCATGCTGACTCGGTTGACTTGCTGACGTGGCTGCTGATGTGGACGATGATGTGGCGACACGTGGCATGACACGTTGGGCGGTGGCCGTCCGAGCAATGAGATTTCGACACGTGGCACGGTGCATTTTAGCATCTCCGTTGTGATGGTGACACGTGGCACGGCGCACGTTAGCAAAGTCAACTTTTCTCAGATTCTGATTTTGTGGACCCGGCGCATTTTAGCAACTTCGGCGCAGGCTGGGCGTCGCGACTCCAAATCTATGCGCGGCGCGACGCGCTGAAGACGGAAATATTCCAGTTGGTGCATTTTTGTCCGGATTTGCCCCAAATTGCCTCCAGTGCTGTCCAAACTTTATTTATCTGCAAAATAACAACAAAACACATCAAAACGTTCATAAATCTCGAGAAACAATACAAAACATTAGGTCAAATGAGTAGGAAATAGTGGTATAAATACCACTCATCAGCGTCACGACACGCACGTTTCTTCTTGCGTCGTGACGCACTGATGTATCAAGCTCTGATTCGTCCATTTCAGATTCTTATCTGACACGTGGAAATTCGGATAAATGAGTCAATAATTGAGTTGACGTGGCGATGACGTGGCACTGATGTGGCGACATGTGGCGAAAGTGATTGTCGGCACCATAGAATTGTGACATGTGGCACGCTGTGATTGGCTAATGATGACGTGGCGGTGACGTGGCATGTTGACTCGATCAACTGGTGATGTGGACGATGACGTGGCTGACACGCGGGATGAAACGTGTCGACACATGGCGATGACGATTGTCGGCACCATAGGATGATGACACGTGGCACAGCGTACATTAGCAGATCGGCTGTGATGGTGACACATGGCACGGCGCAAGGAAATTGAGTCCAACATATGCTTGAGTTTCACTTGCAATTTCATGCTCCAACCTCCTTTTTGTTTCTTCATCTTCATTATCCATAACTTTAGGGATTGGTTTTCGATGCTCGTGCATCGTGGACCCAGGCAAATGATTCTCACTTTTTCTGGAGCTTCAACAGGTTCCTAGGGGCCATGCAACCATCCCTCGTGAGTCGGGCTCTGACCGTTCATCCAAGCCAGCATGTAGCTCCTAAACTCAACCCATGCATCAAGTTTTTGGTTTATGATATCCACGATCATCAGCTGTTGTTTGATTTCTTTGATATCACGCCCTACGGTCAACAGTCGTGATAAGAGCAGTCCAACTTTCTTTTGTATTCCTCTCACTTCCCCTTCATTCCAGTCTGGGTTTCTTTCCAGGTTACCAAGCCTTATTTCCATCCGAATCATGGCTATAATCCCCTTAGTCGGATCCGGCAGGTCTGACCAATTGATAGAACACTCAAACATGTGTAACAGCTAGATGGTCTATTGTTTGCGTTGGACGAAAATGAAACAAATAACAGAACAAATGCAAATAGAGCAAGTAAAGGAAATGATGTTCATTCCACTTTTCACTCTCATGATTACATGAATTTTACCAAAGAAACAAAAGAACAAGCTGAAGAAAAAATAACATCCCTCTAATCAGCCACTGTTGGGAGATCCAATTACAAAGAAAAACAAGAAATTCTCTAAACACCTAAGGCCACTGCCTGGTAGAGAATTTTCCCCAAAAACAACCCAAAATGATAACCTCCAAATATATAACCCCCACACATACACCTTTCCCTAATATATTTATTCCGTACATGCCAATCATTTTCTATTACAAACCTTAACTAATTACTGCCATGTCACAACTCAATGGTCCCTCATGCTACCAGAATCCAGCCCCTTTTGTCCCTCCTTCTGCTGCAAACCATAATCACAAGAAGCATTGCAATTGCGTGGGCTGCACTTATGCTCTCAGGCCCAATCCACCTTTTTCGGTCTCGAATCTTTTCTCTCATACCTTGGTCCCTAACAAGTTCCCAATGTATCTATGCAGTGTTCGTTTCATTGCATCCTCTCTAACGCGAAACTTGTGGGTTATGTAAAAATGATTGCCGGTGTTAGGGACGGCAAAAACCTACGTAAGGGGATAATTTTTTATATTTATAGTTGGATAGGTCGAGTGTGGGTATTGACATCTCTGATTGAACAAATCGGATATAGGTATGTCATCAAGTTTCATTAATTGATATATTGAATTTATGAAAACAACATCACTTTGCTCTAGTCAAAGAAACACAATATGGCATCCAGTTCCAGTTGAGAAGACAGAGCCCGATGTTTGATTGAGAAGGAATTAAAGTTAGCATTAGCATTAGCATTTGTTGGGGGCAAAAATTGAAATAACTAATCTGAAGTCGGCTACATGTCAAAAAGATTAAAAACTCCACGAGATGTCCTAAGCTTTCCACGGGGACTATAAGGATTTTTGGATATTGATTGTCAATCTAGTCCAAAACATTTGAATTTACAAAGGGGCCTTGGGTCCATGTACCATGTTCCAGATATGTGCCACCCCCAGCGAGTCTAAGAAATCTCATTGGGACACATCAGTCCATGCCATTAGATAACTCCACTTCTTATCTATGTGGATCAACCAAGGACCATAAATGACAGAAGGATTGTTGCTATAGAAAGTGAGTCTGACGCTCTAATATAGCCGCCATTCGTTTAGGCAACATCTAAAGGATACGTGGTGCATGGTGAGGCTACATTATCCCATGAAAATAAGCCACTCGCTTCTTGACAAGCGTTTATGTAAGGACTAATAAAATGATATACAAATATTTGAATATCTGCATGAAATCCCTAAATTACTCCTACCAGAGATGGGGATAGGAAAATCCTAACCCTACACGTGTCTAGAGATATCCCAAACGCCCTTAGGAGCACTTATTTAATGTTAAGTTGATGTTGTGCAAGAGGTAAGTTCGTTTTTAGATGAAAAAAAGACTATTCCATTGACTTCTCTTTAAGAACCAATGAGGAAAAATTACTACTCCATTGATTTCTCTTTAAGAATCAATCACCTTCATCATCTTTTGACTTGATTGTCCGAATGCCATTGTCAGAAACACCCCCCCGATCGTCAACCATAACTGTCCATTGTTGTTTTGAAGGATTGACTTTCGAGACAATCCCTAAAATCTCTAAAACTCTTTTCAAAAAGGAATTTCTCTCTAAATTCTATATAGTTCTTGCTTTGGTCAAGAGCTTCAAGGTTTCTTACTTTTGTATGAGAGACCTAGACTAGAGTTTTCTTTTTACACTAATGTGTTAGAAAATAAAGACAAGAAACCTAAATCCCTATGACTATTACCTTTGAACCAGCATCTATCAAGGTAATAGTATTACACAAAGTAGATTCAATAATTCATTATACATGGTTCATGCATCATATTTAATTTTATACCTAAATGTTTGATGATTTTAATATGTGATGAATGGATATTAAATGCATATTTATTTTATTTTATTTCAGCCATGGTTTCTCCAATTATTGTTATTCTCTCTAATGACAAGTTAATGAGAGAAAATTATGTTAAATGAAAAAGTAACATGAATGCCATCTTGGTCTGTGAAGATTTTAAGTTTGTCCTGACAGAGGAATGTCATCCTGAACCAGCAAGAAATTATGGCCAAGCCGTGCACGATGCCTATCCGAAATGGGTCGCGGCCAATGAGAAAGCCTGCTGCTACTTGCTAACAATGATGTCCGAGTTTCTTGCTACAAAGCATGAGCCAATGGCTACAACATCTTTGATGATGCAGTCATTACAGGGCATGTTCAGGCAGCCTTCGGAGCGACAACGTCATGAGGCTATGGCCTTACTGTGTTAGACATTATGACCCATAGCGTCACTGTTTTGTAAATGATATTGTATTATTGTACAAAATTAACTATGTGATAATGAAATTGCCTTTTGCCGTTTTGTAAAATTATTTACTTTGATATATTAATGGCAAAAGTCCGTATGATTAGTTCCGTATTGAGATGATATGAGACAGTATCAATATAAAAGGTTTAATCATTAAATATCCCTAGTCGGAGTATTGTCGAGATCGGACATCGATAATACGGAATAGACTAGTATTGCACTTGTGCGAGTTGTGATGGCACAACGGCATAGTTCTCATATATTTAAGTATTGGATACTTATGCAAGTGCGATAGGAGGTTGTGTTTTTTACCGATGGTACGGAAAACAGCTTCGCTCTGGATAGACCCCGCGGAATCCCATTGGTAGTATGTCTGCGTGTCTATGGGAGGCCGCATCAGGGTAGGTGTATATGGTCTTAACCTGAGACTTGCATCGCTAGTACTTGCGACAATCGGTAAACTTTGGTTTTGGTGGTTCAGGGCTTTAACCGGTTCTGTGTACGCCTCTTCTGGGTTTATCGAGAATCGTAGTGTACTGGATTTGATGTCAAGATGGAAGTATCACTTCAGACATATGGAGATGATGATCACGCAGGATATAGAACTAGTACTCTATAAAAGGTTGCAACCGTCGGGACAATATGACCAGGTCAGGATTGTCCGATTTAAAGAGACTAGTTGTTTGATATCCGATATATGTTTCGTACGGGGCAGACACATTTCCAGCCCCAGGCCTAACATGTGATCGTCCGATACTGGATTGATATACGTAATACTACGGTATACTACGCTTGATATAGATCTAATATTCCAGTAAGAATATTTCTGGAGAATTGGGTAGGCATGGCGCTTTGCTAGAAGCCAACCTTGTCTTGTAAATCGGTAAAAACGTAGTACGAGGTACGTACGTGTTTGGATTATCCAACGACCGTATTTACTGCCAACATATCCGGAGATCTCTTGGGTCGCTTCCTGAAGATTCACCTATGATGTTTGATTCGAACTTTATTAATCTTGGATTAATTACGGAGAAACTTTATCTTGGATAAAATGCCTGATTAGAAGAGAGAGAGAGATCGATTAATTTGGAATTAATCGGTAAAATAATATATTCGATATATTATTAAACGAAATTAGATTTCGACGCGGAATTAAAATCGGATTTTAATTCGGGCAAACGAATTAATTTAGAATTAATTCATTAGCGAACTGAATAGTAATTCCGCAAGGCGTTATTATTTAATTCACGTCGCGACGGAAATTCGTTAATTCGGAATTAGCGAAACCGAGCCCGAAAGTGTTTGCGGACACATTCGTATTTTGAATCGAGTGGTATCCGCAAATCGCATCGCGATATCTCATTACTTGATACGAATAGATGATGGATGTATCTAGTCACCTTTAAGGGATGATACATTATCTCTATTCTCAAAGTGTGGTAATGATGGCAAATGATGGGTTTCATTTTGGAGGGAAAACCTTTCACGGTTTTTTGAAGGGTTTTTGATTAAAAAATTGATTTTTGGTATTTGATATCAATTCTTTTATTTTTTCATTTTGTGACTCACGGTTTTAGAAACCTTTGGAGAACAAAAAATAAAAGATACATCATCCTCTCCTCTCCTTCTTCCTCACGAAGGTCGTGAGCTTCATCCATGGCAGAAACTTGTTTTCTACATTTTTGCTAGCACAACAAGGGATCAAAGGAGGTGATAGGGAAACGCATTTGGAGCTTGGAATACTAGAATATTTGAGGCTTCTCACACTGAAGTTCTTGGCCGAAAACAGCCCCAAGATTTGCAACTTCTATCATTCTTGTTCTTGGCCGCGTATCACCCACCTTGGAGGCTCAAGGATCCTCTTCACCATTTTCGTCACAAAGCTTTGTAAGTATGTTTCCGCCATCCTTCAAGCTTTGCATGTATGTTATTTGTATTTCTATGGCTTAATCGTTCTTTGGGACTAATTATAGAAACCAACAATGGTATCATTGAGCCATGTTTAAGCATGAAATACATTAGGGTTAATTTGGGGAAAATTGATTGAAGCATGTTCTTGTGAAATTGGATGCTAAGTATGCTTATATGTATGTTATATGATATATTACATGATCAATTTTAAGAAAAATGCATTGGATGATTTTTCCCCAAAGTGGTTGTCTTGGCCGAATGTGGAGGTGCTTCCATTGGTTTGGAATTTTTCATGCACAAGCTTATTAGATAACTTAAGCATGATTACGTGTATAATATTTGATGTAATACATGATCAATTTTGAGAAAAATGCATTGGATGATTTTTCCCCAAAATGTTGCTTTAGCCGAATGTGAGGTACTTCCATTAAGTTGAATTTTTGCATGCACAAGTTCATTGGATGATTTGAGTGTGCTTAAATGTTTGTTATTTGATGTAATACATAATCAATTTTGAGAAAAATGTATTGGATATTTTTTCCCCAAAATTGATGCCTTGGCCGAATGTGTAGGTCATTTTATTGATTTGGAATTTTTCATGCACAAGTTTATTAGATAACTTAAGCATGATTAAATGTATAATATTTGATGTAATACATGATCAATTTTGAGAAAAATGCATTGGATGATTTTTCCCCAAAATGTTGCTTTAGCCGAATGTGAGGTACTTCCATTAAGTTGAATTTTTGCATGCACAAGTTCATTGGATGATTTGAGTGTGCTTAAATGTTTGTTATTTGATGTAATACATGATCAATTTTGAGAAAAATGCATTGGATGATTTTTTCCCTAAAATTGATGCTTGACCGAAAATGGAGGTCTTTTCACTTTATTGAATTTTTGCTTTCAAGTTCATTAGATGACATAAAATCAAGACGTATAATAGATTAGTGATTCAATTGGATTGAAAAACAAATCGAACCGCAAAAAATCTCTCTTGGCCGAATACAACATGACATGTTTAAGGACTTGTTTTTTTGTTCAAATAAATGTTAGACAAGTGTTTTGAACAATTGATGATTAATGAATTAAATTGGTGTTTTTGAATATTTGGTTTAATGAATTAATCATGCAATTACACTTTAATTAATTGAATTTTAAAATTTGGAATATTAAAATTTAATTAATGGACTTTTATGTTTAATTGGGCCTTATGGGCTTGAAATTGATTTTATGGCACTTAAGGGTGATTCCTTATTTGGGCTTGGTAATTGGGTTTGACCCACATTAACCAAATCCCAAGCCTTTATAAATCAATTGAAAGCCCATCGGACTTTAATTAAACACACATTGGATGTTAGTTGGGCTTGGAGACCCAATTTGATAAGATTTAGAATCTAATCTTTAAAAGCACATTAAAAGTGTAATCATTTAATTTCGAATTAAATAAATTGAATTAATATTGAATGCGACTTAAATTGGATTTAACGGGTAGTTCGATATAATTCATGAATTCGTACCTTATGTACTTATTCTCAAACGAGTTGGACTCGCGCAAAATCAACCGTTGATTGAACATTGGATGATCACTTAAACAAAGACTAATTAATTGGATTAGATTGTTGTTGTATAGCATGTCTTGAATGAATATACATGTATGTGATGAATGAATAGTGTATAGCGGATGGATATTAGAAGGGAAATGGTAATTTTAGAAATTATTGTAAATTTAGAATTTATAAATTGGACCTGCGTGTCCAGCCTTATCTCTTTCATCTCTTTGTATTCTCTTCTCACCTAATTCCCCTCAATGTATATGAGGTTTCTCTTATTGTATTATGTAATTGGTTAGAAGTAGAATATTACTAGCGGGGAGTAGAAAGGGAGTGATTTGTTCTAGGAACAAATTGTTTTACATATCCATCCGTATATCACTATTAATTTATTTTATGCACTTTATGATGTTTTAGAAGCATGCTTAAGGGTGTATGATGATGAGACCTAACAAAGATAATAAATTGGTTGCCAATTACGCATAAATCCCTCAATTTATATTAAGCAATTATCCTTCCATTGAATGATTCTTGTTCAAGATCCAAAATTGACATTGGTTTGTTGGCCAAAGTCAAGACCTTTTGTCAATTGAGGATGTACTTGAATCATGAGAGTTTTGTTCCACATCGGTGTCTTGTCCAAGTTGTGATTTGTTGGCCAAAGTCAAGATCGCTTCTTGTCCAATGACATTGATTACGAAACTTTCCTTGTCAATGGGTCCCGCTTAACCGGAATCATTAGGTTTGTTGTGCCAAAGCCAAGGCCTAGATGGTTCGGAGGATATGGTTAAGAAAATGTATTAGATACATTGGCATAAGTATATATACATATGTTTTGGACTTGGATGTCCACCTAACCGGATCTAGGAATTGGATTGGATCCAATTGATCTTTGAGATCTACCTAGTTAAATAGCATACAATTTGTTGGCCAAAGTCAAGATTGTGTGTTATTTAACGGGATCCTAGCCCACTAGGAAATAGGATTTCCCGAGTTCTCAACAGAGGGTTAGAGACTTGATAAAAATAGTGGGAGGCTAGTATTGAATTTGCAATTTCATTCAGATACTTAGCCTTACGCGTCTTTCAAAATTATTTCGTTTAAATAATTAAAATTAGTTGGACTAATTCATTGTTATTTTTTCTTGTAACAGTTTGACTGTACCCATTTTATCGTTAACTAGATAGTTGGACTATCGTAGTTGAGATGGCTAGCAAGGTAAATGTCCGAGACATCATCATGGGAGACAATGTCTTTAAGGGGAGAAACTTCGCTAATTGGGAAATGAACCTGAGGATAGTCCTTGGGGCTGAGAGGATGCTGTACACTATACAAACACCTCTCCCGCCTAAGCCCACTGACCCACTTGAGCTGGAGTTATGGAAAACTCACAGCAGTGATTGTGACACAGCTCAGGCTATTATGTTAGCTTCGATGACTCAGCACTTTCGTCGCCAAAATAGGGACTTGGATCCTTATAATATGATGGCTAGACTGTGAGATCTCCACCGCTCAATAAGCGGATGGAGAGATATGAGTTGGTGAAGAAACTCTTCCGCGCCCGAATGACTGAAGGCGCATCAGTTGAGGCCCACGGGGCTCAAATGATCGCCGATATTGATGAGTTGGCCAATATGGGAATAGTCTTGGAGGCTGAGCTGACCATAGATTTGATCTTACAGTCACTTCCTGATACTTGGAAACAAATCATAATCAACTATAAGTTGATGGATACTGATGACACTCTTGGAGAGCTGTTATCCATTTTGAAGGAGTCTGAAAAAGAACTCCAAAAAGGGGGCAAGCGCGAGGCGCACTTTACATCGACCTCTCAGAGGCCAAAGGCTGGGCCCAAAGCTACTGGAGGGGTGAGGAAGAAGAAACATAAGAAAAAGGGTAAAGGCAAGTTGACAAAAGCTTCTGGGAAGCCAAGGGACAAGTCTCAAGATGTCTGCCTCAACTGCGGCAAGAAGGGTCACTGGAAACGTGACTGCCGAATGGGGAAGGGACACAAGGAGGATATCAAGGCAGGCAAGGCTCTAGCCTCTGGTATGTTTGTTATTGAGATAAATATGACTACTTCTAGTTTTAAAAATTGGATTTTTGATTCTGGTTGTGCTGCTCATATTTGTACTGATTTGCAGGAACTGCAGGATAGCAGGATGCTGGCTTCAGGGGAGATTGACCTACGAGTCGGAAACGGAACTCCAGTTGCTGTTTTGGCTGTAGGGACTTTTGTTTTGGAATTGCCCTCGGGGCATATGCTTAAACTTTTGAACTGTTATTATATACCTAGTTTGACTAGGAATATTATATCTGTATCTTTGTTAACCCAGCATGGGTACACTTTTGTATTTAGAAACACTGGGTGTTATTTATATAAAAATGATGCAGAAATTTGCACTGCTGTTGCAAATAATGGCCTTTATATTTTGAATATAAATGAATCTCCTAAACATAAAATAACAAACAAAAGGCTCAAAAGGAGTAATCTAAAAGATGAAGCTTACATGTGGCATTGTCGTCTAGGACACATTAACAAGACTCGCATATCCACACTTTCAAAGAGTGGGTACTTGGACGGATTTGATCTTAATTCATATGATGTCTGTGAATCTTGTCTTTTAGGCAAAATGCCTAAATCACCTTTTAGTGGTAAAGGTGAACGTGCCACAGAACTGTTAGCCCTCGTTCATAGTGACGTATGTGGGCCCATGTCTAGCCAGGCTAGAGGTGGATATCATTACTTCGTAACTTTACGGATGATGCATCTCGTTATGGTTATGTGTATCTAATGAGACACAAGTCGGAAACTTTTGAGAAATTCAAAGAGTTTCAACACGAAGTAGAAAAACAAACAGGCAAGAGTATTCAGACATTGCGGTCGGACCGTGGTGGCGAATACTTAAGTTATGAGTTTCAAGATTACTTGAAAGAGAATGGTATTCTTTCACAGTGGACTCTGATGAGCGGAAAATATATCAATATTTACCGCCCCTTTTACTTAATATTTTGTTTAGTTTCTCGGGTTTGATGAACGTTTTGATATGTTTTATTTTATTTTGCAAATAAAATAATATCGGGACTCAATGAAATCATTTAGGATGAAATGTGGGTCAATTAAGGGCAATTATTGGACATGATATATTAATTTTGGAGATTGGAAACTTGAAAGGGCGCTTTTGACGAAGTGCAGTTTTGGAAATTCCAGTTTTGCGCATCTGTCGTATTTTGGGCATAACTTCTTACTCAGATATCGGATTGAGCTGATTCAAGTTCCAGATTAAAGCAGACTCAAAGATCTACAACATGGAAAGAGAAAATATTTTCAAATTCTGATGATTTCATAACCGAATTTGATGAACCATCTAGAAGTGTGTGGAGTGATTTCTTTTCTTTTATATTTTGGAGGCAAGTATTTGACTTTTTTGGCAAGTGGGCCAGATCCAAAATGTACATGCCTATTCTTGAATCCTCTTTCACGTGATTTTGGGTCCCTTGTGTTGACAATTTGCTTTGGTGAAACTGATTGCATGGAAGTGGAGGCATGGGCATGTTTCATTTTTTTTGTCCTTTTGCATCTTTCATTGTTATTTCAATTATGGCAATTCACGTGGGCCTTAACACTTTATGCATGGCTCATCTCATGCAAATTCAAAGAGGGATCCACGTGATTTGGCCTTTGTGCTTGGATGGAATTCACATTTGGAAGCTTGTGTAACTTTGGGAGAAGTGAAGCACATGCACAACTCGTTTTTTTTCCTATAAATAGGCAGTTTATTCTTTTGAAATCTTCGTGCTTTTCTTAAGGTTTTTCATAAGCTTTAAGATTAGCATCTATTTTGTAATTATAATTAAATAATTAATTTATGTATTTTTATTTTTAATTTTAATTTCAGTATTTTATTTTTTTTTCTTTATGTTGAAGTAATTTCCTCAGCTAGGGTGAAAGGTAATTCTTCTACTATTGCTATTTAGATTAACCTCCCTAAAAATAATATATTAACTATTTAAAATATTGACTTAATAAGGAATACCGCTATATTGGTCGGTTGGTAATTCATTTTTAATCTGGTTTAAACCTGACTAATCAAGGATACCGCCAGACTGGTCGGTTGGTAAATTTATTTTTGGTTCCGCCTTATGGCTGGTTGGACTTAATTTGACTTAATCAGGATACCGCCAGAATGGTCGGTTGGTAATATTATCACAAGTTTATATATTATTTTATGGGAGATATCTAAATTAGTAGTAGTAAAAGTAATTCCTTTTACCTTAGCATTTTATTTTATTGTAATTTACTTTTCATCTTTTATTTTATGTCTTTTACTTTTATGAATTTACTAGTCCTAGTTATGTGTTAGTTTTCTGAGGTTGTGATGACTTTTAATATCACCGGTTTATAAGGGATTATTTTTTTGGGTAATTTAAAGGTTTATTTATTAAATCTTAAGCTTAATGCTTCTTGTTGTCTGATCACCAATAAGATTGATATGGTAAATCTAAAATGAACTAGACATAGGGATTTTAGGTTTCAGCCTTAGACTCAATAACCCACGATCTTCTTTGAGGATAGATAACCCTTTAATAGATTTCCTTACAGGATAGGAATATACCTGTCGGGCGGGGGTAGCCATAATTGGAACTTAATCTTAATGAATCCAGATAATTTGGTTGACATAGACATATGGTTCAATTAGGTTAAATTGGATATTTGTAATTGACCATCGGAAGAGGCTTTTACATAATTTAGTGTTCCAGGTTAATAAATCAATATTTTACCCAATTATAAGATAACCACTTCATCTTTAAATAATATTGGAATAAATCACAACCCTAGATAGTTTTTAATATTGAATCTTCTTAAAATCAACCTTAAAACAATTTCATTTACTTATTTTTAAATTTAGAATCGTCACCTTTTCAAATCAATCAAACAACCTGTTAGATATTAGTAATCATTTGACCTTATAAAAATAATAGATAAGATTTTAAGTCCTCGTGGGATCGATACTTTTTATACTACTTGAACGATACGTACGCTTGCGTTATACGTGTGTGTTTACGCCGGTCAAGTTTTTGGCGCCGTTGCCGGGGACTTATATTTCTTGAGTTGTTAATTTTGAAGCTATCTAATTTACTTGTATCTAATTTACTTATTTTTATCTGTAATTTTTATTTCTTTCTTTTGATTTCAGGTGACTTAAAATGGAACATTACTGGGAGATTGAAAGATTACGTGCTGTACAAGAAGATACACCCCAAATCTGGGAGCAACAGTCCGGTTTTCTGAGGCCTGTTGTCGAGCCCAATGATTATCACTGGATGCCAGAACCAAGTTATACTACATTTGCTCATCAGAACTCAATGTGGAGATGTGACATATGTAATGGTGACCACCCAAGCGATTATTGCGAATACAACTACCATTCAGGGTGGCAGAACTATCAAGATCCTTCATGGTATGACGAGCCATCACATTTCACAGAACCACATTTTTCATCTTATCCACCATCTTCCTTCGATCCTTATCAAAAACCAGAACCATCAGAGGAAGATCAATTGATTCACATGTTCAAAGAACAAGTAGCTCGATTTGATGCACAAGTTCAGAGTAACACAGAATCCATACAGAGAATGACAGATCAAATCAGACAATTCACAGAAAACCAGAACTATATACCTCAAGAACCATTTTCAGATGACACTGATGAAGCCTTCGAATACCAATCATTTCACAATGACACTTCAACAGAGGAGGAGGCTGAGTAGTATCAACAACCAGATGTATCAGTTCAGGAACTTGAACCGGCAAAGTCTCGATTTGATTTTTATTATTATGACTCTGTCGAGGATGAAGCTGAAACATTTGTACCAACTGCATCAAAAATTGAGGATAGAATTCTGAATCCTCAAAACGAAGATCTTGGAGATTCCATTTCACAAATAATTAAAGAAGATCAACTTGAGCCAATCAATTCACCCGAATCAGAGGATGAAGACCTAATGTCTGACTCATCTTTTCATCCTCAGGTGGAGCAAGAAACATAGCAAATGGAGGAGCAAATGTCTGACCTTAATAAAAATCCAGAGCATTCAGGAAAAACATTGCTGTTTTGGGGAGTACAAATCAAAGATATCACCCAGAAGCTTGACAGAATGGAACTTCCATTCCAAGTCAAACACCATACGAGACCTCCTAATTTTCTTTCTTTCTTTTCAGGAACCACTGGAGCAACAAAAGTCAAAAAAATGGCACGATCACTGAATAAAACAAAATATTTTCTGCCATTTTACCGTTGGAAGAGACCCTTCAAAAGCAACGCTCACGGAATTGTCTGTAATCGGACATCCAAAACGACATTGAAACCTCCTTGACATATGGATTTCATTCATGTCTGGCTGAAGACGAAAAAATTTAGCGCTAGCTGGGAGGCAACCCATGCAATTTTGTTGTAATTTATTTTGTGTGAACTTTTTAATTTTGTGTGTTATTTTTGTAGGGAAAGGCACAAACGGAGCATTTTAAGACAGAAGGAATTGTGTTTGGCAATCAAAGAAGAGAAACAATTCATTAGCAAAGACTTAGTAATGAATGAAATCTTGAGACGCATCCTAATGGATTTATATACCAAACGAGTGGCGTATTGCGTACACAATTCCGTTACCTTAATTATTGCTTTGATTTACTTTTCTGTTGTAATTATCTTTATTTTCATAGACAGGATCCAGACTTTTTGACATTTCACGATCTCTTTTTTGTTGTTTAGCTAACAAACGTCCTCTGGAAGATACTAGTGCTATTATTACTCACCATTTTTCAGGTACTATAAATTCAGCCCGTCATTGCACTTTTGAAGGAATCCTAATTTGAGAAAGAAATACATAGAAAAATGGAAGCCACTTCAAGAAGACGAGTTGAAAACATCTGTGTGTTTTGCGGTAGTACTGTTGGTACTAAACCACAATACATAGAAGCAGCACAGGAATTGGGTCGAGTATTAGCTGCAAGGAATATGCATTTAATATATGGCGGAGGCAATCTCGGACTTATGGGGATCGTTTCAAAGGCCGTACAGGTAGGAGGCAGTCACGTTTTGGGAATCATCCCAAAACCCTTAGCTGAGGCAAATCTTATTGAACCAACAAACGGAGAGGAACTGATAGTGCCAGGTATGTCTGAACGACTGGTAGAAATGATTAACCGTGCTGATGCTTTTATTGCTTTGCCAGGAGGCTTGGGTACATTGGAAGAAATTTTTATTGTACTATCTTGGGCGAACCTGAACATACACCAGAAACCTCTTGGACTACTCAACGTTGATGGTTTTTATGATTTTCTTTGTGTGTTTCTTGATGATGCTCGGAGAAATGGGTTCGTTTCAAAGCCTATGAAAGAACTCCTATTTACTGCCAGAACTGCTCCAGATCTAATTGACCAACTCATAGCCTATGAACCACAAATTGACCCTATCATTTCAAAGATAAATTGGTCTGGGGACGATCGTGGTAAGAGACGTCGGGTTAATCTGGATCTTAACCTTTAATTTCCTGTAGAATTTCAGTTAACCAGGTATTATCGTCTAAACTCTTCTTCTATTGTTTAAGACATTGGGGACAATGTCTCATTTAGGTTTGGGGGAGGGAATTAGTTGATTAATATCTTGTTTTCAGTAGTATGTTATTTTTATTTTTAGTCCAAAATTTTTCGAAAAATACAAAAAAAAATTGAAAATTTTTCAAAAATTACAAAAATATTTTGTGTTTGTGTGTTTTTATTTTGACTAAAAAGGTGGAATTGGTGAGAGGTAGCCGAGTAAGGAATTTCCGCTCCTGAGACGTATCTCAAACCTATTTCGAAATAAGTTAATTTTTGTTTATTTCATTTTGAATTATTTAATTTGTGAATTCTCCATAAATCTGACTAAAATGAATCTTCTTATGTTCAGTTGACAGGTATTATGAACTTACATGGAAACATATGGACATGCGCTAAAAATTGAAAAGTTTGTAATATTCCGTGCTATAGTTTAATTGGAGGAAGCATCTCAAATAGTGATGGAGTAAAAAAAAAATAAATAAAAAAAAAAAAAACGTCCGAGATCCGAGTTATTAAGTCTGTAAGGGTATTTTAATACCTAGTGCCCTAAAACCAACTGGTTTGGGAGTCATTGGCCCAAAGCTCGCTACATGGATCGAAGATGCTGCAAAAATATATATATATATCTGAAGTCTGAGTAATTAAGTTCGTAGGGGTGTCTTAACACCTGGTGCCCTAAAGCCAACTGGTTTGGGAGCCACCGACCCAAAGCTCGCTACATAGACGGAAGGTATTGTATAAAAATAAAAAATAGAGAAAAATCAAAAGAAAAAATCAGAAAAATCAGAAAATTATTCCATTGCTACAAAAATGTGTGAAATCTGATAGAACTTTAGGACAAAAATATTACTCTCTTATCAACTGCACTTATAACTGTTGTGGGCAAAAATGAGTTGATTAATATTTTGTTTGCTGTGTATATGGAGAATGGTAAAAATAATCGGAGAATTTACTTATTCGGTAATTTAGAAAGAAACAAAACACTAGTAACTTGGAGTAGAATTTTCACCTGATTAGTCACTAATTTCTTTATTCTCTTTTCGCTTATCTTTTTGCTTTTGTGTGCATTAGTTTTACTACCTTTTTACTTTTGTAAAATGTTTGTGGGTATCATTGCTGTAAACCCTCACGAGACTACACTCGTCCACTAGGGACACCTAGGGGTTTAAAGGCTTGTTGCATAAGCTAAATGCAACCGTGATCCCTACGAAAGTGGCTTAGTTTAATTTTATTTTTATTTTGTTGTTTTTCTCGAGGACTAGCAAAATGTTAGGTTTGGGGGTGTGATGAGCGGAAAATATATCAATATTTACCGCCCCTTTTACTTAATATTTTGTTTAGTTTCTCGGGTTTGATGAACGTTTTGATATGTTTTATTTTATTTTGCAGATAAAATAATATCGGGACTCAATGAAATCATTTAGGATGAAATTTGGGTCAATTAAGGGCAATTATTGGACTTGATATATTAATTTTGGAGATTAGAAACTTGAAAGGGCGCTTTTGACGAAGTGCAGTTTTGGAAATTCCAGTTTTGCGCATCTGTCGTATTTTGGGCATAACTTCTTACTCAGATATCGGATTGAGCTGATTCAAGTTCTAGATTAAAGCAGACTCAAAGATCTACAACATGGAAAGAGACATATTTTCAAATTCTGATGATTTCATAACCGAATTTGATGAACCATCTAGAAGTGTGTGGAGTGATTTCTTTTCTTTTATATTTTGGAGGCAAGTATTTGACTTTTTTGGCAAGTGGGCCAGATCCAAAATGTGCATGCCTATTCTTGAATCCTCTTTCACGTGATTTTGGGTCCCTTGTGTTGACAATTTGCTTTGGTGAAACTGATTGCATGGAAGTGGAGGCATGGGCATGTTTCATTTTTTTTGTCCTTTTGCATCTTTCATTGTTATTTCAATTATGGCAATTCACGTGGGCCTTAACACTATATGCATGGCTCATCTCATGCAAATTCAAAGAGGGATCCACGTGATTTGGCCTTTGTGCTTGGATGGAATTCACATTTGGAAGCTTGTGTAACTTTGGGAGAAGTGAAGCACATGCGCAACTCGGTTTTTTTTCCTATAAATAGGCAGTTTATTCTTTTGAAATCTTCGTGCTTTTCTTAAGGTTTTTCATAAGCTTTAAGATTAGCATCTATTTTGTAATTATAATTAAATAATTAATTTATGTATTTTTATTTTTAATTTTAATTTCAGTATTTTATTTTTATTTTCTTTATGTTGAAGTAATTTCCTCAGCTAGGGTGAAAGGTAATTCTTCTACTATTGCTATTTAGATTAGTCTCCCTTAAAAATAATATATTAACTATTTAAAATATTGACTTAATAAGGAATACCGCTATATTGGTCGGTTGGTAATTCATTTTTAATCTGGTTTAAACCTGACTAATCAAGGATACCGCCAGACTGGTCGGTTGGTAAATTTATTTTTGGTTCCGCCTTAATGGCTGGTTGGACTTAATTTGACTTAATCAGGATACCGCCAGAATGGTCGGTTGGTAATATTATCACAAGTTTATATATTATTTTATGGGAGATATCTAAATTAGTAGTAGTAAAAGTAATTCCTTTTACCTTAGCATTTTATTTTATTGTAATTTACTTTTCATCTTTTATTTTATGTCTTTTACTTTTATGAATTTACTAGTCCTAGTTATGTGTTAGTTTTCTGAGGTTGTGATGACTTTTAATATCACCGGTTTATAAGGGATTATTTTTTTGGGTAATTTAAAGGTTTATTTATTAAATCTTAAGCTTAATGCTTCTTGTTGTCTGATCACCAATAAGATTGATATGGTAAATCTAAAATGAACTAGACATAGGGATTTTAGGTTTCAGCCTTAGACTCAATAACCCACGATCTTCTTTGAGGATAGATAACCCTTTAATAGATTTCCTTACAGGATAGGACTATACCTGTCGGGCGGGGGTAGCCATAATTGGAACTTAATCTTAATGAATCCAGATAATTTGGTTGACAAAGACATATGGTTCAATTAGGTTAAATTGGATATTTGTAATTGACCATCGGAAGAGGCTTTTACATAATTTAGTGTTCCAGGTTAATAAATCAATATTTTACCCAATTATAAGATAACCACTTCATCTTAAATAATATTGGAATAAATCACAACCCTAGATAGTTTTTAATATTGAATCTTCTTAAAATCAACCTTAAAACAATTTCATTTACTTATTTTTAAATTTAGAATCGTCACCTTTTCAAATCAATCAAACAACCTGTTAGATATTAGTAATCATTTGACCTTATAAAAATTAATAGATAAGATTTTAAGTCCTCGTGGGATCGATACTTTTTATATTACTTGAACGATACGTACGCTTGCGTTATACGTGTGTGTTTACGCCGGTCAGACTCCTCCTGGAACACCGCAATTAAACGGTGTCTCTGAACGGAGAAATCGTACCTTGTTAGACATGGTAAGGTCGATGATGAGTCGCACTGAGCTACCTATATCCTTCTGGGGATACGCTTTAAACAGTGCAGTACTTATTTTGAATAAGGTTCCGTCAAAGTCTGTTGAACAGACTCCATATGAGATATGGACAGGGAGGAAACCAGGTTTCTCTTTCCTGAAGATTTGGGTATGCTGGGCATATGTTAAACGTTTGGAAGGTACCAAACTAGAACCCAAATCAGATAAATGCCTTTTCGTGGTATATCCTAAGGAAACCAAAGGATATTACTTCTATCACCCACAAGAGAACAAAGTATTTGTTGCTCTACATGCATTTTTCCTTGAAAAGGAATTCCTAGATGCAGTGGTAAGTGGGAGGAAAGTGGAGCTCGATGAAAATCGCAGTGATACTGTTCCTGGCAATGAATCAATGACGGAACATAAACAGACCATCCAGGATGAGTCTGTACCACAATCTTCAAGAAGAAGACCGACATGGATGGCAACGTACAAACGTACAAAGCTAGGCTTGTAGCAAAGGGGTATCGTCAACAATATGGTATTGATTATGACGAAACTTTCTCACCCGTTGCCATGATTAAATCCATTCGGATAATGCTTGCAATAGCTGCATATTTCGATTACGAGATATGGCAGATGGACGTTAAAACCGCTTTCCTTAATGGAAACCTTTTGGAGGATGTTTATATGCAACAACCTGACGGTTTTATCGTACCTAGACTTGCAAACAAGGTTTGTAAGCTAAATCGATCCATTTATGGATTGAAGCAAGCATCACGGTCATGGAATCAGCGTTTTGATGAGATCATAAAAGAATATGATTTCGTTCAAAACGATGATGACCCTTGTGTATACAAGAAGGTTAGTGGGAGAGCACTGACTTTTATTGTCCTTTATGTCGACGACGTGTTGCTAATAGGCAATGACATTCCCATGCTAACGTCGGTGAAAGCTTGGCTTTCATTAAAATTCTCCATGAAAGATCTGGGAGAAGCAGCCTTTATTCTGGGAATAAAGATCTACCGAGATAGATCTAGAAAGCTGCTTGGACTCTCCCAGAGTACATATATTGACAAAGTGTTGAAGCGATTCAACATGGATCAATCCAAGAAGGGATTGATGCCGATATCACGTGGTATCCTTCTGTCTAAGGACATGCGTCCAAAGACTAAAGAAGAGAGAGATAACATGAGTCGGATACCGTTCGCCTCGGCAGTCGGATCGATCATGTATGCCATGATATGTACGCGACCTGATGTGTCATATGCTTTGAGCATGTGCAGTCGCTATCAGGCCGATCCAGGTGAAGATCACTGGATGGCTGTTAAGAATATCCTTAAGTATCTTAGACGAACTAAGGATGTTTTCTTAATCTATGGAGGTGGAGAACTTGAGGTGTCTGGGTACACCGATGCAAGTTTCCAAACCGACAAGGACGACTTCAAGTCGCAATCCGGGTACATTTTTTGTTTGAATAATGGAGCAGTGAGCTGGAAATCTTCCAAGCAAGATATTGTTGTCGATTCAACAACAGAAGCGGAGTATATTGCTGCATCAGAAGCAGCAAAGGAGGCAGTTTGGATCCGAAAATTCCTAATTGGATTAGGAGTAGTTCCGTTACCTGCTGAGCCCGTGCCATTGTATTGTGACAATAACGGGGCTATAGCACAAGCTAAGGAACCAAGGTCTCATCAACGATCCAAGCATTTTCTTCGGCGTTACCATCTGATTCGGGAGATTATACATTGTGGCGATGTAAAGGTCGAGAAGGTCGCATCAGATGACAACATTGTAGATCCGCTGACGAAAGCTGTTCTTCAGCAAGTGTTTGAACGACATATCAATAGTTCAGGTATTAGATGCTTGAGTGACTGGCTATAGGCCAAGTGGGAGATTGTTAGACATTATGACCCATAGCGTCACTGTTTTGTAAATGATATTGTATTATTGTACAAAATTAACTATGTGATAATGAAATTGCCTTTTGCCGTTTTGTAAAATTATTTACTTTGATATATTAATGGCAAAAGTCCGTATGATTAGTTCCGTATTGAGATGATATGAGACAGTATCAATATAAAAGGTTTAATCATTAAATATCCCTAGTCGGAGTATTGTCGAGATCGAACATCGATAATGCGGAATAGACTAGTATTGCACTTGTGCGAGTTGTGATGGCACAACGGCATAGTTCTCATATATTTAAGTATTGGATACTTATGCAAGTGCGATAGGAGGTTGTGTTTTACCGATGGTACGGAAAACAGCTTCGCTCTGGATAGACCCCGCGGAATCCCATTGGTAGTATGTCTGCGTGTCTATGGGAGGCCGCATCAGGGTAGGTGTATATGGTCTTAACCTGAGACTTGCATCGCTAGTACTTGCGACAATCGGTAAACTTTGGTTTTGGTGGTTCAGGGCTTTAACCGGTTCTGTGTACGCCTCTTCTGGGTTTATCGAGAATCGTAGTGTACTGGATGTGATGTCAAGATGGAAGTATCACTTCAGACATATGGAGATGATGATCACGCAGGATACAGAACTAGTACTCTATAAAAGGTTGCAACCGTCGGGACAATATGACCAGGTCAGGATTGTCCGATTTAAAGAGACTAGTTGTTTGATATCCGATATATGTTTCGTACGGGGCAGACACATTTCCAGCCCCAGGCCTAACATGTGATCGTCCGATACTGGATTGATATACGCAATACTACGGTATACTACGCTTGATATAGATCTAATATTCCAGTAAGAATATTTCTGGAGAATTGGGTAGGCATGGCGCTTTGCTAGAAGCCAACCTTGTCTTGTAAATCGGTAAAAACGTAGTACGAGGTACGTACGTGTTTGGATTATCCAACGACCGTATTTACTGCCAACATATCCGGAGATCTCTTGGGTCGCTTCCTGAAGATTCACCTATGATGTTTGATTCGAACTTTATTAATCTTGGATTAATTACGGAGAAACTTTATCTTGGATAAAATGCCTTATTAGGAGAGAGAGAGAGAGATCGATTAATTTGGAATTAATCGGTAAAATAATATATTCGATATATTATTAAACGAAATTAGATTTCGACGCGGAATTAAAATCGGATTTTAATTCAGGCAAACGAATTAATTTAGAATTAATTCATTAGCGAACTGAATAGTAATTCCGCAAGGCGTAATTATTTAATTCACGTCGCGACGGAAATTCGTTAATTCGGAATTAGCAAAACCGAGCCCGAAAGTGTTTGCGGACACATTCGTATTTTGAATCGAGTGGTATCCGCAAATCGCATCGCGATATCTCATTACTTGATACGAATAGATGATGGATGTATCTAGTCACCTTTAAGGGATGATACATTATCTCTATTCTCAAAGTGTGGTAATGATGGCAAATGATGGGTTTCATTTTGGAGGGAAAACCTTTCACGGTTTTTGAAGGGTTTTTGATTAAAAAATTGATTTTTGGTATTTGATATCAATTCTTTTATTTTTTCATTTTGTGACTCACGGTTTTAGAAACCTTTGGAGAACAAAAAATAAAAGATACATCATCCTCTCCTCTCCTTCTTCCTCACGAAGGTCGTGAGCTTCATCCATGGCAGAAACTTGTTTTCTCCATTTTTGCTAGCACAACAAGGGATCAAAGGAGGTGATAGGGAAACGCATTTGGAGCTTGGAATACTAGAAGATTTGAGGCTTCTCACACTGAAGTTCTTGGCCGAAAACAGCCCCAAGATTTGCAACTTCTATCATTCTTGTTCTTGGCCGCGTATCACCCACCTTGGAGGCTCAAGGATCCTCTTCACCATTTTCGTCACAAAGCTTTGTAAGTATGTTTCCGCCATCCTTCAAGCTTTGCATGTATGTTATTTGTATTTCTATGGCTTAATCTTTCTTTGGGACTAATTATAAAAACCAACACACTGATGACTGCTATGATGAAGGAATGGACATTAGTCCAAGAGCATGTCTTGAGGATGATGACCTATCTCAACACGGTCAAAACTCATGGAGCTCGTATTGACGAGCATAGCCAGGTGACAATGATCATGGAAACTCTTCCGAAGAGTTTCCTGTAGTTTAAAAGAAACTATATTATGAATAAGATATTTTTTACTTTGACTTAACAACTAAATAAGCTCACCCATTATGAGTCCATGCTGGTGGATCCTTGTAAGTCTAGTGGATAGGTAAATATTGCCGAATCTTCTAAATCTGGAAAGAAGAAGAAGAAAAACACTGGGAAGGCTAAGCAAAACTGATAAAGAAGAACAAGAAAAGCTCCAATGATGCCAAGCTCAAAGGAAAATGTTTCCATTGCAACAAGGATGGGAATTGGAAAAAGGAATGGTCCAAAATACGTTGCAAATCTGAAGGAGAAAAATACCACAGGTAAATATGATTTACTTGTTATTGAATCTTTATTAGTAGAGGATGATAAATCTGCATGGATTGTTGATTTTGGAGCCACTAACCATATTTGTTCTTCTTTGCAGCTACTTGATTCATGGAAGGTCCTTGCTGAAGGTGACTACACCATGAAGGTCGGGACATAGGATGTTATTTTAACAAGAGCAGTGAGAGTTTCTAGTTAAAATTTTTTAAATAATAGTTATTTATGTTTAAATAATATGTTATTTATTCCTGGGTTTCGTAGAAATTTGATTTCTGTTTCTAAAATTTTGGATGGTGGTTTTTTTGTTTCATTTAATAATAATTTGGTTATTACTGGAAGAAAATTGTTGAATGTATGCACAAGAAAATCTTAAAATAAATTATATGTTTTAAGGTCGTTAACATATAACTCACTGCTCAACACTGAATTTGAAAAACCTAAAATAAAACGGAAAAAGATTTATCACGATGACGCATATCTGTGGCGTCTTAGACTTGATCATATTAGCCTTGACCAGATAGATAAGTTGATAAAGAACGTATCTTTAAACCAGTTAAAGCTTGGAACTTTATCAGTCTGCGAGTCTTATCTAGAAGGAAAAATGACCAAGGGACCTTTTACTGGAAAAGGTACAAGAGCCCGTCAACCACTTAAGTTAATACATTCGGACGTTTACGGACCGATGAATGTAAAAGCCCGATGAGGTTATGAATATTTTGTCACATTTATTGACGATTATTCTAGATATGGGTACATTTACCTAATGCAGCACAAGTAAGATACCTTTGAAAAATTCAAAGAGTATCGTGCTGAGGTTGAGAACCAATTAGGTAAGACGATCAAAATTATACGATCGAATTATGGAGGAGAATACATTGATAGAGATTTCAAGGAATTCTTAGTTTAGCATGAGATTATATCTCAACTCACAATACCTGGAATGCCACAGTTGAATGGTGTTGCAGAAGGAGAAATCAGACCCTACTAGACATGATAAAATCTATGTTTAGTTACAGTTCACTGCCTAGTTCATTCTGGGGATATGCATTACAAACAACAATGTATATCTTGAATGTAGTTTCATCTAAGTCTGTTGCTAAGACTCCTTTAGAGTTGTGGAGTGGTCATAAATCTAGTTTATGTTATTTCCGCATATGGGGGTGTCCAACACATGTGCTGAAGAGTAAGACTACTAAGTTGGAGCCATGTTCTCAGGTGTGCCTATTTGTAGGGTATTTTAAAGAGACTAGGGGTGGATTCTTTTATAGTCCGAAAGATAACAAAGTATTTATGTCGACAAAAACTACATTTATTGAGGATGACTATCTAAGAGAGTTCAAACCTCGAAGTAAAGTGTTACTCGAAGAGTTACTTGCTGGTTCGACCAGTACACCATCGTCAACAACTATTCACAGGAACATAACACCTTAGACATCTGAGCGTCAGATGTAAGTATGTCAGAATGATCTGCCACCTAGACGCAGTGGGAGGGTTGTGCGACAACTTGATCGCTATCTAGCAGTTGGAGAGGCATAAATTATAGCACTGAGTGATGGTGTATATGATCCATTGATCTATCGTAGTGCAATAGATGATTCTGAGAAAGAGGAATGGCTCAAAGCCATGAACCTTGAGATGAAGTCTATGTACTCCAACTCAGTCTAAGAACTTGTAGACCAACCTAATGAAGTAAAACATATAGGTTGCAAGTGGATCTACAAGAGAAAGAGAGGAACATATGGGAAGGTACAAACCTTCAAGACTAGGCTAGTGGCCAATGGTTATACCCAAAAAGAAGGAGTTGACTATGAGGAGACTTTCTTACCAATAGCCATGATCAAATCCATCTGCACTCTTCTCTCCATTGCCGCATATTATGACTATGAGAATTGGCATATGGCATCAACACTGCATTTTTGAATGGCAATCTTGATGAGTGTATCTATATGGCACAACTAGAGGGGTTCACAGCCCAAGGTCAAGAGTAAAAATTTTGCAAGCTGTAAAGGTCTATTATGGACTTAAGCAAGCATCTCGATCTTGGAACATAAGATTTGATACCACGATCAAGTCTTATAATTTTGAGCAAAACGTCGTTGAGCCTTGCATATATAAGCACGTCATTGACGAAAATGTGATTTTACTCATTGGGAATGATGTAAAAATATTATCGAACGTGAAAACCTGGCTAACTAACCAATTCCAAATGAAAGATTTGGGAGATGCCAGTTGTGTACTTGGGATCTATATTTTTTGTGATCGCTAGAGACAATTGTTAGTTATGTCTCAGGCATATTATATCGACAAGAGTCTTGTGCTATTTGGTATGTTGAATTACAAGAAAGGCAATTTGCCTTATTGACATGGAATTCATTTGTCAAAGGAAAAGTTTCCTAAGACATCTCAAGGAGTTGAGGAAATGAGACATATCTCATATGCATGAATAGTTGGTAGTGTCATGTATGTTATGTTATGCATGAGACCATAAATCTATTTTTCAATGAGAGTAGTCAGTAGGTTTCAGTCTAACCCAGGATTGGAACATATTCTCAAGTATCTTAAGAGAATGAGAAATTATATACTTGTACATTCTAGTGATGATATGATCCTCAGGCGATATACGGACTCTGATTTTCAGACGGATGTCGATTCTAGGAAATCAACATCTGGATCAATGTATACCCTAAGTGTGGAGGAGCATAAAGCAATCTTGTATTGCTGACTTCACCATGGAGGATGAGTATGTAGCAACTTGTGAAGCAGCTAAGGAAATAGTCTGGCTCAGGAAATTCTTGGGAGATCTGGAAGTTGTTACGGACATGGATAAACCACTCACACTTTATTGCGATAATAGTGGTGTAGAGGCGAACCCCAAAGAACCAAGAAGCCATAAAAGGGGAAAACATATAGAGAGAAAATATTATCTCATCAGGGAGATAGTTGTAGGCATTGCATTTTTACATGTGAAACCCGATGATGAGTCTCAGTTGGAGGCACTACCTTTTTAGTTAAGGATATTGCGGGAAACGGTCGTCGGAAGGGAATCGGTATTTCGTTTGATCCTTATTCACTTGTTTAGCGTCAAGTTCACTTGTTGGACCTCCGTTTAGAGCACCTTTGGCCCAAAAAACCCCGCAAACCTTTTAACCTTGGCCCAAAACCCTTGCCACCCACCTAAGACCACTCACCAAACCAACACAACACCTAGCCCACCAAGAGAGGCCCACACGCCCATAGCCCCTAAATTACATCCAAATTAAATCAAATATTAATTAAATTAAACATTAACTAAATAAAATATTAATTAATTGATATACCAAATTAAAATATTGTAACTTCATAACTTAAATATTTTATACTAAATTAAAATCAATCATAACCAATTAAAAATATTGACTTCCTAATCTAACAAATTAAATGCCTAATTAACACCAATCAAATATTCAACCTTCCTAATTCACCAAAATTTGTCCCCCAATCAAATATATATTTTCCTTTTGTGACACTAATTAGATATTACAAATCCCTATCCATGCAAACCCTAATTGACAACTATAAAACACACACTAATTTGCAACCCTAAGAGGACACTCACTCACGGCAACTTGAAAACAAAAATCACAAAACCATATTCCTCTTAACTACACGACAGCACCATAAAATAAAAATACAAACCAAGACACACGAAAAACCACAACCAGTCCAATCGCACCTCAAAACTCCTTAAAACACACTCCATAAACACTCGACATTCATAACTGCCTAGCTCTCCTCTCATTGACCATAACACTGCCTCTCTCCATCTCTCTCATTCGGCAGCCACAAAAAAATCAAAAACCCTAATCATCTTCAAACAGACTCACGTAACCTAAACTGATCAACATTCACAAACTGCCTCAGTTCAGTCACAGAACCCACATCCCTCACAATGCTCTATTTGACGCATAAACACCGCCCCTCACTCTCGGCAGCCACACGTGAAACCTCATTGCACAGCCTTCAAGCAAACCATGCATGCGTGAATAATAAAGCCTAACGTAACTCAGCCCTCTCCATCATCTTCTCCCTCGCATAAACCCTAAAATCAGCCCAACTCAACGTCACAAACCCTCACTGCCTGCAGCCCCATAGACTGTCTTCACTAACAGCCCCTTCACTCCATCAGCCCTCACGTTACTACTCCCCGAATTAACCCTCACTACACGCCCAGTTCAGTCCCCAAAACTGCCCAAAACTGCACCTGAAAGACAGCCTAAAACAGTCCCCTAATCTCTGAAAACAGTCCCCAAACAGTGAAAAAATCACCCCAAATAGTGAGCAGAAAATACAGTAAAAACAGCAGCGAAACGGAGCAAAAATAGTAGCTTGAGCAGCAAAACAGCGAGCTAAGACGTTAATCCAGTGAACCGGAAGAGTTGGGGAGTGATATCCCTTCCGACGGCCGTGAAACACGAGTCCGAAAGTTGGCAAAAAAGGTTAGACCTGAGGGTATTTTCCACATTCGTTTTCTGTTTTATTTTTATTATTCATTGAGTATTGTTCGCATGATTGTTATGTTAAAATGCATGTTGTGGCCCTTGAGTAGATAAATATGCATGGATTACGAAATATTGTATGTTGTGGCCTTGGAATAAAAAGAAAGACGTGTCAACTCTCGCGGTATATCGGATGGAAATCCGGACATAAATTTCATAGCCGATTCTGAATGGACGGTAGTATGATCTGTACTCGGGATACAACTCCACGTATCGCTTGAGTAAATGGCACTTTCTTGGAAAAGTGCTCACATGTGTGTTTGTGTCCATATTAGTTATCTTCTTTTGCACCACGTCATAGCATTCTTACTTTAATGCCTAATTGCATCCTTAAGTGTCTTTTTGCATTATGTATTTAGTTGACTCCTTCATTTACACATGGACATGAAATGGCTATTTGTTTATGCTTCCGCACGTATAAGTATGATATGTCTATGAAATCACATGTTCACCATTATTTGATTCGCTTTTATGTGTGCTTGCGTGGTTAGTTTGTGCTTGTGTTTCCATGAATACAATATGCCAATGAAGTTGTATGTTCGTTGCTACTTTGATTTACTTTCAAGCATGCAATCTTAAATGTAAGATATATGCAAATTTAGGTGTAAGTTTTATTTTTTGCGCATATGAACTTAGAAGCATGATACTCTTGGAAATAAGTGTTACTTAAGCTTGATTAAATTATTACAAAAATCCTTCCATTACAAGTGACATAAGTAAGGGACCATTCTGAACCCAACGGTTTGAGGTCTTCCCTTGCGAGGGGTGAGTGCGGCCTTAAATCTCATTTTCCTAGTTCACACCGGGTGGCGACTCCATTATTCTCCGGTTTAGTCTCCCGTGGCTACTCCATACTCCCACCGGGCCGCGAGCCCTGGACAGCATGCGTCGCCCAGTTCCTGTGTCCCACTGTCAGGCGACTCCACTGGGGATAGAGAATCGGCCCCGAAATATTGTCTTGTAATGTTTGGATTTATGTTCTAATTGACCGTGTCTATAGTGGATAAAATGAGGGTTTAATCAAAGGCATTTTGAGGCTAGGTAATGGTTTGGTGTCTTCCTTCACTCACTACCTTTCTAGAAGGAAAAGCTGTGAAGGCACCTAGATAGCCATCTACTCGTAGCCTATTGTGATGGACTAATTTGGAGGACTCGTTGTTTATTCCTGACACCAAGCGATAAGAGCCTAAGAGGCTTGGGTATATAAGTGAGCCTCGCTCCACCTTCCCTCTGGGGAATCTACAACGGGAAATCCATTTAACAGTCAGTCACACACCATAGCTCATTGGCACGTACCTTAGTGTATAAAAAAAAGGGTGCACTCACTTGGCCGCTCGAACCCTTGATTGGGGAGACCTAGTTGTGGGCCATCCTTCACCGGTGAGAGCCTTTTTCTACACTCTTGCGAACCCACCCATAGACCGGGGTTGTATGATTAAAGTAACAATTATTTCCTTGAGTATGTGCTTGTGGACCATCCTCATTTGGATGCAGTTGGACTATTGTCAAAATGCGAACTTGCTGGGCCATTTAAACTGGGGCGAGTTCATACCTTATGACCATTAGGCTCAAAGCTTCTGAAATGTTGATGGGCCATTCTGTAGAAATCATTGTTTTATGTTTGCATTATCTTCCTTTTATACTTGTGTTTCGGAACATCGTCGTTTGGATCCATTTGGACCATTTTTCATGGGATACGGGCTTGTTGGGCCATTTAAACTGGGACAAGAACATATTTTATGACGACTGGGCCAAAGGCTTCTAAGTGTTGATGGGCCACTTTGTGCTTGTGTTCGGAACATTACCATTTGGATTTAGTTGGGCTCCTTGCCATGGGAAGTGAACTTGTTGGGCCATTTAAACTAGGACGAGTTCACTCCTATGACAGTTAGCCCAAAAGCTTCTAAAATGATAACGAGCTGATTTATTTGAAAATTTAAGTTGATTTAGTATGTTATATATGTTACATGCATCTCATGCACCCCATGCATACATCATCATGCTAACCCTTGTGTTCTGAAAGCCATCATAGATTCCTATTGGGTTAGGGAAGAGGGAAGACTCACCAAAATACCGGTAACATATATGAGTACATCCGATAATGAGGTATCCTGGATAGATCAGTTGGAAAATGGTTTCGCCAAGATTACCGAACAGTTGCAAGCCTTGACCACTGCCATGGCAAATATGGCTGTACCCCGTGCTGGGGGAAATTCTGAGAATGTGATGCGCGAGGAGCCTCCGAATGGGTTGGGGGATGATATCCCCACTTTTGATGATGACATGGCAGAGTATGCAACAGGCAAAGTGATTGGGTCTCAGGCAGAATTTCAGAAGTTTCGGGATCAGGTTGAAACAGTTACCCATAAAATGAGGGGTAAACATTAAGAGTTGTTAGATTATGAGGCAATGACCTTCGGAGAACAGCTGCCAGCTCAGTTTAAAATGCCCGACATGGCCAAGTTTAATGGGAATGGAGAACCAAGAGTCCATCTGCAGCAATATGTTTCAGTCATGAGTTCAGTGGGCCTATCACAGCGCCAAGTCCAAAAGATGTTTGGGATGTCACTCGAGGGGGCACCTGTGGTTTGGTATCATAGCCTTGAGAAGAAGGTTAAGGAAGATTGGAGGGAACTAGCTGATGCTTTTCTGAAGCAGTATGTTACAGACTTAGAGATTGACTTGTCACTCCGTGATTTGGAGAACACTAAGCAGAAGCCGGAAGAAAGCTTCAAGGAGTATGTAGACAGCTGGAGAAGCCAGCTTCTGAAAATGCAGACTCGGCCCTCTGAGAAGGACCAGATTAAAATGATCATCAAGGGCACCAAGCCCTCGATCTATGGCAAGTTGAGGAGGATGACCTCCATGATTGTGGATTTCCGACAGCTAAGGGCATTCTGAGACCAAGCCCGCTACTGCCGAGATTGCTGCTATTAAGAATAGGCGCTTTTCTAACTTGGGTAGACCCTTG
The DNA here is from genome assembly GCA_019454045.1 of Zanthoxylum bungeanum. Lineage (NCBI taxonomy): Eukaryota > Viridiplantae > Streptophyta > Magnoliopsida > Sapindales > Rutaceae > Zanthoxylum > Zanthoxylum bungeanum. The sequence goes on from SKCR01030562.1 coordinate 86,305, forward strand.
TCCAAAGTGCTTGAGAAGCTGACCAGACAATGACTCTTAAAACTCTTGGAACCTAGACCACTCCCAAATCCTCCCCCACCAAGCCTCAATATGAACCGCTACTGCCACTTCCACCAACAACCTGGCCATGACACCAATAGTTGTACCCGTCTCCGCCATGAGATCCAAGACTTAATTGACTCCCACAATATCCCTGACCCTGAAAGAGAACAGTCAAACACACACACCAATCCTCTACCAAATTATCACTTTGTTCCCCCACCCACCTACATGATCAACTCTGGCTTGCCCGAAACCTTCGTCCTCCAAGCTCTCAACCACCAAGCTTCGTACATGGGGATATGGGGTGACAACGATGAAGAACCATAGGCCGAGGAAGAAGGCAGCGCTGCGAATGATGAAGTTGTTCCTCCTAGTTTGTTTGATCCGGCATTTTTTTTTCCTGTTTGTTCGAACCTTTTTCTAATGATAATAAAGACGTTCATTTCCCGTACTCGCTTGAATATGCAACATGAGTATATTTGAAAAAAGCACTCAACCTTGGTATTATGATACACAACGATGCTTAGAACACGGGGAATCCTCGGAAGAAGCAAATAGAAAGATAAGATAGTCATTCAGAAATTGGGAAACGGGGACAGTGAGGTCGTCAGACTTGGAAGGGAATGAGTTCACCGAGCGGATCAATGTTGACAGATTGAAGCTGTATTTTACCTGAGACCGGGCAGTCACCAAGAGAATTGGCAGAAGACCTAACCCAATGGGATGGGAACATTCACGCATACATGCATACACGTAACCCATTTTACACCCTTTTGTGTTTGTTTTGTTTTGTGTTCACAGGTTTTGAAGAAGAAAAAAAGAAAGCGGCGAAGACAAGCCAATAAGGCATAACAAAAGCATAGTATCGGAATCAGGTAATAATCCTGGGGGCTGAGGCCCATATTAGTGTTAGATTCGGGTAGTAATCTGAGGGTTGAAGCCCACATTAGTATCAGTCTGGGGGTGAGGCCCACATCAGTATTAGTCTGGGGGCAAGGCCCACATCAGTATCAGTTTCATGGATGAGTCCCAGGGTTGAGGCCCACATCATCATCAGCAGTTTGGGGATGTGTCCCAGGGTTGAGGCCCACATCATCATCAGTAGTTTGGGAATGTGTCTCAGGGTCGAGGCCCACTGCGTCATCAGAACAGTTTTGCCAGGTACGGCGTGTGGACTATGTGAATTATGTGGATTACCGTGGACTATCTTGAAGTGTTGTGGAGTATTGTGGATTATGTGGACTACCGTGGACTATCGTGAAATATTGTGGACTACCATGGACTATCTTGAAGTGTTGTGGATTATGTGGACAACCGAGGACTATCGTGAAATGTTATGGACTACAGTGGACTATCGTAAAGTGTTATGGACTACCGTGGACTATCTTGAAGTGTTGTGGATTATGTGGACTGCCGTGGACTATCGTGAAATATTGTGGACTACCATGGACTATCTTGAAGTGTTGTGGATTATGTGGACAACCGAGGACTATCGTGAAATGTTATGGACTACTGTGGACTATCGTAAAGTGTTGTGGACTACCGTGGACTATCTTGAAGTGTTGTGGATTATGTGGACTACCGTGGACTATCGTGAAATATTGTAGACTACCGTGGACTATTGTGGACTACCGTGGACTATTGTGGAGTATTGTGGACTATTGTGGAGTATTGTGGATTATGTGGACTACCATGAACTATGTGGACTATATGGATTATGTGGACTACCGTGGACTATCGTGGACTACTGTGGATTATCGTGGACTTTGTGGACTATGTGGATTTCGTGGACTACCGTGGATTATCGTGGACTATGTGGACTATGTGGATTCCGTGGATTATCGTGGACTAGTGTGGACTATTGTGGACTACCGCGACACCCTAAGTACAGGGTTTAGCACGCCAAGAATGGCACGTCATCAAATTCAGGTCGAGGCAGCAGGCAAATCTGGAGGCAGCTGGCGAGCCAGGTAAGTGAAAATGCATTGCATAACTTTGATAGGATTGTTCAAAGTCACACACTGCACAAGTCCCATCAAAGTGGGGGCGACTGTAGGCATTGCATTTTTGCATGTGAAACCCGATGATGAGTCTCGGTTGGAGGCACTACCTTTTTAGTTAAGGATATTGCGAGAAACGGTCGTCGGAAGGGAATCGGTATTTCGTTAGATCCTTATTCACTTATTTAGCGTCAAGCTCACTTGTTGGACCTCCGTTTAGAGCACCTTTGGCCCAGAAAACCCCGCAAACCTTTTAACCTTGGCCCAAAACCCTTGCCACCCACTTAAGCCCACTCACCAAACCAACACAACACCTAGCCCACCAAGAGAGGCCCACACGCCCATAGCCCCTAAATTACATCCAAATTAAATCAATATTAATTAAATTAAACATTAACTAAATAAAATATTAATTAATTGATATACCAAATTAAAATATTGTAACTTCCTAACTTAAAATATTATATACTAAATTAAAGAAATATTATGCCTAATTAAAATCAATCATAACCAATTAAAAATATTGACTTCCTAATCTAACAAATTAAATGCCTAATTAACACCAATCAAATATTCAACCTTCCTAATTCACCAAAATTTGCCCCCAATCAAATATATATTTTCCTTTTGTGACACTAATTAGATATTACAAATCCATATCCATGCAAGCCCTAATTGACAACTATAAAACACACACTAATTTGCAACCCTAAGAGGACACTCACTCACGGCAACTTGAAAACAAAAATCACAAAACCTTATTCCTCTCAACTACACGGCAACACCATAAAATAAAAATACAAACCAAGACACACGAAAAACCACAACCAGTCCAATCGTACCTCAAAACTCCTTAAAACACACTCCATAAACACTCGCCATTCATAACTGCCTAACTCTCCTCTCATTGACCATCACACTGCCTCTCTCTATCTCTCTCATTCGGCAGCCACAAACAAATCAAAAACCCTAAGCATCTTCAAACAGACTCACGTAACCTAAACTGATCAACATTCACAAATAATCACACAGCCCACCAACTTCCCACGCTTAGCCCTCTCATCAAACACACTTGGCAGCCCTAACAAACTTCCTCTCACGGCCAAACAAGTGTAACGATCTAACACAAACTGCCTCAGTTCAGTCACAGAACCCACATCCCTCACAATGCTCTATTTGACGCATAAACACCGCCCCTCACTCTCGGCAGCCACACGTGAAACCTCATTGCACAGCCTTCAAGCAAACCATGCATGCGTGAATAATAAAGCCTAACGTAACTCAGCCCTCTCCATCATCTTCTCCCTCGCATAAACCCTAAAATCAGCCCAACTCAACGTCACAAACCCTCACTGCCTGCAGCCCCATAGACTGTCTTCACTAACAGCCCCTTCACTCCATCAGCCCTCACGTTACTGCTCCCCGAATTAACCCTCACTACATGCCCAGTTCAGTCCCCAAAACTGCCCAAAACTGCACCTGAAAGACAGCCTAAAAAAGTCCCCAAACAGTGAACAAATCACCCCAAATAGTGAGCAGAAAATACAGTAAAAACAGCAGCGAAACGGAACAAAAATAGTAGCTTGAGCAGCGAAACAGCGAGCTAAGACGTTAATCCAGTGAACCGGAAGTGTTGCGGAGTGATATCCCTTCCGACGGCCATGAAACGCGAGTCCGAAAGTGGAAAAAAAGGTTAGACCTGAGGGTATTTTCCACATTCGTTTTCTGTTTTATTTTTATTATTCATTGAGTATTGTTCGCATGATTGTTATGTTAAAATGCATGTTGTGGTCCTTGAGTAGATAAATATGCATGGATTACGAAATATTGTATGTTGTGGCCTTGGAATAAAATGAAAGATGTGTCAACTCTCACGGTATATCGGATGGAAACCCGTACATAAATTTCATAGCCGATTCCGAATGGACGGTAGTATGATCTGTACTCGGGATACAACTCCACGTACCGCTTGAGTAAACGGCACTTTCTTGGGATAGTGCTCACATGTGTGTTTGTGTCCATATTAGTTATCGTCTTTTGCACCACGTCATAGCATGCTTACTTTAATGCCTAATTGCATCCTTAAGTGTCTTTTTACATTATGTATTTAGTTGACTCCTTCATTTACACATGGACATGAAATGGCTATTTGTTTATACTTCCGCACGTATAAGTATGATATGTCTATGAAATCACATGTTCACCATTATTTGATTCGCTTTTATGTGTGCTTGCGTGGTTAGTGTGTGCTTGTGTTTCCATGAATACAATATGCCAATGAAGTTGTATGTTCGTTGCTACTTTGATTTAATTTCAAGCATGCAATCTTAAATGTAAGATATATGCAAATTTAGGTGTAAGTTTTATTTTTTGCGCATATGAACTTAGAAGCATGATACTCTTGGAAATAAGTGTTACTTAAGCTTGATTAAATTATTACACAAATCCTTCCATTACAAGTGACATAATTAAGGGACCATTCTGAACCCAACGGTTTGAGGTCTTCCCTTCTGAGGGGTGAGTGCAGCCTTAAATCTCATTTTCCCGGTTCACACCGGATGGCGACTCCATTATTCTCCGGTTTAGTCCCCCGTGGCTACTCCGTACTCCCACCCGGGCCGCGAGTCCGGGACAGCATGCATCGTCCAGTTCCCGTGTCCCACAATAGTACAGAGAGGATATGTTTCTATCACGAATATTGTATCCGTAGAGAACCTGGCTGATCCTTTTACAAAGACTTTATCGGCTAAAGTGTTTGAAGGTCACATAGAGGGCCTAGGATTACATGACATGTCCCATTTGCTCTAGTGCAAGTGAGAGATTGTTGGGATATATGCCCTAGAGCTTCATGTAATGTAAAAATAATTATTTATTATGAAATAAAAGATGCATTATTCATTTATCAAAATGTTTGATTTAAATTGCATATTATAAATTATTCGATTTCCCCATGATTACTCTTGTGCCTTCAGACTTAATGTATGAGTGTTATACACAAGATGATTTAAGTCCGAAGTTAGTAATCTAAAATACTCCATAGAGAGAAAACAAAGTGGGTACTTTGTTTGTGGTTTATTTATAGCTGCGGTACATTCTATAATTATATGACGACCTTGATCTGGGATCGTCCATATGGTGACATGAGAATGAAGACACATTATATGATGTAATCATATAGTACTGGACCCATATAGAAATGAATTTCTTATAATATCCATTAAATAAAGAAATTAATTTCAATCTACTATATGATCATATATAGATTGATCTAAATCTTGAGTGTAAGGTGAATTCATGCATGGTAGGCTATGTCCTTTGATTTACAAAGGTGAGGTTAGTGTAGCAATCCCGACCAATAGTTACGTACTTTGGGGAAGTTTTACATAGATATGGAGTTCACTCATTCTTACGAGAAGTAGAGGACTATCTTCCTTAAGGGTCGATTCGGTAATTGAACGATTAGAGCGCTCAAGTCTTTCTATTATGAATAGAAATATTAATGTTCATAATAGTTATGAATAAATTATTCATTAGAGAATCAATGGTACTTAAGTTAAAAATAATTAGAGGGTATAACGAATATTTTGACCTGGCTCTAATTATGAGATACTCATGAAGGGCCAATTCGTATGTAATGACTATATTGATGGACACCGACGTAGTTGACCGGCGTAAACACACACGTATAACGCAAGCGTACATATCGTTCAAGTAGTATAAAAAATATCGATCCCACGAGGACTTAATACCTAAGCTATTAATTTTATGAGGTCAAATGATTACTAGTATCTAACAGGTTGTTTGATTGATTTGAAATGGCGATGATTCTAAATTTAAAGACAAGTAAATAAAATTGTTCGAAAGTAAGTTTTAAGAAAATTCAATATTAAAAACTATCTAGGGCTGTGAATCTTTTCAATATTATTTAAAGATGAAGTGGTTATCCTATAGCTGAGTAATATATTGATTTATTAACCCGGAACACTAAATTATGTGAATGCCTCTGTCGATGGACAGACACAAATACCCAGTTTAACCCAATTGAACCATATGTCTATGTCAACCAAATTATTTAGATTCATTAAGTTTAAGTTCCAATTATGGCTACCCCCGCCCGACAGGTATATGTCTATCCTGTAAGGAAATCTATTAAAGGGTTATCTATCCTCAAGGAAGATCGTGGGTTATTGTGTCTAAGGTCTCAAACTTAAAATCCATATGTCTAGTTCATTTTAAGTTTACCTAATCAATTTTATTAATGGCCAGTTAATAAAAAGCATTAAGATTAAGACTCAATAAATAAATCTTTATATTACCCAAACTATAATCTAACCCTTATAAACCGGTGATATTGAAATTCATCACAACCCTAGATAACTAACTTAGTTATGACACATGGCTAGGGCTAGTAAAAACTTAAAAGTAAAAGCCATAAAGTAAAAAGCGAAATAGTAAATGCGGTAAAGTAAATACTGAAAAGTAAATAACAATAAAATAAAATGCTAAGGTAAAATGAATTACTTTTACTATTTACTATTTTAGATATCTCCCATAAAATAATATATAAACTTGTGATAATATTACCAACCAGCCATATAGGCGGTAACTTGATTAATTCAAATTAAGTCCGACCAGCCATAAAGGCGGTATGATTTGTCCATGAACCTGCCATATAGGCGGTAAGAAAATTTAATTATCAACCAGCCATATAGGCGGTATCCTTGATTAGTCAGGTTTAAACCAATTTAAATTTAATAGCCAACCGACCAATATGGCGGTATCCTTATTAAGTCAAATTTTAAATAGTAAATATATTATATTTAAGGGAGATTAATCTAAATAGTAACAGTAAAAGAATTACCTTTCACCTTAGCAATGAGAAGTTACCTCATCATGGTTGAATAGTAAAACTGAAACAGTAAAAACAAGATAAATTACTATTACTATTACAAAAAGTAATTACTATTACAGAATGTAATTAAAAATTAATTACAGAACTTAAATTAAAAGAAATTAGAGAGAGAAACTCCATATTTACATCAAATAAATAAGAGAGAATGGTGCAACTAAAACTGAAATCTCGAGCTCAATTTATAAACAATTTTTGTGTCCAGCGTCGTGACGCCAAGGGCTTCAGCGTCGCGACGCCAGCACGCGTTTTTAGTCAACGCGGCTTTTGACCACGCGCATTGTCGACAGAATCTGGTGATGACACGTGTCACGCGGTAAAGGTGGTGTAATGAGAAGACGACACGTGGTAGACGGTGATTGGTTGAGCTTTCGGTCTAATGAACATCTGACACGTGGCACGCGTTTAGGATTGGTCCAATGAGAGATTAACACGTGGCAGCATGTGATTCGCCGGTGATTCGGTCCATTGAAAACTCGACACGTGGCACGCGTTTGCTTTGGTCCAATGATATTTCGACACGTGGCACACGGCGCATTTTAGCAAATCTTTCTGTGATGATGACATGTGGCGAGGCGCACGTTAGCAATGTCGGCGCACGTTAGCAAGTCCAATTTCTCAGATTCTGACACGTGTCCCTCGGCGCACGTTAGCATGTCCGGCGCACTTTAGGCGTCGCGACGCGGAGAAATTACCAAAATGCCCTTTTTCCCAATTTTCACTGTTTTGCTCCAAATCACCTCCATAATGTCCTGAAATTTTATTTATCTACAAAATAACACAAAACTCATCAAAATATTCACAAAGCTCAAGAAACTATACAAAATATTAGATTAAATGGGTGGGAAATAGTGATAGATTTATCACTCATCACACCCCCAAACCTAACAATTTGCTAGTCCTCGAGCAAAACATAGAATAAAATAACATAATAAAATTTAACTAAGCCACTTTCGTAGGGATCATGGTTTCATTTAGCGTATGCAACAAGCCTTTAAACCCCTAGGTGTCCCTAGTGGACGAGTTGTAGTCTCGTGAGGGTTTACAGCAATGATACCCACAAACATTTTACAAAAGTAAGAAGGTAGTAAAACTAATGCACACAAAAGCAAAAAGACAAGCGAAAAGAGAATAAAGAAGTTAGTGACTAATCATGTGAAACTTCTACTCCAAGTTATTAGTTGTTTTGTTTCTTTCTAAATTGCCGAATAAGTAAATTCTCCGATTATATTTACCATTCTCCATATACACAGCGAACAAAATATTAATCAACTCATTTTTGCCCACAACAGTCATAAGTGCAGTTGATAAGAGAGTAATATTTTTGTCCTAAAGTTCTATCAGATTTCACACCTTTTTGTAGCAATGGAATAATTTTTCTGATTTTTCTGATTTTTTCTTTGATTATTTTTTTTATTTATATACAATATCTTTCATCTATGTACGAGTGTTGGGTCAGGGCTCCCAAACCAGTTGGCTTTAGGGCACCAGGTGTTAAGACACCTCTACGGACTTAATTACTCAGACTTCAGATATATAATTTTTGCAGCATCTTCGATCCATGTAACGAGCTTTGGGCCAGTGACTCCCAACCAGTTGGCTTTAGGGCACTAGGTGTTAAAACACCCTTACAGACTTAATAACTCGGATTTCAGACCTTTTTTTTTTTTTTTTTACTCCATCACTTTTTGAGATGCTTCCTCCAATTAAACTAGAGCACTGAATATTACAAACTTTTCAATTTTAGCTCATGTCTGTATGTTACTATGCATGTTGATAATACCAGCCAACTGAGCATATGAAGGTCCATTTTAGTCTGTTTTATGGAAAATTTACAAATTAAATAATTCAAAAGGAAATAAACAAAAATTAACTTGTTTCGAAATAGGTTTGAGATACGTCTCAGGAGTAGAAATTCCTTACTCAGCTATCTCTTACCAATTTCACCCTTTTAGTCAAAATAAAAACACAAAATATTTTTGTAATTTTTTGAAAATTTTTCAATTTTTTTTTTGTATTTTTCGAAAAATTTTGGACTAAAAATAAAAATAACACACAAACTAAAAACAAGGTACTGATCAACTAAACTCTCTCCCCAAACCTAAATGAGACATTGTCCCCATGTCTTAAAAAGTAGAAGAAGAGTTTAGAAAATAATACCTGGTTGGCTGAAATTCTACAGGAAATTAAAGGTTAAGATCCAGATTAATCCTACGCCTCTTACCACGATCGTCCTCAGACCAATTTATCTTTGAAAGAATAGGGTCAACTCGTGGTTCATAGGCTATGAGTTGTTCTATTAGATCCGGAGCAGTTCTGGCAGTAAAGAGAAGTTCTTTCAAAGGTTTTGACACGAACCCATTTCTCCGAGCATCATCAAAAAACACACAAAGAAAATCATAAAATCCATCAACGTTGAGCAATCCAATTGGTTTCTGGTGTATGTTCAGGTTCGCCCAAGATAGAACTATAAAATTTCCTCCAATGGCCCAAGCCACCTGGCAAAGCAATAAAAGCATCAGCACGGTTAATCATTTCTACTAGTCTTTCAGACATACCTGGCACGATCAGTTCCTCTCCGTTTGATGGTTCAATAAGATTTGCCTCTGCCAAGGGTTTTGGGATGATTCCCAAAATGTGACTGCCTCCTTCCTGTACGGCCTTTGAAACGATCCCCATAAGTCCAAGATTTCCTCCGCCATATATTAAGTGCATATTCCTCGCAGCTAAGACTCGACCCAATTCCTGTGCTGCTTCTATGTATTGTGGTTTAGTACCAACACTACTACCGCAAAACACACAGATGTTTTCAACTCGTCTTCTTGAAGTGGCTTTCATTTTTTTATGTATTTCTTTCTCAATTCTGGATGCCTTCAAAAGTGCAATGACGGGCTGAATTTATAGTACCTGAAAAGGGTGAGTAAAAATAGCACAAGTTTCTTCCAGAGGACGATTAGTAGCGAATTAATATTGTGATAGTCAAAAAGGTCTGGATCCTGTCGGAGAAAATAAAAGAAAACAACAAAACAAATTACAATTATTAGGAAAAGACAAAGAGATATAATATTTACAAGAAAAGTAGCGGCTTGGTTGACGTCTATGCGTCAGGGACAAGCTTCCCATCCAATTTTCTTATAAATTGGCAAACAGGGTCTTTTTGAGTCAGATTCCCGAGACTTAAATGTTGTCTTTCTTTTTGAAATTGTGTATGTAATTTGCGAAAGGCTATGTGAACATATCCACTGGAATGCGTCTCAAGAGTTGAAGATATATCATCTAAAGACTCCTTACTCAAGCCATCCCTAATGAATTTAATTTTGTCTTCGCGATTATCAGACATCATTCCTAAAGAACGACAACGAGTATTGGAATTCCATCGTGCACATTTGTAACAAACACCCATTTGCTTAGCTCTACGTTTCTTTGCATAGGTGCTTCTTCCAAAACCAGGCAGATGTGAAATAAAAGAGTCAGAAGACTCACCTGCCAATCGGACCCGTGCTTCAATTACCCAACGAATATCATTAGGAACACTGTGAATTGTTAGTAACCTCATCCGTTCCAAGCGAGCTTTGTAGACTTTCATCAGAGATTTTTGAGGGAGAGAAGGAAATTGCTTGTGAAGATTTGCGAAAGCTTCTTCCATCTTGAAATGACTAATCTGCAAAAACTAAACACACAAAATTAAATCACACACCAAATCACAATATACACAAATTGCATGGGTTGCCTCCCTGCGAGCGCTAAGTTTAAGTCGTCAGCTAGACTTGACTTCTCGAACGTTAAGCTGGATCTGAAAGTGTGACACTTTCTTTTTGTCGCTCAAATGATTCTCCCAGTAGTGTTTGACACGCTGACTGTTAACCTTGAATGTGTTGTTGGTATTGGGATCCAGTAACTCAACAGCTCCATAAGGTAAAACCTGAGTGATCACAAATGGTCCTGACCACCTAGATTTCAACTTTCCAGGAAAACGTTTCAACCTCGAGTTGTACAACAACACCTGCTGCCTTGGTTCCAACTATCTGTGAACTATTTTTCGGTCATGCCATTTTTTGGTCTTTTCCTTGTACAATTTGGCATTCTCATAAGCCTGTAGGCGAAATTCCTCCAATTCGTTGAGTTGGTGAAGTCTTTTCTCTCCTGCGGTTTGTGAATCAAAATTCAACTTCTTCAGTGCCCAGTACGCCTTGTGCTCAAGCTCAACTGGCAGATGGCACGCTTTCCCAAACACCAATCGATATGGAGACATACCAATGGGTGTCTTGTAAGCTGTCCTGTAGGCCCATAATGCCATCTAGTTTTGTTGACCAGTCCCTCCTTGTTGATCCAACGGTTCTTTCTAGGATTCTTTTGATTTCCCTGTTTGAAACTTCAACCTGTCCATTTGACTGTGGATGGTAAGCTGTGGCAACCTTGTGAGTAACTCCGTATTTGGATAGGAGTGCATCGAAATATCTGTTGCAGAAATGTGAGCCACCATCGCTGATGATTGCACGAGGTGTTCCGAATCGAGTGAAAATGTTCTTTTTAAGGAATTTGATCACCACTTTTGAATCATTGGATGGCAGTGCAATTGCTTCGACCCATTTGGAGACGTAGTCTACAGCAACCAGGATGTACAGGTTTCTGAATGATGGAACAAAGGGTCCCATGAAATCAATACCCCAACACATCGAATATTTCCACTTCTAGAATGTTTTGTTTTGCAACGGTCCTTCATTTCTCCTCGAAATATTCCCTGTTCTCTGGCACCTGTCAAATTGAAAAGCAAAAAGATAAGCATCTTTAAAAAGAGTGGGCCAGAACAAACCTGATTGAAGAACTTTTGCTGCAATTTTATTTCCGCTGAAGTGTCCGCCATTTGGTGATGAATGACAGTGCTGCAAAACACTGTTGATTTCTTCTTGTGGAACACACCATCTCAATAATTGATCAGCACAGCGTTTAAACAGGTACGGTTCATCCCAGACATAGTGCTTGACTTCTTTGAAGAACTTTTTCCGTTGCTGAGTTGTCCATTCCAACGGCCATTTTCCTGACACAATGTAGTTGACATAGTCAGCATACCAAGGGACTTCATGTTGTTTCATGGAAAACAGCTGTTCATCTGGAAAATTTCTTTGATTGACAGATCTTTGTCAGCTGTTTCTTCATTCTCGAGCCTCGATAGATGATCTGCCACATGATTCTCTGTTCCTTTCCTGTCTCTGATCTCCACGTCGAATTCTTGCAGAAGAAGTATCCAACGGATCAATCTGGGTTTGGCATCTTTCTTTGTGATCAGATATTTGATTGCTGAATGATCTGTGTAGACCACCACTTTGGGACCCAGCAGATAGGAGCGGAATTTGTCAAAAGCGTACACAACTGCGAGCAATCCTTTTCAGTGGTTGTGTAGTTGAGTTGAGCTTCATTCAGAGTTCTGCTGGAGTAGTAAATGGTGTGGAAAATCTTTGCTTTGCGTTGTCCCAAAACTGCACCTACAGCAAAATCACTAGCATCGCACATCACTTCAAATGGAAGGGTCCAGTCTGGTGCTACAATGATGGGGGCAGAAATCAGCTTCTGTTTTAAGATCTCAAAAGCTTCCTGGCATTCTTTGGTGAAGTTGAAAGGCACTCCTTCTCCAGAAGATTGCAAAGAGGTTTTGCAATCTTGGAAAAATCTTTGATAAATCTCCTGTAAAAACCTGCATGTCCGAGAAAGCTCCGAATCCCTTTGACAGATGTTGGTGGAGGTAGTTTTTCAATTGTCTCTATCTTTGCTTTGTCTACCTCAATCCCCTTTTGTGAGATCCGGTGTCCAAGAACAATGCCTTCTTGTACCATAAATGACATTTCTCCCAATTGAGCACCAAGTTCGTATCTTCGCACCTTTGTAACACATGTTCCAAATTTTACAAACAATGATCAAAAGAATCTCCAAATACAGAAAAGTCATCCATGAAAACCTTCATACTACTCTGCTCCAGCATGTCTGAGAATATGGCCATCATGCAACGCTGAAAAGTGGCGGGGGCATTACATAATCCAAATGGCATCCTGCGGAAAGCAAAAGTACCATAGGGACATGTAAATGTGGTTTTCTCCTGATCTTCTGATGGGCGATGGCAATCTGATTGTACCCTGAATATCCGTCCAGAAAGCAATAGAACTCATGTCCTGCCAGTCTGTCTAACATCTGGTCAATAATGGTAGCGGAAAATGGTCATTTCTCGTGGCTTTGTTCAGCTTCCTGTAATCCATGCATACTCTCCATCCAGTCACCGTTCTTGTTGGAATTAGCTCATTCTTCTCATTGGTAACCACAATAGTTCCTCCTTTCTTTGGTACACACTGCATAGGACTCACCCAACTACTATCTGAAATTGGGTAAATGATGCCAGCATCCAACCATTTGATTATTTCTTTCTTCACGACTTCCTTCATGATTGGATTAAGTCTCCGTTGATGCTCCACTGTGGGTTTGTACTCATCGTTCATCAGAATCTTGTGCATGCAAAATGATGGACTAATGCCTCGAATGTCTGCTATAGTCCAGCCAATGGCTCTTTTGTGTTCTCGTAATACTCTCAGTAGCTTTTCTTCCTGCTCCAATGTTAGTGAAGAAGAATAATAACAGGTAATTCAGAAATTCAGAAGTGTTTCCAAGAAATGCATACCTGAGATGGCTCGGAAGTAACTTCAGCTCCAGCTGTGGTGGTTCTTCAATCGAAGGCTTGATTCGATCTTTCTTGGGCAGTTCCAAGCTTTCAACTGGTGGTGTCGCTTTGAATCGGAATGGTTTGTCAAGGTAGTTGATACATTCCAGGATTTCAGCATCTAGCTCACTGTCAGTCATGTTGGTGATGCAAGCTTCAAGTGTATCTGTGGAATTTGGCTCAGTATTTTGAACGATACTTTCAACAACATCAACTCTGAAGCATTCTTCTTCCTTTTCATCACTCGGGAATTTCATGGCTTTGAAAACATTAAAGGTCACTTCTTGGTCCTGCACTTTCATGGTTAGTTCTCCTTTTTGCACATCAATCACAGTTTTACCTGTAGCCAGGAATGGTCTCCCTAGAATGATAGGTATTTCTTTGTCTTCTTCCATGTCAAGGATGATGAAATCTGCTGGGAGAATTAGTTTGTCTACTTTCACCAGCACATCTTCAACAACACCTCTTGGAAATGCAAGTGTTCGGTCCGCAAGTTGCAATGAAACTGAGGTAGGCATTGCTTCTCCAATCTGCAGTTTCCTGTAAATAGAAAAAGGCATCAAGTTAACACTGGCTCCTAAATCACATAAAGCCTTACCGATGTAATGTTCTCCAATGGTGCATGGAACTGTGAAACTGCCAGGATCTTTCAATTTCGGGGGAAGTTTCCTCTGAATAATGGCGCTGCATTCTTCCGTTAATGCTACTGTTTCGTAGTCTCCCAATCTCCGTTTTCGTGAAAGAATATCTTTCATGAATTTGACATAGCTGGGCATTTCTTCCAAGGCTTCTGCAAATGGAATGTTGATATGCAGCTTTTTGAATACCTCCAAGAAACGAGCAAACTGCTTGTCCAGTTTGTTTTTCTGAAGTCGCTGAGGAAAAGGTGGAGGTGGAATGATCTGATCTTTTTCTTTTTCCTTTGCTTCTTTTTCCTCCATCTGTGGAACTGCATCTTTTGGAATTTCCTCAATTGTTGCCTTGATCCCTACATCTTTGTTGATCTCAGTACCGCTTTTCAAAGTAATGGCTTGAATTTGCTCCTTTCCTCGGTTCCTTGGATTTGGTTCTGTGTTGCTAGGAAGATTACCTGGTGGTCTAAACTCTGAGCATTGGCAGTTGTCCAATTTGATTCTCCAGTGCTTTAATAGAAGCTGATTGGCTCTGAATCATAGCATCGTACTTTTTTAACTGAGCCAGCACTTCTGCTATTCCTGGTTCATTTGTCTGCTCCTGGCCTTTGTTTTGTTGCTAAATCCAGGTGGTGGATAGTTCTGTTGGAATCCAGGTGGTGGATTGTTCTTTTGCCCTGAATTGTTACTCCATGAAAAATTAGGATGATTCATCCACCCTGGGTTGTAGGTGTTGGAATATGGATTGTTCCTCTGTCTGTTGAAATTATTGACATAATTCACCATCTCTTCAAGTTGGTTTGGTTCCGGTGCTCGTCCATATGGTGAACTTGTGGATCCAGTGGTAAAAGTCTCCATGAATTTACATATCTGATCCAGCTTGGTATTGACTCCACTTTCATAAATTCCTGCAATTCTTTGGATCATGCTCCTTTCTGTTGGCCACAAAGAATTGTTGTTGGCCATTTCTTCGATTAGGTCCCAGGCTTGATCTTCTCCTTTTGCCATCAGGGCTCCTCCAGCAGCAGCATCGATTGTGGTTCTCATTATTCCAGAAAGTCCATTATAGAAAGTTTGGACTTGAAGCCATTTTGGAATCTCATGGTAAGGACATTTCCGGAGAAAATCTTTATACCTTTCCCAAGCTTCGTAGAGAGTTTCCGAGTCTTGTTGTACAAAGGATGTGATGTCATTTCTCAGTTTTCCAGTTCTGGCTGGTGGAAAGTACTTTGTAAGAAATTTGGTGGCTAAAACGTTCCAAGTTGGGATGGAACCTGCTGGTAGTGAATGTAGCCAAGCTTTAGCTCTAGCTCTGTCCTTCAAAGAGTATGGGAAAACACGCAGT
Source organism: Zanthoxylum bungeanum (assembly GCA_019454045.1). Classification (NCBI taxonomy): domain Eukaryota; kingdom Viridiplantae; phylum Streptophyta; class Magnoliopsida; order Sapindales; family Rutaceae; genus Zanthoxylum; species Zanthoxylum bungeanum. Next base: position 101,936 of record SKCR01030562.1, read on the forward strand.
CTCATTGCTTCTTTAGCTTCTCGGTTGTAATTGAAAGTGCCGCAAACTTCCAGGAAGTTACTGATGTGGGTATTAGGGTCTTCAATTGCATTTCCTCCAAACTGAACTGACTACTGAATCATCTGAATGCATGTTTTGATGTCACCCGCATTTGCTGGTAAGGGAGGAAGTACAATACAAGAAATGAGTCTGTCAACCACCGGAATGGTTCTGTCTCGAATGGGAATTGGTGGTGCAACATTCAAAGGTTCAGGTTCCATGTTGACTAAAGCTTCTTGGCCTTCTCGCCTTTCCCTTCTCAACTGTCTGATGGTTCTTTCAATTTCCGGGTCAAGCGGTCGAAGTTCAAAGCTTCTGGTTCGTCTCATGAAGTTTCTGAGAACCTGAAACACAAGAAAATAAAAACAATAAGTAAAAAGAAAATTAGATACAAGTAACGGTATCTAACCTTAAAACTAATAGTGAAAGATAAATAAGTCCCCGGCAACGGCGCCAAAAACTTGACCGGCGTAAACACACACGTATAACGCAAGCGTACGTATCGTTCAAGTAGTATAAAAAATATCGATCCCACGAGGACTTAATACCTAAGCTATTATTTTATGAGGTCAAATGATTACTAGTATCTAACAGGTTGTTTGATTGATTTGAAATGGCGACGATTCTAAATTTAAAGACAAGTAAATAAAATTGTTCGAAAGTAAGTTTTAAGAAAATTCAATATTAAAAACTATCTAGGGTTGTGAATCTTTTCAATATTATTTAAAGATGAAGTGGTTATCCTATAGTTGGGTAATATATTGATTTATTAACCTGGAACACTAAATTATGTGAATGCCTCTGTCGATGGTCAGACACAAATACCCAGTTTAACCCAATTGAACCATATGTCTATGTCAACCAAATTATCTGGATTCATTAAGTTTAAGTTCCAATTATGGCTATACCCCCCGCCCGACAGGTATATGTCTATCCTGTAAGGAAATCTATTAAAGGGTTATCTATCCTCAAGGAAGATCGTGGGCTATTGAGTCTAAGGTCTCAAACTTAAAATCTCTATGTCTAGTTCATTTTAAGTTTACCTAATCAATTTTATTAATGGCCAGTTAATAAAAAGCATTAAGATTAAGACTCAATAAATAAATCTTTATATTACCCAAACTATAATCTAACCCTTATAAACCGGTGATATTGAAATTCATCACAACCCTAGATAACTAACTTAGTTATGACACATGGCTAGGGCTAGTAAAAACTTAAAAGTAAAAGCCATAAAGTAAAAATGCGAAATAGTAAATGCGGTAAAGTAAATACTGAAAAGTAAATAACAATAAAATAAAATGCTAAGGTAAAATGAATTACTTTTACTATTTACTATTTTAGATATCTCCCATAAAATAATATATAAACTTGTGATAATATTACCAACCAGCCATATAGGCGGTAACCTGATTAATTCAAATTAAGTCCGACCAGCCATAAAGGCGGTATGATTTGTCCATGAACCTGCCATATAGGCGGTAAGAAAATTTAATTATCAACCAGCCATATAGGCGGTATCCTGATTAGTCAGGTTTAAACCAATTTAAATTTAATAGCCAACCGACCAATATGGCGGTATCCTTATTAAGTCAAATTTTAAATAGTAAATATATTATATTAAGGGAGATTAATCTAAATAGTAACAGTAAAAGAATTACCTTTCACCTTAGCAAGGAAAGTTACCTCATCATGGTTGAATAGTAAAACTGAAACAGTAAAAACAAGATAAATTACTATTACTATTACAAAAAGTAATTACTATTACAGAATGTAATTAAAAATTAATTACAAAACTTAAATTAAAAGAAATTAGAGAGAGAAACTACCTATTTACATCAATAAATGAGAGAGAATGGTGCAACTAAAACTGAAATCTCGAGCTCAATTTATAGACAATTTTTGCGTCCAGCATCGCGACGCCAAGGCTTCAGCGTCGCGACGCCAGCACGCGTTTTCAGTCTGCGGCTTTGACCACGCGCATTGTCGGCAGAATCTGGTGATGACACGTGTCACGCGGTAAAGGTGGTGCAATGAGAAGACGACACGTGGCAGACGGTGATTGGCTGAGCTTTCGGTCTAATGAACATCTGACACGTGGCACGCGTTTAGGATTGGTCCAATGAGAGATTAACACGTGGCAGCATGTGATTCGCCGTGATTCGGTCCATTGAAAACTCGACACGTGGCACGCGCTTGCTTTGGTCCAATGAGATTTCGACACGTGGCACACGGCGCATTTTAGCAAATCTTCTGTGATGATGACACGTGGTGAGACGCACGTTAGCAATGTCGGCGCACGTTAGCAAGTCCAATTTCTCAGATTCTGACACGTGTCCCTCGGCGCACGTTAGCATGTCCGGCGCCGTTAGGCGTCGCGACGCGGAGAAATTACCAAAATGCCCATTTTCCCAATTTTCACTGTTTTGCTCCAAATCACCTCCAGAATGTCCTGAAATTTTATTTATCTACAAAATAACACAAAACACATCAAAATATTCACAAAGCTCAAGAAACTATACAAAATATTAGGTTAAAATGAGTGGGAAATAGTGATAGATTTATCACTCATCAGTAGTTTCGCTTATATATTTATCTACTACAACGAGAGTGCGCTTTAGTTTTTAGTGGAATAACCTGAGTTAATAATTCAGAATATTTAATTAAAGATTTGAATTAATATTCCGAGATTATTGTAGCTCGGAACCGTAGGTTCCTTTGGTCCCCGTGCTAGCTTGATATACTGTAGCAATTAAATATAATTGGATAGTCCAATTATATACTCACTACATATATTATTATTAATGGATTAATAATATATTTTGTCACATATGTAACTTTATATTATATTTTATATAAGGTTTTAATTAAATTAATGATTATAAGATAATCATTTAATTTAATCTATATATTAAATTATTTAATGTATCATTTATGATAATGAATAATTTTTTAAATATGATTTGAAAAAATTCAACATTACATTAATTGTATTTGCACTTTTCAAATTACATTAATTGTCATTATGATGACAATTAATAAGTTGGTTGTTACAAAAATGAGGTGAAAAAAATGAGGTGGCCGATTGTTTAATTTTTGGACAGCATAAAATCTTAAGTATAAAAAGATAAGAATGTTATCTTTTTACCCTTTTTTTATTCTTGAATAAACCTAGCCACCCTTGTTATTATTTTCTCTCAAGTGTTGAAAGAAAAGAGTATAAGAACAAAAGAGAAAAGAAAAATTATGGTGTGACAAAATCTTATTTCAATCTCTAAAGATTTAGAGATTTTGTTTTGTGAGTGAAGCCCACACTTCTTTTTCTTGGTAACAGCCATAGCACGGAAGATCATTCAGAGTTGTTTTTGTCCAGAAAAATTGGGGAATATAAAGGGATATTTCAAGGGTTTTGTGGGGTTATTTTTGTGAGAAAAATCCGACCTGAAAAATTACTACATCACAAACAAAATAAAGGCTGATTTAGGTGAGTTGTGCGCGCGTTTTGGGGGCAAAACGGATCAGATCTGAGATGCTGTTCGGGGGCCGAAATATTGTTAAAAATAGAAGCAAAACATCAGATCAGAGGCTGGTCAGATTCGGTCATCAAAGGGAAAGGACATAAAAATTTTCTAGGTCAATCCCGGTGTCTAAACGTCTTCCGTTGCGCGGGGGAAAGTATTTCCTACAATCTCGTAGTGGCACAATGATTATTCACGATTCTTGTTTGAATTGATCAGTTATGTGGCCACATGTGGCACATTGTTTGTTTACAGCTCATTTTTGGGAGTCTGGTTACGCGACCTCGTGCAGTATTTTATTCACATTTTCTTAAATGATTAATGTTGTCGATTTATATTTTTTTATATTGATAAAATGTATAAATTATAATTATTTTTTAATTCGCATCCTTGATATTATTTTATTAGGAATATATATATATATATATATATATATATATATATATATTATATATATATATATATATATATATATATATATATATATATATATAATATATATATATATATATATAATATATATATATATCTTACTAACCATATATGATTTTTGCAAAACCAATTAAGGTGAGTACATTAATCCCTATTGAGCATGTGGTTTCGCTTATCCCTAAACTTAACATTTCAGATTTGATCTTGAAGCTTCGGAGCTTGAGGGTGCATTCTGGGTATTGGAGCTTCGGAGAGTGAGGAGCGAGTTTGAATCCTCGAGAATGTTCGGATTGTATTGGGTAGCTTTCTTCACTTTGTTGGTACTAGTGTATTCTTGGAGGTATTAACTTGTATTTAAGATTATCAGACTGTGTAGTTATTTAAGTGATGCATTACATAGTCATATCATTATTTGAATTTTGATTACTTATTTCATGACAGGTGTTCACATTTAAACTGAGGGAGTTTTAGATATTTTCCATATGATTTTCTATTTTCTTTTGTTTTAAATTCCCCGGGGTATTTTTTTGAGATTTTTACATTTTGGTCCCTTTGATCGAGTCATACTTTGACTCTTTGACCTTTTCAGTTTTCACTTTTCAGCCGTGACACCTATTATATTTAAAGAAGCAAAATTTGGCCAGAGCATGTGTCCTTCTCACTTGACCAAATTTTCTCAATCTCTCCATCTCTTTGGTTGTTCCAAGTTTGCTATAAGACTAATTTAAAGAAAGTTTATTTTTTTGATTATTAATCTAAGACTTCAACATTTAAGAAATAAAATTATTTTCTTTGTTCTCAAAATGAGAGCAATTTGTTGGTAGATGAGTTATAGTATGCCAACTAGAAGTGCGACATTTGGTGCATTATTAAAAAGGAAAATTCAAGAAGAAAATTTAAGAAATGCTAAAAAAAAGAAAAATATATTTAGAAATGTTTTCTTACTGCTGAATTTATTTATGTTGATAAATAAATATAAGTTTCAGGGTGTTTTTGTCATTTAATCATAGCTATCATCTAAACTGGCACCAATTACGGGATATATTATTACCCAACGATCATTGATATATTACTTATTTTGGTGTCATGGGTATTTTGTACTTACACAGTCATTTGACAGTCAAATAATAGAAATACTAACACTAAAGGAGCTTTTTAAAAATTCATGAATACTTTCTCTCAAACTAAAAGTGCACCAGACCTCAAGGGTGGTATCTAAAAATATCCCCTTCAAATAATATCATACATTTTATTATTGACATGCTCTAAAAGTGGTTCTTTGCTCCCAAGTATAAGAGTGTCGAAGTAATAAAATAACCAAGTAAGTCTGGGATCGATCCACAGGGAATAGATTTTTAGTATGGTAAAATAATAATTAAAGCGAAAGGAAAAAGATTGATTTGATTTGTTTGAAGTTGTTTGGAGAATTTGAATTAGATGACAATAATAAAATAAAATATTGGGGTTATGGGATCCACATTTAATATTTTATATTTAGAAATCTCACTTTTTATAATATATAAATTATCATTATAACCCAATTAATTTACTTTCGGAATTAACTATGTCAAAACATATAAAATCGGCCATAAAGGCGGTAGTCATTTCTTGTAACGACTGGTAGTCTCTACTACTGTTACATTGTAATACCGTAGTATTACGGGATGAAGGTAAGATAATATAAATTATGTTGAGACACATATACATTCATGGAACGACATTGGGGATAATCGGTAAATTTCCCGAAATTCCGATATGAAACTGTATAATGTTCCACTCCGGACAGGCCAAAGTATTTGGGCAATAACTTTCTCATACAAATTCCGATATTTATGAATCATATATCGACGAAAATCTGAGATCGAGACCTACAAATTCCGCGTTGAATATTTTTCCAAATTCGGACATAAATATGTCAAAAATATAAGTCAAAAATTTAGATGAATAGTGACTTCGGACCTATCTAGAAAAATCTCAAACTTTCTCCACATTTCTACACTTTTCTCCATTAATCCAAATATCAAATAATCCCAAGTATATAAGGAGATAACTATTCAATGCTCACAAAATTAGAAAACAAGAGAAGAAAGAAACGTGGGAAAGAAAAGAGAAGAAGAAGAATGGAAGAAAATAGAAGAAGAAGAAGAAGAAGAAGAAGAAGAAGAAGAAGAAGAAGAAGAAGAGGAGAAAAAAGGAGAAAAAGGGAGAAGATGAAGCAAGGAAGAACATTATCAACCATTAAAGACTTGGAAGATGAAGGAAATCAAAAAGAATAAGATAAGAAAACTTGACCCAAAACTTAATTTGTTGGATTTTGGAAGTTTGATGATAAAATAGAGATGTTGGCATGATGAGGGTTGCTTATTATTGATTGATGAGTAAAGATAGTGATTGTTGGAGTTAAGAAACCAAATTTTTAAAGTTTTAAAGGGGTAGTTAAATCATGGATAATGAGATTAAATCATTGTTTGAAGATGATAATTTGATATAGAATATGTGAATTTTAAGTTCAATAAGTTGATTTGTGCAATAATTTTATTATAGAAGTGTTTTGTAGTGCTTTTGATGGACGTTGAAAACAAAAACAGAATCCTGGAAAACTGGTTCGTGTCGCGACGTTAAAGGGCTGTGCGTCGCGACGCGTAATGGAAAAATGACAGGACATTTCTGGAATGTTGCGCATCACGACGTGCAAGGATTTGAGTCACAACGCGTGACCCAAAATCATCCCAAATCAGTTTTAAACCATCCCAGTTCCACCCTAGCGTGTTAGAGACCACCCTTAGGGTCTTGTATCAGTTCGCGTACATACATTACATCTTATTACAAGCATGATATACCAGTGACGATATCACATACTTGAATTGAGAAGTTTAGCCAAGTTCCGAACTTGTCTCATGGTTTATAATCTAACCAAGTTACCGCTTATAGACCATTGCAGGAATTGCAATTTCATTCGACGAAGTGGTATAGCATCAGCCGGATTCCAACTTGTGAGTGGACCTTTCTTTTTTAAAGTCTATTTTATTTATATGTTTTGATGCCAGACTTACTTTTTAAGTACTTAGGGCGTTATCCAATTTCACTTTCAATTATATTTTGTTTAGCATTTTTTCAGAAATGATTTAGAAAAGAAATATAAACCATGAAAATTGGTACAAATATGGAATTGACGGATGACATGTGCGCATGTAGAGGACTGGGGGACGGCGATTCGTAACGCCCCCATATCGTAGTTCAGGACTGGGGATGGCAGATGCCCATAGATCCTAGTTTCAGAGCTTGGAGGGTAGCATAGATCCACACCCCCAGTTCTAGTTCAGTGGCTTGTGGGACAGCGATACGTAACTCCCCAAAACCACTAGTTTTAGGGACATGAGTGGCATGCTTTGGGGGACGGCGATACGTAACGCCCCAAAGTCATGGATTTGCACTCCTAGCTCTAGTTAGGCGTATGGGGGGACGGCGATACGTAACGCCCCCATATGTCAGGTTTTTAGAGACATATAAAAATTTCAGAAATAGTTTTCAGATATAGTTTTCAGATAAGGTTTTTAGAAAAGAAAGTTTCATAAAACAGCAGTTTTATGAGAAACTTTCAGAAAAGATAATTTTTACAGAAAGAGTTCAGAAAAGATTTTCAGAAAGAAGCCCGGAGTGTTTAGACAGAAAAAGATTTCTCGTATAAAGCTATTTCTTGAACTTTGGTTTTAGAACCAAATGATTTTATAACAATATTTCAATTTCCGTCCACTCACTTAGATCGTACAACGGTCTAACCCCCCACTCCCAGTGTTTTGTTTTGTAGGTGTAGGCATTGCATTTTCGCATGTGAAACCCGATGATGAGTCTCAATTGGAGGCACTACCTTTTTAACTAAGGATATTGCGGGAAACGGAGGTCGGAAGGGGAAATTCGGAAAAGTATGTCATCAAGTTCATTCCACAAGTTCACTGTCTTCGTTGGTGCTGCGTTTGTTACTTCGTTCGAACCTCGTGCGGATTGCGGACGTTCGTGCCGCGTGCGAGGAGGCGTTCGAACGGTGCCGGTAATTCTGGTTTTGCTGCTAGCCTCACCTCAGCCCATTTAGCCCCCCAAAGCCCATAAAACACATCCCAAATTAAATAAATAAATATTAATTAAAACATTAACTAAATAAGATAATAATTAAATTAATTAAATAATTAAATAAAACATTTACCAAACTTAAACTAAAATCATGCCTAACTTAAATAAATCAAATATACCAAACTAAAACTAAAAAAGAAGATATGCCTAATTAAAATCAATCCTAACCAATTAAAACCAATCAAATATTTGACTTCCTAATTCAATAAGATATACACCAATTTAAATTAGTTGACTTCCTAAATTAAAATATTTGTCCCCCTCAATCTTGTATATGCCTTTCTCATCTCTCCTAAATTTGGAAGCAAATCTCTTCCTTGTGAGACAAGGTGAAGCCCTAGCCATTCTCTATATAAACAACCCCTAACCAAGCCACCCAACCTCTCCAATCTCTCTAGCTCAGACACACAATTCACACAAGAATTATAGCAAGAAATCCTAGACATCACAAGCATATCACTCCCTTGATCCTCACCCTCACACCACCGAAAATCACACCAAAACAATCCCTAACCACCACCGAAAATCACACAAAACACAGCAACTTAAACCACTCCCAAAACAGTCCTTAATCCCTTAAAACGGTAACCTAAAAGACACTTACAATCCTTGAAATAACCACACAAAAACCACACCAAAAAGAACATCAAAACAGTCCACCAACAATAAGCAGAAAATACAGAGGGAACGGCAGCAAAACCATAAGGAAACAGCAGCAAAACGGAGTCGGAACGCATTTACGAACGCAACTCGAACGCGCATGTATTTTGCCTTGTCATGCATCAGGTCTCGCTTATGTTCGAATGCGTTAACAAACGCCATACGAACGTGAGCATTCTGTTTCATTTTCGTTCGAACGCGTTAACAAACGCCATACGAACGAGAACATTCTATTTCATTTCCGTTCAAACGCGTTATCAAACGCCATACGAACGCGAACCTTCTGTTTACCATGCGAACAAATTTACGAACGCTATACGAACGCCTACGCACTTTCTTAGTTTCATAATGCATCAGGTCTGGTTCCGTTCGAACGCGTTCTCGGACACTACACGAACGCGAACCTTCTGTTTACCGTGCGAACGCGTTTACGAACGCTACACGAACGTGCACCCACTGAATTGAGTCTTCTTCATTAGATTTCATGCATAGTTTTCCTAGTAGCTATCCCCACATGCATGAATGCAAATATGTTAATGTATTACAGTTCATATGCTTATGCTGTGATAACATTTGAGTATTATTTTCTTGCGGTATATCGGATGGAAACCCAGACGTAAATTCCATAGCCGATTCCGAATGGACGGTAGTGCGGTCTGTACTTGGGATACAATTCCACGTACCACTTGGAAAAGTGCCCATGTGTGTGCTTGTATGGTTAATATTCGTGCTTGTGTTTTCCTGAATGTAATATGCAAATGAGTTGTATGTTCGCTGCTATTTTGATATGTGTTAAGCATGCGATTTTAGATATGAGATATATGTGAAATGTGTGCATAAGTTTTATTTTGCATATGAGAATTTAGAAGCATGATACTCTTGGAAATAAGTGTTACTTAAGCTTTGATTAAATTATTACATAAATCCTTTCATTACAAGTGGCATAAGTAATGGACCATTCCGAACCCAACGGTTTGAGGTCTTCCCTTGCGAGGGGTGAGTGCGGCCTTAAATCTTTGTCTCGGTTCACACCGGGTGGGGACTCCATATTATTTAGTATTTCCCAACTAGTGCCGCAAGCCTAGGAACGGCGTCGCCCGAGTCATGTGTTCCCACAGTCTGGCGACTCCACTGGGGATCGAGAATCGGCCCCGAAATATTGTCTTGTAATGAGTGGATTTATGTTTTAATTGGCCATGTCTATAGTGCATAAGTGAGGGTTTAATCAAGGGCACTTTGAGGCTAGGTAATGGTTTGGTGTCTTCCTTCACTCGCTACCTTTCTAGAAGGAAAAGCTGTGAGGATACCTACATGGCCATCTACTCGTAGCCTTTGTGATGGACTAATTTGGAGGACTCGTTGTTTATTCCTGACACCAAGCGATAAGAGCCTAAGAGGCTTGGGTATTTAAGTGAGCCTCGCTCCACCTTCCCTCTGGGGAATCTACAACGGGAAATCCATTTGACAGTCCGTCACACACCATAGCTCATTGGCACGTACCTTAGTGTATAAAAAGGGATACGCTCACTTGGTCGCTTGAACCCTTGAGTGGGGAGACCTAGTTGTGGGCTATCCTTCGCTGGTGAGAGCCTTTGTCCATACTCTTGCAAATCCACCCCTAGACCGGTTTATATGGTTAAAGTAACAATTATTTCCTTGAGAATGTGCTTATGGACCATCCTCATTTGGATGCAGTTGGACTATTATCAGAAATGCGGGCTTGCTGGGCCATTTAAACTGGGGCAAGTTCGTATTGTATGACTATTAGGCCCAAGGCTTCTGAAATGTTGATGGGCCATTATGTGTAAATTATTATGTTATGTTTGTATTATCTCCCTCCTATGCTTGTGTTTGGGAACATTATCGTTTGGATCCATTTGGACCATTTGTCATGGGATATGGACTTGTTGGGCCATTTAAACTCGGACAAGGATGTATTCCATGACTATTGGGCCAAAGGCGTCTAAGTGTTGGTGGGCCACCTTGTGCTTGTGTTCGGAATATTATCATTTGGATTTAGTTGGGCTCCTTGCCATAAGACATGAACTCGTTGGGCCATTTAAACTGGGACGGGTTCACTCTTATGACAGTTGTCCCAAAAGATTCTGAAATGATAATAGGCCGATTTGTTTGAGAATTTTATTTTATTTAGTATGTTATATGTTACATGCATCTCATGCACCTCATGCATCCATATATCATGTTAACACCATCTATGTCTCAAAAAGACAACATAGATACCGTTTGGGTTAGAGAAGGGACAAGGCTCACTAAAAGAACAAGTATGAGTGAATCCGATAATGAGGTGTCCCGTATGGATCAGTTAGAGAACAGTCTCGCCAAAGTCACTGAACAGTTGCAGGCTTTGACTACTGTTGTGGCTGGTATAGCCGGGTCTCGTGCTGGAGGTAGTTCTGGGGATGCAAGACCAGAGGAACCTCCGAACAGATTGGGGGATGATACCCCCACTTTTGATGATATGGCAGAGTATGCAGCGGGCAGAGTATCTGGGTCTCAGGCAGAGTTACAGAAACTTCGGGATCAGGTTGAGTCAGTTACCCGCAAGATGAGGGGTAAGAATGAGGACTTGCTGGATTATGACACATTGACTTTTGAGGAACAGTTGTCGGTACAGTTCAAGATGCCGGATATGGCTAAGTTCAACGGGAATGGGGATCCGAGGGTGCATCTCCGACAGTTTGTATCAGTCATGAGTTCAGTTGGCTTATCTCAGCGCCAGGTACAGAAAATGTTTGGAATGTCGCTGGAAGGAGCTCACGTGGTATGGTACCACAGTTTGGATAAGAAAGTGAAGGAAGATTGGAGGGAGTTAGCCGATGCTTTCCTGAAGCAATATGTCACCAACTTGGAGATCGATCTGTCACTCCATCTGATCTGGAAATTTAAGCAGAAAGCGGATGAGAGTTTTAAGGAGTATGTGGACTGGTGGAGGGGTCAGTTATTGAAAATGCAGACTAGGCCTTCGGAGAAGGATCAGATCAAGATGATTATCAAGGGCACCAAGCCCTCTATTTATGGCAAGTTGAGGAGGATGACCTCCATAATTGCAGACTTTCGGCAGTTGAGGGAAACTGTCATGGATATTGAGGAAGAGAGCCGAGAATAGAAAATTCTATGGTCTGAACAGGAGGCCCATTGGGGGAACATCGGGAACAAAGCCCGTTTCTGCTGAAATCGCTACTATCCGGAACAGGCAGTTTTCCAACTTGGGAAGGCCCCTGTCTAAGGTGCTAGAAAAATTGAAGAGGCAAGGGCTCTTGAAACCCTTGGATACCAAACCATTACCCAATCCCCTACCATCACATTATAACCTAAGCCTTTACTGCCACTTCTACCAACAAAAAGGCCATGACACCGACAATTGCGCCCGACTCCGCCATGAAATCCAAGACCTAATAGACTCCAAGAAAATACCCAACCCAGAAACAGAACAGCCTGACACACACAGAAACCCCTTACCCAACTACCGTGTCGTACCACCACCAGCCTACATGATCAATTCTGGCCTCCCAGAAGACCTTGTCCTGAATCCTTTCACCCTCAAGCCTTTTGCCTGGGAATCTGGGATAGCACTAGTGAGGATGAGTTTGAGCAGGGAAAAAACTTCTGGCTTGATTTCTCTAGCAGTGATGAGGAAGAAGTAAGGGGAATGACACGAAGCGGTCGTTTTTATAATGATATGGCGGAAAAGGGTAAGGAAGCTTTGACAGATGGTAGAGAGTGGTTGAGACTGCAGAAAATACCGAAGGTGATGTAGTGCTGAGGCAATTGAGGAAGACTAGAGCACAAGTGAGTATCTGGGAACTGTTATGTGCATCTCGGGAGCATAGGCAGGCTATGTTGAGGCCTTGAGCAAGATCGTGGTACCGGAGGATGCCAACCCCGCAATGTTTGTTGGGTCGGTTCAGAAAGAAGCTTTGCAGATATCCTTTTCTGAGGGTGAACTCCCGGTGGAGGGAAGAAATCATAACAGGCCTTTATTTATCATGGCCGAGGTGAGGGGCAAGAAAACTTCATGTGTGATGGTGGATGACGGTTCGTCCATCAATGTGTGCCCGTTGAAAATTCTGGCAAGATTGGGTATGAAAGCAACAGACTTAGACCCCTCCAGTATGACTATTAAAGCTTATGATGACAGTAAGCGAAGAGTTGAGGGTACCTTTGTGGCTATGGTCAAGGTAGGACCAATTGAAGATGAGGTTGAGTTCACAGTGCTGGACATCCCAGCCACTTTTGCCTTATTGTTGGGAAGGCCTTGGTTTCACAAACTTGGGGGCGTGCCTTCCACTTTGCATCAGATGATCAAATTCCCGTATGAGGGAGAAGTTGTTACCATCCGGGCTGAATTAGATAATGACGTGGCTGCCTTGGAGATACAACCTTTCACGAGGTTTCAGGTGTCAGCTACTTTCGAGGAATGAGTGGATCCTAGGGTGGCTAGGATTATGGAGAAGATGAAGTTTGAGCCGGGAAAAGGTTCAAAATTGCCGGATTTCAGAGGACAAACTACTCGGAAGGGTTTGGGGTACAGATCTGACGAAGAAAAGCCAAGGTCAAGAAAAAGGGCCTGAGACTGATGGAGTGCTTTGTGAAAGCTTCAGGGTATCAAGGAGAGCCTGAACCTGTGGAAGTCAATGGGATTGTGGTACCTGGGTTTGAGATCTTCCAGGATTTGTTGGGTGAGAAGCCACTGACTGAGGGAACTGAGGAACAGAGAGTTGGGAAGAAGAGCTGATGAAGTTAGAGAGCCTGACTCTGGAAGAATATGAGAAGCCTGAGGAAACCTGATTGCAAAGGAAGAAATGTCTATAGATGATGAAGACATTTACCTTCCTGACTTATTTGAATGTACTTCCGCATTATCCAATAATAAAGACATTTCTTTTGCTTACTTGCCTGAGTCATTTCCATTCACTCTGCATGAATCAAGCATATTTGACATCAGTTCAGCCAGAACTATTGCATTTAACTTGGGTACACTTGAGAACCCCAAAGAAATTTTGATTGCAAGTGAAGTAACCTCCGAAGAGAGGGAGAAACTAGAAGAAGTGTTGGTCAGATATGCCAAAGTATTTGCTTGGTCCTATGAGGACATGCCTGGGGTAGACAGAAACATTGCCCAGCACACAATACCAACTTATCCGAATATGAGGCCAGTAAAACAGAAACTCAGACGGATGAGACCAGAATGGGCTGAGAAAGTCAGAGAGGAATTTCAGAAACAGATAGATGTAGGGTTCCTGGAAGTGGTAAAGTATCCTGAATGGTTGGCTAACATAGTACCGTACCGAAGAAAGATGGGAAGGTCAGAATGTGTGTAGACTACAGAGATCTCAATAAAGCTTGTCTGAAAGATGATTTCCCTTTGCCGCATATAGATTTCTGGTTGATAGCGCGGCTTTATCCGCTATGTATTCATTTGCAGATGGGTTTTCAGGTTACAATCAGGTTCTCATGGCTGAGGAAGATAAAACAAGACTGCATTTGTTACCGAGTGGGGTACCTATTGTTACAAGGTTATGCCGTTTGGGCTTAAGAATGCGGGAGCTACTTATCAGCGGATGGCCACTACACTTTTCCATGACTTGATGACAAAGAGATTGAGGTGTATGTGGATGACATGATGGTGAAATCAGAGACAAGAGTTGGGTATATTGAGGCATTGGAAAGGTTCCTTCAGAGAGTTGACAGATATAACCTGCGGCTTAACCCCAAGAAATGTGTGTTTGGGGTGACATCAGGGAAATTGCTTGGTCATACAGTGGGAATGGCGGAATAGAGGTAGACTCCGAAAAGATCAAGGCAATCACAGAAATGCCTGCATCGAAGACAGAAAAGGAAGTCAGAGCATTCTTGGGGAAGATTCAGTACATAAGTCGGTTTATTGGCCAAGTTGACATCGGTATGTGAGCATATCTTCAAACTGTTGAGAAAAGATCAGCCAGTGAGATGGAATGAACAGTGTCAGACCGCCTTCGACAGAATCAGAGAGTACTTGGTAAAGTCACCTGTATTGAAACCTCCGAGACCGGGCAGACCTTTGATATTGTATTTGGCTATAGAATCAGAAGCACTGGGGGCTATGATGGTACAGGCGGATGAGACAGGGATAGAACATGCATTTTATTATCTGAGTAAGAAGCTGCTTCCGTATGAGGCTCGGTATCAGGAAGTTGAGAAGATATGTCTTGCAGTGGTATGGGCTTCCAGAAAGTTGCGGCATTATTTCCAGTCATACAAGATCCAGGTAGTGGCAAAGGAGAATCCTCTGAAATATCTTCATTCAGTGCCTTCACTAGTGGGAAAACTGGGCCGATGGTTGGTATTGTTGACAGAGTTTGACATTGAGTATCTCACCCCCAAAGTGATCAAGGGGCGAGCAGTAGCGGAGTTTCTGGCATTGCAACCTGTTGAGGGGGATCAGTATATTTGAGTTTCCAGACGAAGAAATCCAAGCAATAACAGTTCAGAGATGGAAGATGTATTTGACGGGCCAGTGAATAACAAGGGAGCCAGAATCGGGATCGTGATAGTGACCCCCGAGGGAGAGACTTTGCCTTGGCCAAGAGATTGACATTCAGGGACTAACAACATGGCTGAGTATGAGGCATGTGCTTTTGGTTTGACAGCATTGATAGCCTTGAAGGCCGGAAGTGTTGAAATCTACGGAGATTCTATGTTGGTAGTCCAGCAGATGCGAGGAGAATGGGAATTGAAGGAAGAACGTTGAAGCCTTACCTTTTTCACCTCAGAAAATTGGCACAGGTTATCCCCGAGTGTAAGTTTCAGCACCTACCGAGAGAAGAGAAACAGATGGCAGAGCATTGGCTACACTAGCAGCGACTTGGGAAAATCCAGAGAAGTTAGTGATGAGACCGTTGGTACTGACAACAGCAAGTAAACCCGCTTATGAGACAGAAAGAATTCTGGAAGTTGAGATCGACGACGGTAAACCTTGGTATTATGACATTCAGAGGTATCTGGAACATGGTGAACTCCCGGAAGGGGCAGGCAGAAAGGACAGAATAGCCGTTCAGAAGTTAGTTTCCCAGTATGAGATTTTGAAAGGGGAACTGTACAAGAGACAGGCAAACGGTATTCAGTTGAAGTGTTTGAGAAAAGAAGAAGCTCAGCATGTAATGGAAGAGGTACACGCCGGGGTATGTGGTCCGCACATGAACGGGTTGAATCTGTCTCGCAAGATAGTGAGACAAGGTTTTTATTGGTCAACCATGGAAACAGACTGCGCGAAGATGGTAAAGCACTGTCATGACTGTCAAGCACATGGTAATTTGAACCACTTACCGCACACAGAATTGCATGGGTTGTCAGAGCCGTGGCCTTTCTCAGCATGGGGAATTGATATGATTGGGGAAATTCGACCAAATGCATCAAATGGGCATCGCTTTATAGTGGTGGCAGTAGATTACTTCTCAAAGTGGGTGGAAGCCGAATCATTCCGTAATGTTACAGCGAAACAGATGGCAAGGTTCATAGCTCGGAACCTCGTTTGTCGGTATGGTATGCCGCATCATGTAGTGACAGAAAACGGGGTCCAGTTTCAAGGGGAGACAAAGGCAATGTTACAGAGGTATGGGATAGGCCACCACAAGTCATCACCGTACAGGCCGCAGGCAAATGGGGCAGTTGAGGCAGCCAACAAGACTATAAAGACAATTTTAGCTAAGATGACAGAGAATTGCAGAGATTGGGCCGAGAAATTACCGTATGCTTTGTGGGGGTACAGAACATCAGTAAGAACAGCAACAGGGTCCACACCTTACTCCTTAGTCTACGGAATGGAAGCAGTATTGCCAATAGAAATGGAAATACAGTCCCTGAGGGTTTTAGCAGAGGCAAAATTACCGGAACATGAATGGGCCGCACAGAGATTTGATCAGTTAACACTATTGGATGAGAAGAGAACGAAGTCTTTGTATCACATGCAGTTGTATCAGAAGAGACTAGCCCGGGCATTCAACAAGAAAGTACGCCCCACCAAGATCAGAAAGGGTAATTTAGTACTTAAGCAGTCAAGGCCGTCGACGACAGATCCGAGAGGGAAATTCAAGCCGAACTGGGAAGGACCCTACATCGTTCAGAAAGTCATGGGAAATGGAGCAGTGAAGTTGTCAGATCTCGAGGGAAATGAATTCACAGAACCAATCAATGTCGACCAGTGGAAGACCTAACCCAACGGAATGAGAAAACTCATGCATACACGTAACCTATATTGCATCTTTTTGTGTTTGTACTGTTTTGTGTAAACAGGTGATGAAGAAGGAAAAGAGCAAGGCCTATATCGGCTGAGGAGCGAGGCTCCACATCACATCATGTCAGCTTGGGGCGAGGCCCGTATCAGCTGAGGAGCGAGGCTCCATGTCACATTATATCAACTCGGGGGCGAGCCCCATATCGGCTGAGGAGCGAGGCTCCACATCACATCATCAATTCGAGGGCGAGGTCCCTATAGTCAGCGGTGTTGGGTCGAGGTGCCCAGGGTCGAGGTGCCCCTGTTGTCAGTTGTAGTTCCGGGTCGAGGTGCCCACTACATCATCAGTTCGAGGGCGAGGTCCCTATAGTCAGCGGTGTGGGGTCAAAGTGCCCAGGGTCGAGGTGCCCCCATTGTCAGTTGTAGTTTCGGGTCGAGGTGCCCAGGGTCGAGGTGCCCACTACATCATTAGTTCGAGGGCGAGGTCCCTATACTCAGCGGTGTTGGGTCGAGGTGCCCAGGGTCGAGGTGCCCCCGTTGTCAGTTGTAGTTCCGGGTCGAGGTGCCCAGGGTCGAGGTACCCACTACATCATCAGTTCGAGGGCGAGGTCCCTATACTCAGCGGTGTTGGGTCGAGGTGCCCCCGTTGTCAGTTGTAGTTCCGGGTCGAGGTGCCCAGGGTCGAGGTGCCCACTACATCATCAGTTCGAGGGCGAGGTCCCTATAGTCAGCGGTGTTGGGTCGAGGTGCCCAGGTCGAGGTACCCACTACATCATCAGTTCGAGGGCGAGGTCCCTATACTCAGCGGTGTTGGGTCGAGGTGCCCCCGTTGTCAGTTGTAGTTCCGGGTCGAGGTGCCCAGGGTCGAGGTGCCCACTACATCATCAGTTCGAGGGCGAGGTCCCTATAGTCAGCGGTGTTGGGTCGAGGTGCCCAGGGTGGAGGTGCCCCCGTTGTCAGTTGCAGTTATTGGGACGCGTCCCAAGATCGAGGTCCGCTGCAGTATCAACTCAACTTGAGGTGGCAGCCGAGCCAGGTAAGTAAAAATGCATTGCATAACTTTGATAGGATTGTTCAAAGTCACACACTGCACAAGTCCCATCAAAGTGGGGGCGACTGTAGGCATTGCATTTTCGCATGTGAACCCGATGATGAGTCTCAATTGGAGGCACTACCTTTTTATCTAAGGATATTGTGGGAAATGGAGGTCGAAAGGGGAAATTCGGAAAAGTATGTCATCAAGTTCATTCCAAAAGTTCACTGTCTTCGTTGGTGCTGCGTTCGTTACTTCGTTCGAACCTCGTACGGATTGCGGACGTTCGTGCCGCGTGCGAGGTGGCGTTCGAACGGTGCCGGTAATTCTGGTTTTGCTGCTAGCCTCACCTCAGCCCAATTAGCCCCCGAAAGCCCATAAAACACATCCCAAATTAAATAAATAAATATTAATTAAAACATTAACTAAATAAGATAATAATTAATTAATTAAATAATTAAATAAAACATTTACCAAACTTAACTAAAATCATGCCTAACTTAAATAAATCAAATATACCAAACTAAAACTAAAAAGAAGATATGTCTAATTAAAATCAATCCTAACCAATTAAAACCAATCAAATATTTGACTTCCTAATTCAATAAGATATACACCAATTTAAATTAGTTGACTTCCTAAATTAAAATATTTTGTCCCCCCTCAATCTTGTATATGCCTTTCTCATCTCTCCTAATTTGGAAGCAAATCTCTTCCTTGTGAGACAAGGTGAAGCCCTAGCCATTCTCTATATAAACAACCTCTAACCAAGCCACCCAACCTCTCCAATCTCTCTAGCTCAGACACACAGTTCACACAAGAATTATAGCAAGAAATCCTAGACATCACAAGCATATCACTCCCTTGATCCTCACCCTCACACCACCGAAAATCACACCAAAACAATCCCTAACCACCACCGAAAATCACACAAAACACAGCAACCTAAACCACTCCCAAAACAGTCCTTAATCCCTTAAAACGGTAACCTAAAAGACACTTACAATCCTTGAAATAACCACACAAAAACCACACCAAAAAGAACATCAAAGCAGTCCACCAACAATAAGCAGAAAATACAGAGGGAACGGCAGCAAAACCATAAGGAAACAACAGCAAAACGGAGTCGGAACAGTAGCTCGAGTGGCCGAACAACGAAGGAAGAGGCAAACCAGTGAACCAGAAAAGTTGCGGAGCTTTACCCACTTTCGATCTTCGTGGAACGCGAGTCCGAGAGACAGCTTAAAAGGTTAGACCTGAGGGTATCTTTCACACTTATTCGTATTTAATTTCTGGTTATTTATTTTGATTATATTTTCTGTATTTGTGGCATTTGTTGTGTGTATGATGCGTGTTGTGGGTATTGGATGAATGGAAGAGTGTCGTCTCTTGTGGTATATAGGATGGAAACCCAGACGTAAATTCCGTAGCCGAATCCGAATGGACGGTAGTGCGGTCTGTACTTGGGACACAACTCCACGTACCACTTGAGTAAAACGGCACCTCCTCTTGTTTTGAGTTGCTTTGGTTTATTTAATTCTTGTCATTTAAATTCTGCATGTTGTTTAATCCCATGATACGATCGAGTGCATGGGCTTAGTAAGTGCGATGAAAGGTTCCCTAATTGGAGGGTTAAAATCCTTCACCACGATGCTTTGCCGCACCGATTGATGTGTGTTCGGTTGAATGCGAAATATGTTCAATCGGACATACTTAGTTTGATATGATTGTCTTTATTTTCGTATGCATGATTCAACCGAGCGCATGGGCTTAGTAAGTGCGATGTGAGATCCCCTATGGGGAGGGGCCAAGGCCCTTTACCACGAGGCTTTGCCGCGCCGGTTGATGTGTGTTCGGTTGGATACAAGATACGTTCAATCAGGCACACTATGTTTAATATTATTGCTTTTCATTCTATGTATGCATGATTCAGTCGAGCGCATGGGCTTAGTATTTTGGTCTAAAGGTCCTCTCTTTGAGAGATCAATAGCCTCAAAAGGCCACCTTTACGGCAGTACTTCGCCGCGCCCCCCTTTATTTTGTCGTTTATGTATTGCGTCTAATTTCATGCATCAGGTTTGTTCCCGTTCGAACGCGTTTACGAACGCAACTCGAACGCGCATGTATTTTGCCTTGTCATGCATCAAGTCTCGCTTATGTTCGAACACGTTAACAAACGCCATACGAACGTGAGCATTCTGTTTCATTTCCGTTCGAACACGTTAACAAACGCCATACGAACGAGAACATTCTGTTTCATTTCCGTTCGAACGCATTATCAAACGCCATACGAACGCGAACCTTCTGTTTACCGTGCGAACGCGTTTACGAACGCTATACGAACGCCACGCACTTTCTTAGTTTCATAATGCATCAGGTCTGGTTTCGTTCGAACACGTTCTCGGATGCTACACGAACGCGAACCTTCTGTTTACCGTGCGAACACGTTTACGAACGCTACACGAACGCGCACCCACTGAATTGAGTCTTCTTCATTAGATTTCATGCTTAGTTTTCCTAGTAGCTATCCCCACATGCATGAATGCAAATATGTTAATGTATTACAGTTCATATGCTTATGCCGTGATAACATTTGAGTATTATTTTCTTGCGGTATATCGGATGGAAACCCAGACGTAAATTCCGTAGCCGATTCCGAATGGACGGTAGTGCGGTCTGTACTTGGGATACAATTCCACGTACCACTTGGAAAAGTGCCCATGTGTGTGCTTGTATGGTTAATATTCGTGCTTGTGTTTTCCTGAATGTAATATGCAAATGAAGTTGTATGTTCGCTGCTATTTTGATATGTGTTAAGCATGCGATTTTAGATATGAGATATATGTGAAATGTGTGCATAAGTTTTATTTTGCATATGAGAATTTAGAAGCATGATACTCTTGGATATAAGTGTTACTTAAGCTTGATTAAATTATTACATAAATCCTTTCATTACAAGTGGCATAAGTAAGGGACCATTCTGAACCCAACGGTTTGAGGTCTTCCCTTGCGAGGGGTGAGTGCGGCCTTAAATCTTTGTCCCGGTTCACACCGGGTGGCGACTCCATATTATTTAGTATTTCCCAACTAGTGCCGCAAGCCTAGGAACGGCGTCGCCCGAGTCCTGTGTTCCCACAGTAGGTTCTTGGAGGATGAGCTCGGGAGGACGGATACTGATGCAGTCACTAGGGTTTGGAGTCCACCAGTTCAAGTCAGAAAGAGTGAGAGTCCAGTCAAAGTCAAGTAAAAGTTATGTATTAAGTTTTTGGTTATGTGATAGTCATTGTAAAAGTAAGTATTATTGAGTACAAATTTATTAATGTTAAATTTGCATAATATGTTATTAAGTTTGGGCTACGGTCCCATACATAAGATATTTAAGCAGAGAAAAGAGTAATAGTATTGTTCATGGTTAGAGAGTCAGAGGCTCAGGGGAATAGTATGGCCTATTCCCTGCCGGTATCATCTCTCGGGTTGGGGATGTTACAAAGATGGTATCAGAGCCTGGTCTAGTGAGTTAGTGACTATAGTGGGCAAAGTATTGGGGTCTGGTATACGCAGTATATCCGGGATACCAATATACGAGGCACTACCTCTCCAATATCTGATCCTCGAGTACGTCCTCAAGATATATAGACAGGTTTGTAAGTTTCCCTTGACTATTCAAATGGTATTCCTTATGAGAAAAACTATACTCTAGATCCACGTTAAGAATTTTCCTGAAGTTATTATGACCTATTACTAGAAGTACAAACGAGCTATGAAACCAGACAGTAAGATTCTATGAAAAGTTACCCAATGGAGTAGAAAAGAAAAGCTAGAAGAAAAGTAAGGATGCTAAAGCAACCAGATGTAAAAGAGATAGAGATACAAAATCAGATCGATAAGGAAGTACAATAACCTATAGTAGTAAAGAGAATAGAAAAACCCGAGCAAGTGCTAGAGTGCTTAGAAGATGTAAGATTCCTTCACTCCTTAGAAAATTCCTTCATGCCAATCCAATAGCTTTCAGGTACTTCATATAGATAGTGAGTTCCCCGAGTAACGAAGAAAAGCCAGAAAAATAATAAGAAAAGCCAGAAAGATAATAAGAGTAAGAAATCACGATTAGTCTTAAGAGTTCCAATAGACTGAGATGCCAAAAAGAACGTAGAGAACTCTAGATTCCCAAACCCAAACCCAGGTCTACAAGCAGGCAAATAAAGGTCATAAACAGAAATAATTAGTTACCTTATCCTAAGCAATCCGATGGAGACAAGACCCTAAGCTATCTAGTTTACAACCACTTAGTGTTACCAGTTAAGAAAGTTGTCCTAACAGAGCCTATATTATACCCACCTTACATGAGAAATAGACTCACCAGGACGCAGAGTACTAGAACAAGGACAACGATAACTATCGAAATGTAAAAGTTTGCCTCATTCTTTCCCAGCTTAAGATAAAGGGAACCGTAAGAAGCCCGATAAGAGTTCATCTTAAGAAATGGAAGACCTTGGAAGATAGATAACCCAGAAAAGGATTAAGAAAGTTTTCGGGGATGTAAAGAAGAGAACCCAATATAACCCAAGATCTAGACAAGTCAGCACAAGGCTTGCAGTACTAGTAGAAGTCCACAGAACAGATCAAACTTAGTGTAAACCTACATATTATCCCAAGCCAGCCAGTAGAAAACCTTGGAAGCATAAAAGAACAGACCCGTGAGATTGGAGATATTTAGAAGTGACAAAAGTATCAGTATGGAAAGTAGAACAAAGTGTCATATCTGCGACTTATAGTATGATTAGAGAGTAGAAATCTAGGAAATAGTCAGAAGAACGAACCACTACTAGCCTCAGTAGTTGTCGAAGAGCCAAGAGGTAGGATCTGAAAATAGTAAGAAGGAAACAGAAGTGTCAAGAGGATTCAGTACGTATAGTGATATGGGTAATGTAGCTTGGAGACAGAAGAATAAGTGAAGACGCTAACCAAGTCTGTGAGCATGTATTCATCCCCATCTTAGAGCCCAACAAGAAGAATAAGAAAGTAAAGAAGAGTATTTGACAAAATAGATGGATTATGAGGTGTCTAGATGATGAAGCCAATAAGTTCAACAGAACATAGATAAAAATCACGAGATGGTAAAAATTCTATATAAGATAGAAAAATTTGGAGTCACAGTAAGTCAAGTCAAATCTAGAACTTGTCTTAGAATCAGAATCCCTTAGGGGAGTAAAGGTTCAAGGAAGCGAAGGAACTAGAGAGAGCATCCCTCAAGAGTATAGTATATGACTCATAAGAGTCTCATTATATTGAGAAAAAAGAACTAGATAAGAGTGGCACCTAACCAAAAGATTCAGTAGAAGATGTCTTAAGTAATCGAAGATGATAGAGTTTTCAGGAGAGTAAGGATGTAAGGAGTTCAAGAAACTGAGGGGAGAAAGAAACCTATGCAGCAGAGTAAGCTTCTTATGGAGGAAAAATAAAGAGAATATAACGGCACTTAGAGAGAGAAAATAACGACTTCAGAAGGTTTAACAACAGAGATTAAATAGGAATGAGCGCAGAGGAAGCACATGAAAGGTTTTAGAGAACATGACTATGGAGGAATTTCGAAGAAGATGTAGTGTGTTAGATAGTTGGAAATGATCAAAAGTTGAGTTGGAAAAGGTAAACCAGATAGTTTTAGCAGTAGTGCCCTAGTGTAGAGAAAAACATCAAATATATATATATACATGAGAGTCCTAGGCTCATAGATAAACAATATGTACAACCAGATCACCATAATCAGAAAGGCCTCAGGATAAGTTCTCACCCTCCCAACCCTCGTTAGACAACAGTAGCAGAG
Source organism: Zanthoxylum bungeanum (assembly GCA_019454045.1). Taxonomy (NCBI): domain Eukaryota; kingdom Viridiplantae; phylum Streptophyta; class Magnoliopsida; order Sapindales; family Rutaceae; genus Zanthoxylum; species Zanthoxylum bungeanum. The sequence goes on from SKCR01030562.1 coordinate 125,803, forward strand.
ATAGACCTTGAAGGTTGCCTCAAGATACTCCCAGGAGTAAGTGAAAGTATAGTGAAAGAAGACCGGAACATAAGACCTTCTGAGGTAGTTTAAGAACAGAATAAAAGTGAGTGACAGCTCTAAGTAAAGGAGTTAAGAAAGAAGTTGTTCAGATGAAGCAGACAAGGATAAAGTAGTAGTCAAGTAACGACTGAGATACAAAGGAACCAATGTTAGAACATAATAGTGGATATGTAAAGGAAGAAGATATCCCTCAGATAAGAAGACAAAGACACAGACCAAGGAAGTTAGGGGTGTTCATAGGGTCGGGTCAACCCGCGACCCGACCCGCGCGGGTCCAAAAAAATTACAAATTTTCAACTCGACCCGACCCGACCCGAAATTTTCGGGTTGGGCAATGGGTTTGATACTAAAACCCGACCCGACCCTATAGTATTTATATTATTTTTCTAAAAATTTTATTATTATTTTAAAGTTTTTACTTTTATTTCATTTATTTATTATTTTTGTTGTATTATTTCTTCCTAATAAAATAAATAATTAAATACTGCAATGTCAATTATTATTAAATATGCCTTGCTTTCAGATTTTGATGGTTTCTACTGGCACAAAAGAATTATGTGATAACAGTTTATTAGGCAAGAATTATGTGATAACAGTTTAGTAGCCTACTGCCACATAAGAATTATGTGATAAATTGTCTGTGAAATCAAGGGGGAGATAAATGGTGGAATAACAACTTAGTTGTATATATTAAAAATGTGTATTTTTTTATTAATACATTAATAATAAAATTTAAAATTTTATACTTATGATAATTTTTTAGACATAAAATAACAAATATTTGTATTTCAAAATAATTAATTCATAAAAAAAAAAAAAATTTGCCGACCCGACCCGACCCGATCGGGTTCCACCTTCGCCCGACCCGAACTTCTCGTGACCCGACCCGATCGGGTCTCACAAAATTTTAAAAAACCCGACCCGACCCGTGAACATCCCTAAAGGAAGTTCTCAGTATAGAATAGGATAAAGCAGGAGACGAAAAGAATACTAAGGAAAAGATTTGGAAGTAAAACCGTCAAGGTGTAACGACGATAGGAGAGAATACCTGATAAGCAAAGACAAAAGTATGTAACAACAAGGTTGGTTAGTATCAGAATGAAACCAATGATCCTTTACGTGTTAGCCCACGTAAACCATATGAAGTACACAGCCCTAGTCTAAGTTGACCAAACCACTACGGGTTTAGGACGGCTTTAGCCACAGGTATGGGTGGTTTGGTAGAATTGTAGCATAGTATGGAATCAATAAGATAAGTTACTGCAAAGTTGCAATTAACATAGTGGGCGGATCCTTAGGTTATAGTATATTTACATGTATTGAAGTAAAAAACCTTGACAATACTAGATTATGGAAAACAAATTGGTGTGGAACACCGTAACCATATTCATTGTAGCAATGGAAGTAAATGTATGAAGGAAGTATGAATTATAACCAGAACCGAATCGCCATCATCCCAATCTTTAACGAAAAGTGCAGTTTAAGGAAAAGTATACAAATAGTTAAGCTCCCATAAAAGCTACCTGAACCAACCTCCTTAGTACAAACCCATTGGGTAAACAAAATGATGAGTATGAGGTACATAAAGACTCTGACCCTGCACTATAAGGTCCTAACTTATACAGATAAGCAGAAGCAAGAAAATTTGTAAGGACTGATAAGCAAAAGCAACTGATAAGCAGTATATATATATATATAAATATATATATCAAAGCCGAAGTAAAGGAACCCAATTACAGGACACATAGTACCTTCAGAGATGATAGACCCTTAAGTAAAGATTGGAAAATCTAGCCCAATAGTTATACAAAACAAGTTAAAGGGAGTTGAGTTCTCAATCAGAAGACTCTTAGATTCATCTTCTTGTAAATAGATATAGGAAGACTAAATAATCAAGAACTAGAAGGTGTAGATGTAAACCACGAACCTAGTACCATTCAGAATTGGTAGCTCATACGGGTAATGAGTTGAAGGAAGTAAAGTATAACGAAAGATCTAGGAATGAGGCTTCTTTGATGCACCATAAGAGCTGTAGCATGGTCATAGTGTAAAGTAATCAGCAGGAATTTTATGAAAACAAGATGAGGAGTCCCCTCTCAATCAAGAATTTAAGAAGCATAATGTATAGAACAGAAGTTAAGATAAGAGAATGACTAAGGCATACTTATTAGAAAAATGATGAATGATCAGTTTAACAAAGATCTTAGCCACCAAGTTATAGTGAATCTGATTAACATAAGTTAGTTTACAGTAAAGTAAGAGTTCACATATACAAATTAGTGTACAGCCCTAGTTACCACTTCCAAGTCATTGCATCATAGGTTCAACATGATCATCACATTGTCATGTGGTAAATGATACCACACGGAAGATCGTCGGGAAGTACAGTGAATAAAACAAAGGCAATGGGTATATAGTCAGTTAAAGCTGATGGTTTATAAGGAACTTATGAATCCTTTAATCTATGGTAAGATCCCAAGTTTAAAAAGGATTCGAGGACGAATCATATTTAAGGGGGGAGAATTTGTAACGATCGGTAGTCTCTACTACTATTACATTATAGTACCATGGTATTACGGGACGAAAGTAACGTAATATAAATTATGCTGAGACACATATACATTCATGGAACGATTGGGGATAATCGGTAAATTTCCCAAAATTCCGATATGAAGCTGTATAATATTCCACTCTGGATAACCCATAGTATTTGGGCCATAACTTTCTCATACAAATTTTGATATTTATGAATTTATATCATCGGAAAGCTGGGATCGAGACCTACAACTTCCGCGTTGAATATTTTTCCAAATTCGAACCAGAAACAGGTCAAACATTCAAGTTAAAATTTTGGATGAATAGTGACTTTGGGCCTATCTAGAAAAATCTCAAACTTTCTCCACATTTCTACACTTTTCTCCATTAATCTAAATATCAAATAATCCCACGTATATAAGGAGATTACTCTTCAATGCTCACAAAATTAGAAAACAAGAGAATGAAAAAAAGAAGAAGAAACAAACGTGGGAAAGAAAATAGAAGAAGAAGAATGGAAGAAAATATAAGAAGAATAAGAAGATGAAGAAGAGAAGAGGAAAAAAAAGGAGAAAAAAGGATAAGATGAAGTAAGGAAGAACATTGTCAACCATTGAAGACTTGGAAGATGAAGGAAATAAAAAAGAATAAGGTAAGGAAACTTGAACCAAAACTTAATTTGTTGGATTTTGGAAGTTTGATGATAAAATAGAGATGTTGGCATGATGAGGGTTGCTTATTGTTGATTGATGAGTAAAGATAGTGATTGTTGGTGTTAAGAACCCAAATTTTTAAAGTTTTAAATGAGTAGTTAAATCATCGGTAATGAGATTAAATCATTATTTGAAGATGATAATTTGATATAGAATATGTGAATTTGAAGTTCAATAAGTTGATTTGTGCAATAATTTTATTATGGAACTGTTTTGTGGTGCTTTTGATGGACATTGAAAAAAAAAACAGAATCTTGGAAAACTGGTTCGTGTCGCGATGCTAAAGGGTTAAGCGTCGCAACACGCAATGGAAAAATGGCAGGACATTTCTGGAATGTTGCGTGTCGCGACGCGTAAGGATTTGAGTCGCGACGCATGACCCAAAATCATCCCAAATCAGTTTTAAACCATCCCAGTTCCACCCTAGCATGTTAGGGACTACCTTTAGGGTCTCGTTGTAATATCCCAGATTTTCGGGACCGTTCTTGAAGATTCCCGGATGGATGTTTTAGTCTCGGAGCATGTTGATGATGAAGAATAAGAGTTTAAGTGATGTTATATGAGTTGGAATAATTGATTTTGAATTTTCGTCGTGTCAGAAAACGCTTGGGGATTAAAAGTCAGTTGCGCGATTTTCGTAAAACATGTAAAGTTTGCGGTTTTGGTCACAAAGAGAGCAAACGAACTCTGATCGAGCTGATTTGTGGACCATCGGACTCATTTTTCCGAGACGAACAACTTTATGTTGAACACTTTTCGAGAATCGCATCAGAAAAGCTCCGAAATTGTGATATTCCATAAGGTTCCAGAATAGGGGCTGATTTGTAATTTTCGCGGGGACTAAATTGATATTTTCCAGCCTAGTATATAAAGCCTTAAGGTTTTAATAAATTGCAAAAATGGCAAACCCTTTACTCTTCCTCCACCCGACCCCTCCCCCCAAAATTCGCCCTTGGTCGCGCCGGCCACTTCCCGGCCACCGACGGCCGGAGCGACGGTCGGGAAATGAGCGCCCGGCCACCCTGCGTCTGTGGGTGGCCGGCGGTGACCCTGGATCGCCTGCGAACGGCAGAAAATGAAGGAGAAGTGGCGCGCAATGGGTTGTCCGATCCCGGCTCGTCGGGTCGTTTCACGAGCCGTGCCAACTACCAAATCGAATCCCTCGACGAGTACTACGAGTGTACGGAGTCGATTTCGCCGAACAACGGCCGATTGCACGCGAAACGAGGAAGAAAGCTGTGGTGAACAGTAAACCCATGACGAACAGTAGCTCCGATCGGAATTCTATCGACACCAGCGCGTTCGTATGGCCGGTGGGAGTCCGAATATGGCATCGGAATTTCGGTACGACTCTCCGTTTAGAATTTGATATTTCAAAGTGTATCGATTTATATTCGGATGTTTCCGTAGTTTCGTATTCTAGCGAATTGCCTTGAAATGAATTGATATGATTTAATATGTTAAAACGATAAATGTGGTAGGATCCGGGGGAGAAACGGATTAGATTTGATCGATCCGGTTGTATTAGCGAGATTCCGGTAAAACGGAGTTTCTCACGCGATTGAGTTTAGATGATCGTAAATATAGTTATGATGTAATTATGGTATTGCAAGGATAATTAGGTAATTTTGGGTTAGTTCGGAGGTTTCGAGACCCTTCCAGTAGCGTTTGCGGAAACTTTTCCGCAGGTTTTGCCGCAAACGTGTAAAGTGAGAATATGACTCATCTAGCTAGTTTAGAATAGTATGTAAGCATGTACTAGAGTAATGAAGCTTAGACCGTAGTATCAGAGATGATTCGGGTGTTCCGAGGAAACCCGTAGTTGTTTTAGATAAGTTGGAAGTTCCGCAAATAGCGGTACTAACCTTGCGTTGTGATTTTTTTTGACAGATCGGACCCGGATCGCGGGCATTCGCTTAGCCAAGTAAGTAACTCATGCTTTGAACACTTAAGAAATTTAGTGTTGCTCGAAATCAGTAATATAACAAAGTTGTATATAATTATAAGCATGAAACCTGTATACATATAAAGAGGAACGTAGAAGGAAGAAGTAAGTGTATCGGTATACTCATGTAGATGTGAACAAGCGGCTTCAAGTGTATATATATATATATATAAAAGTAAAGACAAGCATGAGTATATAGAAATAATGAGACACATATCTAGATATAAACCAGTATATGTATTTATATAGATAGATAGAGCATATGAATGATGTTATGTTTATAAATATAAATATATATATTGAGACTTGGGTATGGGGGTTGTAGAAACTACACCCTAGGGAATGGGATTAAAGTTTAAAGAACGATAAAATTGTAAAGAAAAGAATAGACAAGCACTGATGTATATAGAGGGGTACAAAATCAAGAACATAGGCATATATTAGTATGTAAGTATATGGGTTATGAGTATTTTAATGTATGTTAATTTAAGTATGTTTGGGTGTGAGCAAAGCATACTAATGATATCTTATGCTGATAAAACATAAGGTAAGTTGGATGAAGTAATAAGCAAGCTGTTTTTATGTTAAGTATGTGTATGTGTGCGTGTATTGGTTTTGGGAGTGAGTTAAATATGCCAATGTGGATTGATACAGTATTGATAGCATGTATGTGATGAGTTTAAGCATGTTAGATAAGTTTTGTGTATGCTTAGTGAAATGCATGTATATGAATAATCTCAGAGTGTTATAGATATACATGATTAAATGTATGTACATGTATGACATTTAATGAATAATGGCTAGAGTAGAAAGAAGCATGAGAAAGGCATATATGCATGTGCATGTGTGTGTGTTAAGATTTTCAGAGGTTGAGTTTCAATTAACTATGTATTTGAAATTCAAAGTGTTTTGAAGAAAAGTTGAAGATGTTTTTGAAAGAAAGGTATTTCAGAAAAGTTTCTTACGGTTTTAAGATTCGACTCATGTTTTAAAAGGTTATCCACGGTTTTATGTTTTAAGGGCATGAGGTAAAACCTCACCCCAGTATGTAACTTGAGACACAGTTCGGAATTGACGGATAATTTGGAATTGACGGATATAGACGCATGTGCACATGTGGAGGATTGAGGGGACGCTCTCAGATCCTCGAGCAGGACTAGGGGCTACAGGGTCCCGAAATCCTGATTTCAGAGCTTGGTGGCTACACTGCCAGTTGAGTGATGGTCATGGGTGTAGAGCTCTACGTTGCCAGTTGAGTATTGGTCCTGGACGTAGGGTACCACCAGTTCTAGAGATGCCCAGTTGAGTGATGGTCCTGGGCTTCGAGTACACCCAGTTGAGTTATGGTCCTGAGTGTAGAGAGACGTCCAGTTGAGTTATGGTCCTGGACGTAGAGCAGTTTTCAGATTTCCAGTACACAGTTTTCAGACTTTCATTGCTTAGATTTCAGAAACCAGATTTTCAGCACACGGTTTTCAAATCATCAGAACATGGTTTTCAAAAGTTGGACCTTAGTAAGCAGTTTTCAGAAACCAAATTCTAGAAACAGTTTTCAGATCTCAGCTTTCAGATACAGTTTTCAGAAAGAGCCTTTTAGAAAAGAAAGTTTTCAGAAATATCGGTTTTACGAGTGATTCAGAGTTTTAAAGCAGAAACTAGTTTTCAAGTAACGCCTTCAGAAAAGATTTTTCAGAAAGAAACTTTCAGATAAAGAATTCAGAAAGAGTTTTCCGAAAATAGCATTTCAAAAAAGATTTCAAAAGTATCTTATGAAAGCATTTGCATGTTAAGACGAGTATGGTTTACAAGTTACATAATTAAATCATATGTTTTAGTTATCATTTAAAAGCACTTAGTTGACATAAATATTTGTGACATGACTGCATCCGCATGTACATATGGTTAATCTTGTATGGAACACGTTCATATAGAAGTATCACGTTGTAAATATGCGTGCATAGTAGCATGACCTTATTTGAATGAATACGTATTAATGATGATTGTATGAGATGCTTACTTACTTAGAAAGAACATACTGTAAGGATGCTAGACTTGATGAAATGGTAACACATGCATGTAACTATGGGTAGTGGATTTGATAGTTAACAAAAATAAGATGTTAGATATCCGATTTGATGATATTTTAAGATAATGGAAGAGAGAAAGTTATGATAAATACTTGAACCTGATTAGTAACAAGTATATAGAGTATGCAGAATTTGGTGTTATGCTCCAATCGTACGATGGAACTTCTCGTGGTGGTGATATAGGAATATATGTACATATACACATATGTAATATAGAAGTTTGATAGTGTAATAGCAAACAGAAGTTGGCAGGTGTTGATCAGTTAAGGTACAGTACAAGTGTCAGGTTTGTGAAATGAATAAGGAATAGACATTTAATTAAAACTTTATAACCATTTGCATGATTACTTACTGAGTCAATATGACTCACATCTTTTCAGTTGCAGTTTTGCAGGTTAGTAGCGGTAGTTCGGTGAAGACTTTGAAGACGGTGGATCGCCCTAATTGCAGTCAAGGGAGTCCTGGGTCAAGTTGTGGGTCCTCACGGCCCTTTTTATTGTATTTTACATTTGTATCATTTAAGTAAGAATTATGTAATAATGTAGTTGTTGTTTTGAGTTCTGGCCGGAGGCCAAGTATTTACTTTTGTTGTTTGAGTTCAGGCCTGAGGCCTTGATGTTGTGTTTCCGGCCTGAGGCCGAGATTGTTGTGTTCTTATTGTTTTTGGATGCTGGCTACAGGCCAGGTTGCATGATGTTACGAATACATCATGCCGAAATTTCGTTAGATTCAGAGGCTTATGGAGATGGGTTTAGCCTGTCTCTTGCCGGTAGCATCCTGGCCTAGGCGGGATGTTACACTCGTATCAATTCTCGTACGTACATTAAATCTTATTACAAGCATGATATACCAAGTGAAGATATCACATACTTGAATTGAGAAGTTTAGCCTAGTTCTGAACCTGTCTCATGGTTTATAATCTAACCAAGTTACCGCTTATAGACCATTGCAGGAATTATAATTTCATTCGACAAAGTGGTATAGCACCAACTAGATTCCAACCTGTGAGTGGACCTTATTTTTTTAATGTCTATTTTATTTATATGTTTTGATGTTCAGACTTACTTTTTAAGGTACTTAGGGTGTTAGCCAATTTCACTATCAGTTATATTTTTTTTTTGCATGTTTTAAGAAATGATTTAGAAAATATATGTTTTCAAAATATGAGTTTTATGTTTTCAAGGCATGAGGGAAAACCCCACCTCAGTACGTAACTTGGTACAGATATGGAATTCACAGATGACATGTGCGCATGTAGAGGACTGGGGGGACGACGATACATAATGCTCCCAGATCCTAGTCCAGGACTAGGGATGACAGATGCCCCTAGGTCATAATTTCAGAGCTTAGAGGGTAGCATAGATCTGCACCCCTGGTTCTAGTTTAGTGGCTTGGGGGACAGCGATACGTAACGCCCCAATACCATTAGTTTCAGGGACAAGAGTGGCATGCTTTGGGGGACGACGATATGTAACGCCTCAAAGTCATGGATTTGCATTCCTGGCTTTAGTTAGGCGTATGGGGGGACGGCGATACGTAACACCCCCATATGTCAGGTTTTCAGAGACAGGTACAGATTTTAGAAATAGTTTTCAGATACAGTATTCAGAAAATGTTTTTAGAAAAGAAAGTTTTCAGAAAACAACAATTTTATGAGAAACTTTCAGAAAAGATAAGTTTTACAGAAAGAGTTCAGAATAGATTTTCAGAAAGAAGCCTAGAGTTTTCAGACAGAAAAAGAGTTTTCGTATAAAGCTATTTCTTGAACTTTGGTTTTAGAACCAAATGATTTTATAACAGTATTTCAGTTTTCGTCCACTCACATAGATTGTACAACGGTCTAACCCCCCACTCCTAGTGTTTTGTTTTGCAGGTTCTTGGAGGACAAGCTCGGGAGGATGGATACTGATGCAGTCACTAGGGTTTGGAGTCCACCAAGTAAAAGTTATGTATTAAGTTTTTGGTTACGTGATAGTCATTGTAAAAGTAAGTGTTATTGAGTACATAGTTATTAATGTTCAGTTTGCATATTATGTTATTAAGTTTGGGCTACGGTCCCATACATAAGATATTTAACCAGAGAAAAGAGTAATAGTATTGTTCATGGTTAGAGAGTCAGAGGCTCAGGGGAATAGTACAGGTCATTCCCTGCCGGTAGCATCTCTCGGGTTGGGGATGTTACATTTATGTCGATAATTAGTCATGCCAAGGTATTAAATATGCCAAAAATATAAACCAACCATAAAGGCGGTGATACCGTTCGTCTATAATAAGTCCAATTAGGTACTCAATTATGTCGAAATCGTATAAAACCATCCATATTGGCGTTAGAATAATTTGTCAATAATTAATCCATATCTCAATTAATTATTATTCATTACTATTTATATATTATAATATTAATGAGATTAATTTAAACTTTAAATAATAAAATTGTCACTTATTCCCCCAACGGAAAGTAATTAGCTACTCATACTATAATTAAAAACAGACATAATTTTATTACTAAAATTAAAAGATATTACAAGAATTTAAACAAATAAGATACAATCTTCAATTCCTTATGAAGAAATCAAAGAAAGTATGAACATGAAAATGAAATTATGGCTTCTACTTATAGGCAAAAATAAAGGCTTCCACCAATTTCTCCACTTATTTCTCCACCAAACACTCCATCAAACATGTTTGGTGGATAAATTGATAAATTCTGCTTTTGTTTTTTTTTTTTTTTTTTTTAAAGATTTGATATTTAATATATTTTGGATTTTTCATCAATTTCGGTCTTGAAAACTTCAGAATTCGAAAATCTTATGAACATTAAAGTTGTAGATCTTTGAGTTTTATTCATCTGGAACTTGATTTACCTTAATCCGATATAGGAGTAAAAAATTATGGTCAAAATACGAACATTGCATATGGTTATAATTTCCGAAGTTGTAAACTGTTAGAGCACCCTAATAAATTTCTGGCCTCCAAAATCCAATTGTCAAGTCCATTTTTGTAGATATATATCCAAAGTATTATTTCACCTACATAAAAGATAAAAATCATAATAAAAAATATAAAACATAAATTTAAATATTATTACATAAACGTGCTAAATTAAGGGGATTAGTGAAATCACAAGTGTAAAATGATATTTTATTCTCTCAATAAATATGCACTTTTTAGTCCCAATCACACCCCCCAACCAGCTTATTACTAGTCCTTAGTAATCTAAGCGAAAACTAAAAAGTAAAATTCTTATCCAAGTTAGTAATTGTTTTTTTTTCTTTCTAAATTACCAAATAAGTAAATTATCATGTACTTTTTATCATTCTCCATATACACAATTAACAAGGTATTAATCAGCTCATTGTGCCAACAACATTCACAAGTGTAGCTGAAAAGAAGGAATATTTTTGTCCTAAAGTTATATCAGAATTCACACCTTTTTAGCAATGGAATTTTTTTTATAAATGTAATTTTTTTAATACATCTTCAATCCTTGTAACGAGATTTGGGCCAGTGACTCCCAAACCAGTTGGCTTTAGGGCACTAGGTGTTAAGATACCCCTACGAACTTAATTGTTCGGATCTCAAATGTTAAATGCTCTACCATTTGACGCGAACAATCAATACTTGCTGAGACAAGATGTCTGGGTACTAAGTAGAAACTTAATTATTATCATCATCATTTTTTTAAATTAACTCAGGCTCTACTATTTGACGCGAATAATCACTGCTTGCTGAGGTAATATGTTCGGTTACTAAGTAAAAGCATGGTTAATTTCAATTCTTTTTTTAAATATAAATACGAATTCCACTACTTTTAGGTGTTACCTCTAATAAACTAGAGAACTGAATATTACAAAATTTTCATTTACAACCCAAGTTCGTATGTTATCGTGTATGTTGATAATATCTGTCACATGAGCATATAAAGATCAAATTTAATCAACACTATGGAGAATTTACAAATTTAAATAATTCAAAAGGAAATAAAACAAAAAAAAACTTGTTACGAATTACATTGAGATATATCTCAGGAGCGAAAACTCCTTACACAGCTATCTCCGAACAATAATTTCACTTGGTTAGTCAAAAATTTGTTGTTAGTTTGTGTGTAGTTTAAAACACAAAATAAAATCAAATCAAAACATATTAGGTTTTTTCACACAAAATAACAAAAAAGTAAAAATAAAAACACAATAATGAAACATAAAGCAAAAACAAAAAAGTCAATTATCCCCTCCCCCAACCAAATTGAGACATTGTCCCCAATGTCTGAAAAAGAAGAAGTAGATTTTAAAAGACATCACCTAGTTAGCGTGGAATTGACAATTGAATCTACTGCTACCAAAAAGAAAAATTATAACATAAAACAATAAAAGAAAATCAAAATAGTAAATTGAAATGTAGTTGTGATTGTGGCTCACATCTTCCTCTGGTTTTACGTCCAGTAACGGCTTGAACGCCCTCTATGGGTCAGGATATACTTCCCATCCAATTTTCTTATAAATTGGCAAACATGATCTTTTAAAATCAGACTCCCGATAATATAATGTTGTCTTTCTTTTTGAAATTGTGTATGCAATTTGTGAATTACTCGATGAACATGTCCCATATGATGCGTCTCAAGAGTCAGTGATATATCATCTAAAGACTCCTTACTCAAGCTATCTCTAATGAATTGAATTTTATCTTCGCAATTGTCAGACACCATTCCTAAAGAACGACAACGAGTGTTGCATGTCCAACGTTCACATTTATAACAAACACCTAACTATTTAGCTCTTCGTTTCTTAGCATAGGTAATTTTCCCTAAACCAGACATGTGAGAAATGAAAGATTCAGATGAATCACCTGCCAAGTGAACCCTGTTAGTGTCCTAGACATGCCCAAAGATCCTAAACATTGATTCAAGTGTGAATAAATCAAGAAGAGTAGTGGAAATACTCACATTGATCGGTTGAAGTTCAAAACTTTTTGTTGGATGTAGAAGCTCCAAGCCCTCCTTTTGAGTTCTAAACTCTTGGGTGAGTTTCCCTATCACTTTTCTATGACTCCCAAAGTGCTAGCTTTGTCCAAAAATTGAAACAAAATTTTGTCTCCAAGACTAGAGAGATTCGGCCAAGAGAGAAAGTGGAGGAGAGGATGAATAGTAAGTCCAACTTATTACATTAACATATGTGTTGTGTGTTAAATGCAACATTTAACAAAGCCCAACTACTTCCATCACCAATAGTGACTAGTGATGTAAGTAAAGTGGGTCCCACCACTTTAAATTCAAAATTCAAGTTGGCTTACACAACACACTTTGGGCTCGGGTTCATTTAATCCGATTAAACGAATTTTTGTCGCTACGTAATTAAATCCAATTTAATTAAATAATAATGACTAACAAAATTATTACGAAAGTCGTTTACGAATTAATTCCAAATTAATTTGTTCGCTTGAATTAAAATTCAATTTTAATTCCGTATTGAAATCCAATTTCAATTAATATATCTGATATATTATTTTAGCACAATTAAATAAATTAAATAGTAAAATATAATTTAACTATTAAATTTATTTTGCCGATTAATTCCAAATTAATCGCGTTCTCTCTTCTAGACGAATTTAATCCCAGATTAATTATTGCCGCAATTAATCCCAGATTAATTTTCTCTCTCTCAAAATTAATCCCAGATTAATTCTGTTCGAGTCAAATGTCATCGTTGAATCTTTGGGAAGCGACCCAAGAGATCCCTGGATATGTTGGCAGTCAAATACAGTCATCGGACCATCCGAACACGTGCGTACCCGGTACCACGTTCTTACCGATTTACAAGACATGGTTGGCTTCTAGCAAAACACTGTGCCTACCCAATTCTCCAGAAATATTCAACGAGGAATATATAATCTTTATCAAGCGTAGTATACAATGTATTACGTAATACGATCCAGTATCGGATGTCACATGCTAGGCCTAGGGCTAGAATTGTGTCTACCCCGTACGAAACATATATCGGATGACTAGCAACTAGTCTCTGTAATCAAATAATCATGACCTAGTCATACTATCCCGATAGCTGCAGCATTTAAGAGTACTAGTAATGTATCTTGCGTGATCATCATCTCCATATGACTGAAGTGATACTTCCATCTTGACATCACACCCAATACACTACGATTCTCAGTAAACCTAGAAGAGGCGTACACAGGACCTGTTAAAGCTCTGGACAACCTAAACCAAAGCGTACTTATTGTCGCAAGTATTAGCGATGCAAGTCTCAGGTTAAGACCACATACACCTACCCTGATTCGGATTCCCATAGACACATAGTCATAATACCAATGAGACTCCGAGGGGTCTATCCAGAGCGAAGCTGTTCCCGGTCCAATGGCTAACAGAACCTCCTATCACACTTGCATAAGTATCCAATACTTAAATATATGAGAACTATGCCGTTAAGCTTTCATAACGCGCACAAGTGTAATACTAGTCTATTCCGTATTATCGATGTCCAGTCTCGATAATACTACGACTAGTGATATTTAATGATTAAACCGTTCTTGGATTAATACTGTCTCATATCTTTTTAATTCGGTACTAATCATATGGACTTTTATCATTTATATATCCAAGTAATCCAATTACAAAATGATAAAAGAGCAATTTCATTTGTCACATAGTTAATTTGTACAAGAACACCATGTTCTTTACAAATAGTGATGCTATGGGTCATAATTGTCCAACAAACCCTTGCCTCAATTACCCAATGAATATCACTAGGAATACCATGGTTCATAAGAAGCCTCATTCTTTCGATGCGTGCTTTGTAAATTTTCATCAGAGCATTTTGGGGAAGAGATGGAAGATGATTGTGGAATTTTGCTAGAGTTTCTTCCATACCGTGATGGTTCAAGTCTAGAGGTATTTGTCCTTCTTGATCGCTTGTAAGAGAGGAATAACTTCTCATATGATAAGTTTGTTCATCTCCAAGCAACTCATTCTTCAATTCCAAATTAGGTGTTTCCTCATGTTTTTCTTCTTCCAGTATTCCCAATTCATCAAAATTCTGATTATCTCCATTATCTTCCAGTACCTATATAGAATCAAGTAAAATATCATTAGGATTATCCGAATCTAATTGCATACTTGATTCAAGAAAATTAGATGTACAAATTTCTGTAGGAACAAATAAACTCCCTGAAAATATTCCACCACAATTGGTTCAATTAGATCCATGTTTTCGTTGACTTGCTCAAAAAGAGCTATTTTACTCCAAAGTATAAGAGTGTCGAAGTAATAAAATAACCCGATAAGTCCGGGGTTGATCCACATGGAATAGATTTAGTAAAATAGAATGATAAGTAAAGGGAAAAGAAAAATATATGATTTGTTTGAAGTTGTTGGAAACTTTTAAAATATAATAATAAAATGAAATGTTGGAGTCAGGGGATCCACTTTTAATATTTCAAATCTAGAAATCTCGTTTAATTATAATATATAAATTATCCTTGGTACCCAATTAATTTATCTCAGGAGTTAATTATGCCAGTATATAGAACCGGTCATAAAGGTGATAGTCATTTCTATCGATAGCTAGTCCTGCCAAGGTACTAAATAAGCCAAAAATATAAAACCAGCCATATAGGCGGTGATACCGTTTATCTATAACAAGTTCTGCCAAGGTACTCAATTATGCCAAAATTTTATAAAACCATCCATATAGGTGGTAGCAAGATAAAACCAGCCATATATGTGGTAGCAAGATAAAACATGTCATATAGGTGGTAGCCAATTTTGTCAATAATTAATCTAGATCTAAATCAAGTTTTAATCATTAGATTACAATTTATTTATTATAATGTAGGCGAGATTGATCTAAGTTTTCATTATAAAAGCTCCACCCTTTACCCCAACAGAAAGAAACTAGCTACTCATTTTGTAATTAAAAATGCTCGTAATTTTATTACTGAAAGAAAAAAACATTATAGAAAGCTTTAAATAAATAAACACACAAGATGCCCTTTTCCAAAGTCTATAGAGAAATCGAAAAGAAAGCATGATATGTGTCATCGTGAGAAATCTTTGGCTTAGTTTTAGGTTTCTCAACCTTAAACATTTCAGCGTTGAGCAGTGACCTATGTGTTAACGATCTTAACACATATAAGTTATTTTCTGAGTTTCTTATGCTTATGGTCAATCCATTCCTACCAATAATAACTAAATTGCTATTAAAAGAAACTGAATAACCATCATCCAAAAGTTTAGAAACAGAAATCAAATTCCTACGAAAACCAGGAATGAATAACACATCGTTCAAATTTAAATAGCTATTATTTGTGAAATTTAAACTGGAAACTCCCACTGCTCTTGCTGAAATAGCATCTTATGTCCCGACTCTCATGGTGTAGTCACTTTCAGCAAGGTCCCTCCATGAATCAAGTAGCTGCAAATAAGAAAAAGCGTGGTTAGTGGCTCCAGAGTCAACAATCCAGGCAGATTTATCATCCTCCACTAATAGAGATTCGATAACGAGTAAATCATATTTACCTATTTCTTTTTTCTCCTTCAGCTCAGTAAGGTATTTAAGACAATTCCTTTTCCAATGCCCATTCTTGTTGCAGTGGAAACATTTTCCCTTGGGCTTGGAATCCTTGGTGCCTTTCTTGTTCTTCTTCTTCTTCATGGGCTTTGCCTTAGCCTTCCTAGTGCTATTCTTCTTCATCTTTGCAGATTTAGATGACTCGGCAACATTTGCCTTAGCACCGGACTTAGGAGGATCCACAAGCATGGACTCGTAATGGGTGAGCTCATTAAGCAGTTGGGTCAAAGTAAAAGTCAACTTGTTCATAACATAGTTGCTTTTAAACTGCATGAAACTCTTCAGAAGAGTTTCCATAATCATGGTCACCTGGCTATGCTCGTCAATACGAGCTCCATGGGTTTCAGCAGTGTTGAGATAAGTCATCATCCTCAAGACGTGTTCTCGGACTAATGTCCCATCCTTCATCCTAGCAGTTATCGCTGAGACCATGGCCTCATGATGTTGACGCTCCGAAGGCTGCACAAACATGCCCTGCAATGACTCCATCATCTGAGATGCTAAAGCCATAGGTTTATGCTTTTCAGCAAGAACCTCAGACATCCCTGCTAGCAAGTAGCAGCGGGCTTTCTCATTTGCTGCGACCCATTTCTGGTAGGTATCGCGCACAGCTTGGCCAGCATTTCTGGCCGACTCGGGAGGACTCTCCTCGGTCAGGACAAACTTTAGGTCTTCACAGACCAGGATAGCGTTCATGTTACTTTTCCATTTAACATAATTTTCTCCCTTTAATTTATTGTTTGAGAGTATGGAAATAATTGAAGAAACCATGGCTGAAAAATAAACATGCATTTAACATTCATTCATCGCATATTAAAATCATCAAACAATTTTGGCATAAAATTAAACATGATGCATGAACCATGAATAACGAATTAGAAACCTAAGAGAATTATTATGCCACAGAAATCTATCATCCCACAAGTAAGTGCCGCCGTAGGGTAGGTCAAGTACTTGCATGATAGATTGAGACAATCTCAGTCGATTAATATATGCGGGAATAACTCTTATTCCTATATTAAACAACTACCATTTCATTCGATCAAGCAATTTTATTAATAGTTAATTATTCCTTTTTGAGTGTGACCCGCTGTTTCGGGATTCTTAGACTTAACGAGTGAAGTGTCATCGTAGGGTAGGTCAGTTCACAAGATACATCTAGAATCTCTATCCTCTCGGAATCCAAACCTGATATTGACCCGAAATGGACACCATCTGTAAGGGGATGAAAGCAAAGCCATCTCGAGGTGCCTTTTGAATCTCACATTTTCGGCTAACAACGGAGATCGCGGGATATACTATCGCATATCCCTCTCCCACTCCTATTCAAAGCATCGAAGACAGTGTTGTACAAGCGCACTCTCTCTGGGCCATATCTCATTTCTGTGTTGTAGCAGGGCTTTTCTTTCTGAAGAGATGGGCGTGATCGTCTTTGTTTGAGGAATAGGCATAACTATTAAATAGAGTAAGCAAAGGGCAAGGCCTACCATTAGTGGAAAGAGAAGAAGGCAGAGTGAACTAAGACGAGAGAAGTTGGAACTAGTGCAAGTGAGGGAATCCGCTCTGCTAGGTCGAAGCAAAGAAGTAAGAAAGATTATTCCTTCTTTGGATGACTCAAAAATATAGGAATGGTGGTATTGTGTCGTCTGGAGAGAGCATTCAGGGATTCGCAGTTTTCCCGCCAGGAACCTTCAGAAGAAGAAGAATCCCCACAGGCCCCGGAAGCATTTGTTTAATATTTAATCAGCTTACTCTCAATAAACCATGTTTAGGTTCTCGTTTCGGGAGATCTTGGAACGTGCCCGTCGTGTGAATGCGCAGTGACTCACTAGTCGTGAGGCACGAACGGAGAAGAAGAGCGAAGCGGGGTATGTAGGTGCACCGGATAAACAAACAAAATATCTCTCTGCAAAAGAGCGGAGCGAAGCGCAGCGGGTAGGAAAGAGCAGAGCGAAGCTCAGCGGGAGAAGACTCAAGGATAAATATATATCTCTTATCTATAGATTTAGCTAAGAGTTTTAAAATTAAGGTTTCTATTTATAAAATATCTAATATTTTAATTTAACTAGTGTCAATAAATTTATGGCGGCTAAATCATAACTGTTATTAACACCAGTTCAACATTAGTGACCTAACAAATTTTAACTCTTAAAATTTATATCACTAATTTTCATTAGTCTCTACTAATACTATTACTCAATTAAACCAATTTTATTAGAGTGGTATTAGTGACCTATTATATTTCAACTCTTAAAATATTAGAACACTAATAGGTTTAAAATTTTAGAATCCTAAAAAGGTCAAGATTTGTATTAAACTATTTAATTAATCATAGTGCGTTATAAAAACCAATGGTACGTGGAATTGTATCCCGAGTGCAGACCATATTACATTCCACTCGGATTCGGCTATGGAATTTATATCCGGGTTTCCATCTTATATACCAATGAAATTTATTATGCACCAATTAAGCCCAATACGTTAGAATTCAAATTTTAAACCATAAATCCAATTAATTGATTTCCATGCATATCATAATCTAACTTAAACATTTTAAATCACATAAAATCATATTTCATGTCTATAATGATAATGCATCTAAAACATGTTATGGCATGAAAAATGCAAGAGTAGACACCCTAGGCTATATGACATGTTATTCAAACAATTCGAAATAAACGTACATATAACATAAAATTATTTTGCATTGACTGGGCTCTTATTTTTCATATACTAATCTAATTAGGACATCAAATTTACCAAGGCATACCTTAGTCTTCAAATCCCGCTTGAAGGTGGTGTTGTCTCCCTTTGCGACTTCAGTGCTCCAAATTACAATAATTGAAATTTTACATTGGAAAATAAAAATTACAACAATTGTAAACAATGGCCTTATTGCCTTACATCCCAAAATCAAAACCAATTACAAAAAATAAGAGCCGGAAAAATTTACGACCAATGCAAAATCCATTCATCACATGAAATAATAAAAACATTCATCATATGAATATTATTTTGTGCCCACTCATCTTAAAATGCATATCATATTTATAACTCATATAAATATATAAAAAATAGAAACTTTAAATGAAAAAAGAGAAGGGTTAAGAACACTTTTCAACCTCGCTCTCGATGCCAATTGTAGGAAACGCTTTTCTCGCGCATCGGAAACGTCTTGGGCACACGGATCGGACTTGAAAAAAATTTCTGCCCTTCTCCTTTGAATGCCGAATGGAACCAGCAGTACCACTGAAATTTTACTACTGTTTTAAGCCAAATTTCAGCCCCGAAATAGCCCCCGAACAACCCCGAACAGCAACACAAAACCAGACTGTTTTAGCACCCGAAATGCGCCCAGCACACTCCCAAACAGCCCCTGAAATTGCATGGACAGTTGCTATTTTTTTGTTCTGATTTTTCACTTGAAAACAGCCCCAAAGCACCACTAAATGTTCCCCAAAAATTCTGGATTAAAACGAAATCAAACCGGGTTCCGTTTCACCAACCAAATGGGCGGCAGTGAGGAATATTTAGCCTCACTACCGTGAACAAGAAAATAAGATGAAGATTAAATAAAGTTCGACACCACAAAGTCTTCTGTGCTATGTCTCGTTACCAACGAATACTTGTGTGGGCAAGACTCACAAAAAAATCTCTAACTATTTAGGGATTAAGTCACACAAACAACTTTTATTTTTTGTTTTTTATTTTTTATTTTTCTTTTGTTCTTCTTTTTCTTTCTCAAAAATTGAGAGGATTTGGAGGAAGTACAAAGGTGGCTAGGATTAGAATGAGAGGCTTGCCCAAAAGAAAAATCATATTTTCCTTTTTATACTTAAGGTTTAATTTTACAAAATAAAAAAAAACCCTTCATATTTCTCCATATGTGAAATTCGGCCAAAGGGTATATTTTTCAATAATTTTGTAAAATCCAATATTACATAATCATCATCTTAATGATAATTTAAAATTTCTATTTAAGAGTTGTAACATCCAATTTAAGATGTTTATTTTCAAAAAATCTTCCCCACTATTTCCTTTGAAATTCGGCCAACACTAGGAATAATAGATAATTTTGTAACATTAAGTATTTAATTCCATAATTAAAATATATGTTACAAAATCAAAGAGTTACTACCTTTCATAAATGTGTAACTTCCAAATTCAATTCAAAGGGTTTCCAAAACCCAAATTTGGAATTCCAATATTAGCCTTCATTCCAATTATATTAAATATAATTTAATAATAAATAATAAACAATTATCATATAATCATTTATTATATAAACCATTATTAACTTTTAATATATAGTTCCAAGTGTGACAAATAATATTATTAATCATATTAATAATATTTATACATATGTGAGTATACAATTGGACTATCCAATTATACTAAATCCGCTATAATAAATTGAGCTAGCACGGGGACCAAATGGACCTACGGTTCTGAGCTCCAATAATCTCGAAATATTAATTAAGCTCTTAATTAAATATCTAAATTATTAACTCCGGGTTATTCCACTAAAAACCCAAAGCTGCACTCCCGTTGCCGCAGATGATATATTAAGCCGAACAAAGTCGGTGTCCATCGATATAGTCATTGCATATAGATTAACCTTTCACGAGTATCTCGTAATTAGAGTCGGGTCATAATGTTCGTTATACCCCTCTAATTATTTTTACCTTAAGTACCATTGATTCTCTAATGAACGATTTATTCATAACGATTATGAATTTTAATCTTTCTATTCGTAATAGAAAGACTTGAGTGCTCAAATCGTTCAAGTACCGAATCAACCCTTAAGAAAGATACTCCCCTACTTCTCGCAAGAAGGAGTGAACTCCATGTCTATGTAAAATGTTCTCAGCTACACAACAGACCATGCCCCCAAAGTACGTAGCTATTGGTCGGGACTGCTACAACAACCTCACCTTTGAAAATCAAAGGACATAGCCTGCCATGCAGGAGTTCGTAGTACACTCAGGATTAAGATTAATCCATATATGACCATCTAGTAGATCGAAATGACTTTTTTGTTTAACGGATATTAAAAGAATGTCATTTTCATCTAGGTTTAGTCCTATATGATCACATCATACAATGTGCCTCTATTCTCATGTCTCTACATGGACGATCCCAGATAAAGGTCGTCATACAAATATAGAATAAACCGCAGTTATAGATAAACCACAATCAAAGTACTCGCTTTGTTTGCTCTCTATGGACTATTTAAGATTACTAACTTCAGACTTAAATCCTCTTGTGTATGACACTCATACAGTAAGTCTGAAGGTACATAAGTAATCTAGGGTATTCAAGATAATTTATAATACGTGAAAATTAAACAAACACTTTAATAAATGAATAATGCATCATTTTATTTCAAAATACATAAAGTCGTTTACATCATATGTAGCTCTTGGGCATACATCCCAACAGATAATACTTGTCAAATTAGCATATAAAGGAAAAATTTAATCAATATTATGGAGAACTAACAAATTTAAATAATTCAAAAGGAAATAAAAAAAAATTAACTCATTACGAATTAGTTTGAGATACTCCTCAGGAGCGCGAACTCCTTACACAACTATCTCAAAACAACAATTTCACTTGGTTAGTTAAAAATTAAACAAAAATAACAATAAAACAAACACTACAAAAAAATACAACAAAGAATAATTAAAAACAAACTAGACAACAAATAAAAATACAATAAAGAAAAAAATAAAAGCAAACTAGTCAACGAAGCAAAACACAACAAAGGAAAAAAAAACTAGTCAACTATCCCCTCCCCCCAACTTAATTGAGACATTGTCCCCAATATCTTAAAAAGAAGAAGAGTTTAGAAGATATCACTTGGTTAGCGTGGAATTGACAATTGCAACTACAACTAAAAATTACCGATTAAGATCTAAGTCCAATTTACTTTTCTTGCCACGATCGCTATCAGACCAGTTCAACTTGGAAATAATGGGTTTGATTTTTGGTTCATAGGCTAAGAGTTGGTCAATTAATTCATCGGATTTTCTTACAGTTAGGAATATGTCTTTTACCGATTTGGAGATGAACCCATGACTTTTGGCATCCGCAAGGAATACAAAAAGAAAATCGAAAAAATTATCAACATTAAATAGTCCAATGGGTTTTTGATGAATGTTCAAGTTCGCCAATGACGCAACTGTGAATATTTCTTCCAACGTACCTAGCCCACCTGGTAAAGCAATGAAAGTGACAGCATGATTGACCATTTCAATAAGTTGTTCAGACATACCTGAAACAATACATTCTTCTCCATTTGATTTCCCGATGAGGTCTTCGTCTTCCAATGGTTTTGGAATGATCCCTAAAATATGGCTGTCACATTCTTGCACGGCTTTTGAAATATAACCCATCAATCCAAGATTGCAATCGCCATATACTAAGTGCATGTTTCGTTCTGCTATAACTCTCACCAATTCTTTTGCGGCCTCAAAAAATTCTGGTTTGAACCCAGAGTTATATCCACAAAACACACAGATATGAGTAACTCGTTGTTTGGAAGTTTTTTCCATTGCTTTCTCTTATTTGGATGTGTCGAAGAGAAAAGTAACGAGCTGAATTTATAGATCCTAAAAAGGATGAGTAATAATTACACTAGTACCTGCCAAATTATAATTATTAGATGAACAGTAAAATAGATCGTGAAAGTAAAAAAAGTTTAGATCTTGTCGGCGAAAATAAAGGAAATCAAAACAGTAAGGCAAATTAAAGCAATTATTTAAGGCAGCGGAATTGTGTACGCGAAACGCTATTCGTTTGATACATATATCCATTAGGATGCGTCTCAAGAATCCACTCCTTACTCATGCCATCACTAATGAATTAAATCTGATCTTTGTGATTGTCAAACACCATTTCTCATGTTTTGATCTACCTTAAATTCTCCGTTTGTGCTTTTCCTGCAAAAATAACACACAAAATTTAAAAACTCTACAGCATGTGTACACAAAATACAAAAAAAATAAAAATAAAAATTTACATGGGTTGCCTCCATGCTAGCGCTAAATTTATCGTCTTTAGCCAGACTTGTCTTAAGATTGTCGTTCAATGAGGCTTCAGTGTGGTTTTGGATGTCCTGGAAATGACAATGCCATATGTGTTGCTTTTCCATCGTCTTTTCTAAAAAAAAAAAAAAGGTGGCCAAAAGGATTTTGTCTGACTCAGTTCTCATGCCACCATCTTACACCTTATAACTATGTGCGGTTCTGAAAGAAAAGAAAGAAAATCATGAGGTCTCATATGGTGCTTGACTTTGAATGGTTGTGCCATTCTATCAAGCTTCTTGACGGTGTCCTCGATATGTACTCTCCACTATTGTGATGTCTCATCTGATGTCATGAGATTTTTGTTATGCTCCCACATTTGCTCTTGTATTTGCCATGCATCTTGTTCCATCATTTCTACACAGATGTATTTTAGAATTTCTGCATTAAGCTCTTCATCCAACATATGCGTAACGCATGCTCCATAAGTTTCAATCTGAGGATGTAAAGATATGTTTGTTTGTAGGCTTTCATCCTTTGTGGTTAGTGTAAACGGTTCAGGTAGATTTTCTGCTTATTTCTCATAGATGCAATCAACAACCAAAGAATGATCCAGATCAAATTGAAACTCTGATTTTTTGGGCTCCTAAACTGATACCTCTACCTCAGCCTCCTCTCCTATTAAGGTGTCATCATGAAATGTTTGGTACTCGAAGGCTTCATTAGTGTCATCTAAAAATGCTCCGTGAGGTATGTAGCTTTGGTTTTCTATTAATTGTCTCACTTGATATGTCATTCTTTGTATGGATTCCGCTTGATTCTGAAAGTGTGCATCGAATTTAGCTTCCCTCTTTTTTAGCATAATCGTCAACTGTTCTATCTCTGATTGTTCTGGTTCTTGATGACTATCATAATTTGATGGTGGATAAGATGGAGAAAAAGATTCAGTGAAATATGTGGGTTCTGTGTATGAAGGTCCATGATAACTCGGCCACCCTGAATTATAGTTGAACGTGCAATAATCACTGGGGTGGTCACCATTACATACCTCACATCGTATTATTCTGCTTTGAAATAGTTGAGCAAATATTGTGTTATTTCTCTCTGACATCCACTGATAGTTGTTAGGCTGGACAATAGGCCTGAGAAAACTGGACTGCGTCTCCCTGATATGGGGTGTATCCTTACCTCTTAAAGCTCGTAATGCTTCCATCGCCCAATATGAATCCATTTTCAATCACCTGAAAATAAAACAAACAAACAAAAATGAAAAGATAAAAATAAAGAAAATTAGATACAAGTAAAGTAAATAGCCTCAAAATTAATAACGCAAGAAAATAAGTCCCTAGAAACGATGCCAAAAACTTGATCGGTGAAATCACACACGTTACACAAGCGCACGTATCGGTCAAGTAGTATAAAAATATCGATCTCACGAGGACTTAATTTCTATGATGTTATTAATTATTGATGCTAAATGTTTATTAATATCTAATTGAGGTAAGAAGGGATTGTTCGTTGGTTGAAGATGGTTTTAAATAAATAAATAAAAATACAAAATACAAACAAAGGAAATTAATAATAAAGAAAATATCAAGGGTTGTTAATCCGCCAAATATTACTCTAACGATGAATTGATTCTTCTATACATGTATAATAAATTAGTTGTTAACCTGGAACATTAAGATATGCAAAAGCCTCTTCCGATAGTCAGATGCAAACACCTAAAGTAACCCAAGTAATTATATTCATATGTTGACCAAGAAACTCCGAATTCATTAAGTTCAAGTTCCAATTGTGGCTACCCACGCTCGACATGTATATTCATATCCTGGAAAGAAATTTCTAAGGTGAGATCGTGAGCTATTAAATCTAAGGCGGAAACCTAAAATTCATTTTCCAAGTTCATTTTAAGTTTACCACATCAATCTTATTGGTGATCAGGCAACAAGAATCATTAATCTTAAGATTCAATAAACAAGCCAATGCATCACACATTATATAAAGAAAATCAATTATGAAACTTGTGAACATTGTGCTTCATCACTTCCCTAGATTAAAAATAAAATGTTGGGATTAGTGGATCCACCATTAATATTTCAAATGTAGAAATCTCACCTTATTATAATATAGAAATTATCAGTGTTACCCAATTAAGTCAAACCAGCCATAAAAGCGGTGTTATTATTTGTCCATAAACCAGCCATATAGGCGGTAATCATCTGTCACCTAAAGACCGACCATATAGGCGGTGTCACATTATGTCAAATAAATAAAACCAGCCATTAAGGCGGTATCAACTTTAATCCATATTATTAAATTTCAATTTCCATATTATAAATTAAATGAGATTAATCTACCTTATCATATTAAAGGTTTCACCATTCCCCCAGCGGAAATTAATTATTAAACATAAAAGAAAGTAAAAACACATAAACTATTATTACTAAAAATAAAAATACATAATTAAAATACTAAAAATAAATACAAATAAGATACAATCTTTAAGTTCCTTAATAAAAACCTCAAGGAAAGCATGAAAATTCTAAATGAAATCAGCTTCTATTTATAGGGAAAATTGGGGCTGCGCGTCGTGACGTGCACAGCTGTCACACACTCATTACGCATTTTCGCCTCTCGTCGAGATGCGTATGGTCTTCTGCATCATGACACGATGAATAGTTTATGTCGCGTGCGGCAGGCAGTGTTGCTTTCAGCGCATGATGTTGACGTGTCACGATGCAGAAGTTCTGTGTGTCGCGATGCGAGCCATGAAATTCCATTTTTGCATTTCTTTGTTTGTTTTTCAACGTTAGCCCCGAGTTGATTCCATTGAGTCCCAAAACTTTATTTATCTGAAAAATACACAAAACACATCAAAACGTTCATCAAACTCGAGAAACTAAATAAAATATTAAGTCAAATGGACGGTAAATATTGAAATATTTTCCGCTCATCAGACGCTGAGGCCTTATGTGTCGCGACGCGCATACTAAAATTTCGTTTTTGCCCTTTTCCAAGTCTGGTTTTTCCTGTCGAGCTTCCGAGCATTACTTTACCTACCAAATAACAAAAATATACAATAAGAATATAAAACATAACTTAGAATATTATTTCACAAACGTGTTAAATTAAAGGAGATTAGTGAAACTATAAGTGTAAAACGATTGATTTTACGTATAATAAATATGCACTTTTTAGTGTTCATTACACCCCCCAACTAGCTTATTACTAGTCCCTAGTAATTCAAGCAAAATCAAAAAGAAAACTTTCTTATCCAAGTTTAAAAATTTCTTATTAGCAATAGTACCCTAATATGGGAAATGTTACCAGACATATATGTCTGAGAGTTCTAGGCTTATAATTCAGTCGTATGTGCAACTGGATCACCATAACTAGAAAGGTTACTGAATAAGGTCCCACCCTCCCAACCCTCGATGGAGAACAATCGTAGAAACAGATCTTCAAAGTTACTTAAGGATGTTCTCAGGAATAAGTAAAAGTATAGTAAAAGAAGATTAGAAGCATAAGAATTTTAGATGTAGATTAAGAACGAAATAAAGTAAGAGATGGTTTCGAATAAAAGAGTTAAGAAAGAAGTTGATAAGATAGAGTAGTGCAGAAATAAAGTAGTAGTTAAATAACAGCTGAGATTTTAAGGAACCAAGGCTTGATGAATAGTGAGTATGTAAAGAAGAGGATATTTCTCAGAAAAGAAGACGGAGACATAGACCACAGAAGTTCTTAGCATAGCATAAGATAAAGCAGCAGACAAGAAGAGTGCTAAGGAAAACGATTAGAAGCAAAGCTGTGGAGGTGCAGCAACGATAGTAGGAGAATACCTAGTAAGTAAAGATGAAGTGTGTAACTACAAGGTTTCGTAGAATCAAAATGCAACTAAAGATCCCTTACGTGTTAGTTCACGTAAAGCGCATTAAGTACCCATCCCCAAACTTAGTTGACGAAACCACTACCGATTTGGGACGGCCTAAGCCACGCGTATGAGTGGTTTGGTAGATGTGTAGAATAATATAGAATCAAGGAAATGAGTTGCTACAAAGTTTCAACTAACATATGGAGTGAAACCTTAGGGTATGACATGTGTATGTATATTTGGGTGATGACTCTTGACAGCACTAGACTTTGGAAAACAAATCAGTGAGGAGCACTGAAACCAGACTTGCAGTAGTAGTGAAAATAAGGGTATGAAGAAAAGAATGGATTGTAGTCGGGACTGAATCGCCAACGTCCCCGCTTACGGTAAGAGTGCAGTCTAAGTAGAAACGTGTATACAGTTCAGCTCCCAACGAAACTACCAGACCTAACTTTCTTAGTACAACTCCATTTAGTGGATAATAATAGAGGATAAAGGTACATAAGAAGTCAGACCCTACATTATAGAATCCTAAGTTATTCAGATAAGTAGAGACAAGAAATGGTAAAGAGGAACCGGTAAGCAGCCTAATATAGACACATGTACGTATATACCTTCCAGGGTAAAAGCTATAATAAAAGAGCCCAGCTTCAAGATAGTGCAAATACCTTCAGAGATAAAAGATCCGTCAGTAAAGGTAGAAAAGCCTAGCCCGGTCATTATACAAAATAAGCTTATAGGACATCAAGTTTTTAGTAAGAATGCCCTTAAGACATATCTCCTTATAGACAGACATAAGAACTTTAAACAATTAGAAGCTAGAGGATATAGATCTAAACCACGAACCTAGTACCCTTTAGAATTAATAGCTCAAGTAAGAAATAAGTTGGAGTAAGTAGAGCATAACGAAAAGTCTAGGAGTGAGATTCATTGATGTACCATAAAAGTTGAGACATGACCGTAGAATAAAGCAATAAGCAGGAAGTTATGGAAACATGATAATGTGTTTCCTTCTCGATTCAAAGTTCGAAAGTATTAAGCATGAAACAGAAGCCAATATGAGAGGAAGACTGAAGCGAGCATGAGTCAGTTTACAGAGAAGTAAGAGTTCTAGTAAGTAAAGCAATATGGTTTCGAGTATGAAGTCAGTTATGACTGTTGGTCTGGAAGGAGAGACCGTGAAGCCAGAGGTCTGTGGTGAGATTCCAAGTTTAAAAAGGATTCGAGGACGAATCCTATTTAAGGAGGGGAGAATTTGTAACGACCGGTAGTTTTTATTATTATATACAATTGTACTGTTACGAAAGAGACAAAGGTACATAGAATAAATTATAATGAAACTCTTATATACTCATGGAATGACTTTAGGGACAATCGGAAAATTTCCTCGAAGTTCCAGGACGAGACTGTACGGTGTCCCCTTTGGACAGCCCATGGTATTTTAGGCGTAACCTTTTCGTATAAACTCTGATTTTTATGAATTTTATATCGTCGAAAAGATGAGATCAAGACCTACAACTTCCGCGTTGAATATTTTCCTAAATTCGAACCAGACGCTGATCAAAAATGCGAGTCAAAATCCAGATGAATAGTGATTTCGGGGTCAAAATGGAAAAATCTCAAATTTTCTTCATTTTTCTACACTCTTCTACAACTTTCTTAATATCAATTAGGTCCACTATATAAGGGGCTACTATTCCCCATTTCCAAAAAAAAATGAAAAGAAAAGAAAGAAAAACGTAAGGGAAAGAGAGGGAAAGAAGAAGAAGAAAGAAAAAAAGAAAGGAAGAATAAAAGGGAAGTAAGCTAGTAAGCTTAGCCACAATGGAGGACTTAGAGAATGAAGAAATCCAAGAAAAAGAGGTAAAAACCCATTTGACCCAAATCTTGATTTGTTTAATTTTGAAGGTATAAGTGTATATTAGAGATGATGGTATGTTAAGGGTTACATATGGATGGTTTATATGTAAAGAAATAGGTTGTAGAATTAAATGATTGAGTTTGAAAAGTTTAAAAAGTTGATTTAAGAATTGTGGATTTTGGATTAAATGAGTAGTTAATGATGATAAGTTGGTAGTTTAAAATGTGTAGAATTGATATAAAGTGATGGATGGTGTATTTGATTGATTACATTTGCATTGGGGATGAAATTGGGTAAGAATCGCATAAGAACCAGAAAATGCAGAACTGGGAAGCAGGTCTGCGTCGCGATGCAAGAAGACCCTTGCATCGCGACGCATGATGGAATTCATAGGCAGTTTCTAGGTGGTGTGCGTCGCGACGCGCAGGACCCTTGCGTCGCGACGCGGATATAAAAATTCGGCCAAATTGATTTTAGACCATTCCAGTTCCACCCCAGCGTATTAGAGACCACCCTTAAGATCTCGAATCAGTTCTTATGCTCACATTACATTCTAGTACAACATGATATACTGAATTACGACTTTACGCATTTAAAATTAGTGGTTAAGCCTAGTTCTAGAATTCATCTCGTAACTTTTAGTGAGATCAAGCTATCACCTTTAGCAGGAATTGCGATCTCCTTCGTTGAAGCAGTAAAGTTCCAGCCAGTTTCCAAGCACAGTGAGTGGACACCTCTTTCTTCAAGTTGATTTTGTTTATTGATTTATTTTGTTTCTTTATAAATTGAAACATACTTTTCCAGCACATAAGGCGTTAGATTTAATTATATTTCAGATTATTTTTTTAAGTGATATTTCAGAAAGAATGTTTTACAGCATGAGTTTTGAGATATAAATATTTTTCAAACATGAGATTTATGTTTTTCGGGGCATGAGGGAAAAACTCACCCCAATATGTAACTTGAGACAGTATGGAATTGACAGTTATAGAGACATGTGCACATGTAGTGGACTAGGGGGACGGCGATACGTAATGCCCCTAGATCCTACTTTCAGAGCCAGGATGACGGCATAGGTTCGTGTACCTGGACTCTAGTTCAGAGCTTGGGTGATAGCATAGATCCGCACCCCCAGTTCTAGTTTGTGGCTTGGGGGACGGCGATACGTAGCGCCCCAAGACCACCAGTTTCAGTGACAGTAGTGGCATGCTTTGGGGGACGGCGATACGTAACGCCCCAAAGTCATGGATTTACACTGCTGGCTACAGTTAGGCATATAGGGGGACGACGATACGTAACGCCCTCATACGTCAAGGTTTTTCAGATACAGAGCAGCTCACAGTTTTCAGATTTTCAATGCACAGTTTTCAAAAATCAGATTTTAGAAAATAATTTTCGAAAACCAGAGTTTCAAAAGCATTTTTCAGAAAGATCAGTTTTATTGAAGAGATTTCATATGAAGTGATTTTTCTAAAACTTTAGTTTTAAAGACCTAATGTTTTGATTTGAGTCTTTCAGTTTTCTTGTCCACTCACTTAGATCGAATAGCGATCTAACCCCCCACTCCCAGTTTTCTTTGATTGCAGGTTTTCGTATATGACGAGTTCGGGAGGACGGATACTGATGCAGTCACTAGGGTTTAGAGTCCACCAGTTCAGAGTCAGAGAGCATAAGAGTCCAGTCAGAGTCAAAGTAAAGTTGCATGTATACACTAGTGCAGTATAAGTCGTTATAAGTGTCTGTTAATGTTTGTAACGAGAAGTATATTTGAGTATACAATTATGAGAAACAAAAGCATTTTATATTGTTGAGTTGGGCTATGGTCCATGTGCATGACTTTGCATTTAGATGGTTTAGAATACAGTCGGGAAGTCAGAGGCTAATGAGGTTAGTACTGCTATCCTCTGCCGGTAACATCTCCCAGATTCGGGGATGTTACAAAACTTCTTTATTGTTAAATTTTTCTATTAAAAATTTTTCCATCTATCATATTTGATTTAAGGCCTAATTGATATTGTGGTTTAATATGTGGTGAGATGATAAAAGTAAGTTTTAGTTAAAGCATAATTTTTAAGTGTTTGTTTAACGATAACAAATTAAGATTATTTTAAAAAACAAAATTTTACAAAAATTAAGATTTTTAGATTTTACTCTATCATCAAAATTTTAAAAAAAACACATGGTAATTATTTTTTAATATAAAATAAAATTATATATCACCGTTTAAAAATCATCATTTTTCGATGATTGGTCAAAACTTGCTGGCAAAGAATTATGGGTAATTACATTTTTGGACCGCAGACACAAACAAACATATAATGCAAAGATATTTTAGGATTTGCAATGGATTGGACCACGATGAGATTTATCAATTCTAATTTCGTCCTGTTTATGAAATCGTAATAAAAATTTATTTTAGTTTCATCCTATTATATTGTTTCAGGATACTCTTGTCCCATTATCACGTTTCGTTTCGTCTGAATTTTCGAGATAAATGTTATATCCTACCCCATTTCTAAGACACGTCTATCAAATCCCGTCTCCAACGGGACGTGATGGCGTGGGACGAGACTAGGGATGGCAGTGGGTAGGGTATGGTGCGGGTTTGCCATTACCAAACCCGCACCCGCATATGTAAATAAATTACCAAACCCGCACCATACCCGTTGCGGGTTTTAATTTTCATCAATATAATTTTTGATGGATTTACCCGAGTTGTTTCGCTTCGGTTGCTTGTTATACCTCCGTTTCTAAGCTCACCTTAGGCCCAAAACTCCCATAGACCATATACCTAACCCAAACCAAGCCCAAATACCCAAGTCAACCCAAGTCAACCCAAGTCAAACCAAACCTATGCCCATTGGACATGATTCACGCCCATTGCCCTTTATTTAGGTAATTGCACATTAATCACATGTTTAAATCTTGTTAAATCCTTGCCTAAGTAAAAGAAATCAAATAAAATCATTACCAAATCGAATCCAATCCCAAATCCTAATTAGGAGATGCATTCCTTATTAGAAATCAATTAGGAGATTCCTTCCTAATCAAAAAAGGAAAGCCTTTCCCTTTGTCTATAAAAAGAGACATTTGCCCCATACACAACCCAAGCTCAAATACCTCATTCAAGCATCTTGTGAAGCATCCTTGCACGCCCCAAGCATCCCCCAAGACCCCCCATTGCCGCATTCTTGAAGCAAAGAAACCTCCATTGCCGCATCCAACCCATCCACCAACACCATTCACGCACGACCCACAATCACACCCTTCCTTTGCCAACTTCCAACAACCATTCACAGCCCTAAATTACCCTATAATAAACCTTATTTCCAGCCCCTGAAGTGCCGCAAAAAGCAGTCCCGAAGCAGCCCCAAAGTAGCGCCAAAACAGCCCCTGAAAACGGCTTCACTGCACCAGTGAACTGCTGTGTTTTAGCCGCTGTTCTGGCCAGGTTCCTTGCATCCTTAGCCCATCAAAATAGCCCTAAAACCATCTAGAAACCATCCCAAAAATCCCCAAAAAAAAGTTTCCCTAAAAAATCTTTACAAACGCACCTCCCTAAGCCACCAAAATCACCCAAAACAGTCCACTAAACGCCCGAAACAGCGACCTTAAACGCAACGACCAAACGGCGGTGAAACGAAGGTAAAACAGCAGACCAAGCATCAAAACAACAAGGGAAAACAGTGAGCAAACAATTTGGAAAGGTTTCGGATCATTCGCCCTTCCAACGGACTTGGAACGCGCTTCCAAAGATCGACAAAAGAGGTTAGACCTGAGGGTACCTTTTACCTATCTTCTTTATTCTTTATTTTATTTTACTTTGATATATAATTGCATGAGAGTCGTTTGAGGCATGTTTGATTGTTGGATGGGCGGGACATGTGTTCCTTTTGTGTGGTATATAGGATGGAAACCCGGATGTAAATTCCGTAGCCGAATCCGAATGGACGGTAGTGCGGTTTGTACTCGGGATACAACGCCACGTACCACTTAAGAGACATATGTTTTGTCCCATCCAAATTTGTGTTTGAGCATGTTGTAGTTTATAGGATGTTTAGTTATTATTTTAAGCATGGTTTATTTTATTTCGTTATTTAATTTTGAAGCATGATTGTGTTATTTAGACATGTTATTTCATTATTCTTTATGCATAATATCTAGTTTAGTTCATGTTCATTTTAAGCAATTATTTATTTTGTTTGGTTAATGGCTTAATGTGTTCAATATATGGTATTGCGTGTTTATTGTCTAAAGACTTACTTTCAAGCATGCAAACTTAGATTAGGACTTAGTTAGCGAATGCATATTAGATCTAAGTACCCTTGAGCATGAATGTTGAATAGATTCGGTTAGTTTATTGCACAAACATATCATCACAAGTGACATAAGTAAGGGACCATTCCGAACCCAATGGTTTGAGGTCTTCCCTTGCGAGGGGTGAGTGCGGCCTTAAATCTTTGTCCCGGTTCACACCGGTGGCGACTCCATGTTATTTCGTACTTCCCAACTAGGCCGCGAGCCAGAACAACAAGCGTCGTCAAGTTCTGTTGGCTACAGTCTGGCGACTCCACTGGGGATATTTTATAGAATTGGCCTCGAAATCATGTCTTGTGATGTGTATAATTTGTGCATTAGTTGACCATTTCTATAGTGGGTTGAGAGGGTTAATCAAAGGCTTTGTTAAAGCTAGGTGATGGTTGGGTGTCTTCCTTCACTCACTACCCTTCAGGGAAAAGCTGTGAAGGCACCCAGATAAATCATTACTTGTAGCTCGTTATGACATACTAGTTTGGAGGACTCGTTGTTTATTCCTGACACCAAGCGATAAGAGCCTAAGGGGCTTGGGTACTTAAGAGAGCCTCGCTCCACCTTCCCTCTGGGGAATCTACAATGGGAAATCCATTCGACAGTTAGTCACACACCGTAACTCGTTGGCACGTACCGTAAGGTATAAAAAAGGTGCACTCACTTGGTCGCTTGAACCCTTGAGTGGGGAGTCCTAGTTGTGGGTAATCCTTCGTCAAACGAGAGCCTTGTCCGCGCCCCGTGAACCCACTTGTGAAACTTAGCCTTGAAAGAACCGGTAGTTATTTATCTTATGTTTGTGTGTTGGACCGCCGTCATTTGGATCCAGTTGGACCTTTTGTCTAAAGATGTGAACTTGTTGGGCCATTTAAACTGGGGCAAGTTTGTGTCCTTTGACAGTTGGGCCAAAAGCTTCTAAAATGCCGGTGGGACACTTTATGAATGGGCCTTTTATCATTTGAAGTTATTTAGCCGTATCATTGTAAAGTGTAAACCTGTTGGGCCTTTTCAACTAGGACAAGTTTGCACCGCGCAATGGTGCGATTGAATGCTTTAAAATGATAATGGGCCAACTTATATATTCCATGCATCGCATACATCTCATGCATCTCATGCATACATGCATCATGTTAACCCTTGTGTCTTAAAAGCCATCATGGATACCCGTTGGGTTAGAAAAAAAAAAGTCAGAGCATTCCTGGGAAAATCCAGTATATCAGTCGGTTCATTGCAAAATTGACGTCAGTGTGTGAGCCTATCTTCAAGCTGTTGAGGAAAGACCAGCCAGTAAAGTGGAATGAGCAGTGTCATGAAGCATTTGATAGAATCAGAGAATACTTGTGAAACCTCTCGTCCTGAGACCTCCGAAACAAGGAGACCTTTGGTGCTTTATTTGGCTATTGAACCCGAAGCGCTGGGGGCGATGATGGTACAAGCCGATGAGATAGGAGTAGAGCACGCCATCTACTACCTCAGTAAGAAGCTGCTTCCGTACGAAGCTCGCTATCAGGAAGTGGAGAAGATTTGTCTGGCAGTAGTATGGGTGTCCAGGAAATTACGCCACTATTTCCAGTCTTACAAGATCCAAGTGGTCGCAAAGGAGAATCCTTTGAAGTATCTACATTCGGTGCCTTCACTAGTTGGAAAGCTGGGCAGATGGTTAGTACTGTTGACTGAATTTGACATCGAGTACCTCACTTCAAAGGTAATCAAATGGTGAGTCGTGGCAGAATTCCTAGCCTTGCAACCTGTTTAAGGGGATCAGTATAAGTTTGAATTCCCCGACGAAGAAATCCAAGCTATAGCAATTCAAGGTTGGAAGATGTATTTTGATGGAGCAGTGAACTGCAAAGGAGCCGGAATCGGTATTGTAATAGTAACCCCTGGGGGAGAGACTTTGCCTATGGATAAGAGGTTGACGTTCAGGATAACTAAGAATATGGCTGAGTATGAAGCATGTGCATTCGGCTTGACTGCATTAATAGCCTTGAGAGCTACGAACGTGGACGTTTACGGAGATTCGATATTGGTGATCCGACAGATGCAAGGAGAATGGGAGTTAAAGGAAGAATGGTTGAAGCCGTACTTATTCCACCTCAGAAACCTAGCACAGGCTATCCCTAACTGCAAATTTCAGCACTTGTCTCGGGAAGAATCAGATGGCAGATACATTGGCGACGTTAGCCGCAACCTAGGAGAATCCAGAGAAATTGGTGATGAGACCACTTGTGTTGACAACAGCCAGCAAACCGGTTTATGAGATAGAGAGGATCTTGGGAGTAGAGGTCGATGACGGAAAACCTTGGTATCATGATATTCAAAGGTATCTGAAACATAGGGAATTCCCAGAGGAAGTGAGCAGAAAAGACAGAATCGCCATTCAGAAGTTGGCTGCTCAATATGTGAGTCTGAAGGGAGAACTCTACAAGAGGCAAGCAAATGGTGTTCAGCTGAAATGCTTGAGAAAATAAGAAGCTCAGAAGATAATGGATGAAGTGCATACTGGTGTCTGTGGACCGCATATGAACGGATTGAACTTGTCCCGCAAGATTGTGAGACAAGGCTTTTACTGGTCAACCATGGAAGCTGACTGCGCGAAGCTGGTAAAGCATTGTCATGATTGTCAAGCACATGGGAATTTGAATCATCTGCCGCATACAGAATTGCACGGGTTGTCAGAATCGTGGCCTTTCTCAGCATGGGGAATTGATATGATTGGAGAGATTCGGCCGAATCCGTCAAATGGACATCACTTTATAGTGGTAGCAGTGGACTACTTCTCGAAATGGGTGGAAGCCGAGTCATTCCGTAATATCACGGCAAAACAAATGGCTAAGTTCATAGCCCGGAATCTCATATGCCGGTACGGTATGCCGCATCACGTGGT
Organism: Zanthoxylum bungeanum; assembly: GCA_019454045.1. Lineage (NCBI taxonomy): Eukaryota > Viridiplantae > Streptophyta > Magnoliopsida > Sapindales > Rutaceae > Zanthoxylum > Zanthoxylum bungeanum. The sequence goes on from SKCR01030562.1 coordinate 161,683, forward strand.
TACGGACAATGGAGTCCAGTTTCAGGGAGAGACCAAGGCGATGTTACAGAGGTATGGGATAGGTCACCATAAGTCTTCACCATACAGGCCGCAGGCTAATGGAGCAGTTAAGGCAGCCAACAAGACAATAAAGACGATCTTGGCAAAGATGACTGAGAACTACAAAGACTGGGCTGATAAGCTGCCATATGCTTTGTGGGGATACATAACATCTGTGAGAACGGCAACAGGAGCTACGCCGTATTCCTTGGTCTACAGAATGGAAGCGGTACTGCCGGTAGAAATGGAGATACAGTCCATGCGGGTACTCGCAGAAGCAGAACTGCCAGAACAGGAATGGACCTCGCAAAGGTTTGAACAGTTGGCTCTGATGGATGAGAAGAGGATGAAGTCCCTGCATCACATGCAGATTTATCAGAAGAGGCTGGCTCGAGCGTTCAACAAGAAGGTGCGGACCACCAAGATCAAGAAAGGCGATCTAGTACTCAAACAGTCGAAGCCATCAACAACAGACCCGAGGGGAAAGTTCAGACCAAATTGGGAGGGGCCTTACATTGTTCAGAAGGTAATGGGAAATGGAGCAGTGAGACTGTCAGACTTGGAAGGAAATGAGTTCACCGAGCCCATCAATGTTGATAAATTAAAGCTGTATGGTCACCAGCAGAAGACCTAACCCAACAAGATAAAGAAAAATCATGCGTCCATGTATACATATAACCCATTACTGCATTCTTTTTGTTTTCGTGTTTTGTGTTTTGTATTCACAGGTTTCAAAGACAGAAAAGTGAAAGCGGCGGAGATAAGCCAATGAGAAACAGCGAAAGCACTGTATTGAGTTTGGGTAGAAATCCCAGGGCTGAGGTCCACATCAGTGTTAAGGTTCAGATGGTGAATTGAGGGTTGAGGCCCGCTTTGAGTTTGAGTTTTGGGGGACGGATCCCGGGGGCGAAGCCCACAGTGTCGGCAGCAGAAAGGAAGAATTCCTTTGAGTGAGTGAGTGAGTTGCAAAAAAAAAAAAAAAAAAAAGAGAGAAAAAAGTCTTTGGTAATTTGATATATGTCCGGTGATGACATTGTGTGCTATAGGTAGAAGCCTTAGAAACGACGAGTGCTGGAAGTGTTCTTCGCCGGTATGCTGAATAGATTGATCTTGACTAGACTCATAAAGCACCTGAATACGGGATCTCAACAATGGAAGCCTGAGCGGTTGATGAGATGACTAGTTGAAGAGATGGTGGATCGGTGAATGACCGTTTGCCTGGATGTCCACACTGATTTGCCTTTGCTACGATGCATGATATGGTTGGAAAAAAAGAAAGGAAAACCTCTGTAATGAAAAGAAAAAGAAATAGACCGCCTATAACCGATAAGCGTGAAGCTACCCATGGGCGAGTATTAGGACCACCATGAGGAGAAATGCTACCTTAAAGGGTAGGTGAGTCAGAAAAAAAAAGAAAAAAAAAGAAAAAAAAGAAAAGAAAAGAAAAGAAAAATGAAGGAAAAGAATGAAAAGACAGAGACGATGCAATAAAAGAAGATCATATCATGTTGAGTATGCCGAAGTGATCACAGAGTGTGACCTAGACATCCAGGTTGGTTAGACCCATCGGTCCGATTCTCCGAAGTGAAATTATTGAGTTGGCTTGCTTAAGGAATAAGCTGTAAAAGATCCTTGGCACACACACACTAGGAGTCTAGTTTGGATCACCTATTCAGACGATCGGAGTTGAGCATATCGAGTACTTTGAAGATTCTCTAGCTTCGACATCAAGCATTCGTTGAGGATGAAAATATATCCAATTATCAGAGATGATCTCGTGAGAGGAATTGCAATACGCTGAGTGGAATCATTGACATCTGTTTCAGTTTCTGCCGAGAATGGCATTCTGGGGACGAGGCCCACATTGACATCAGTTTCAGTTTTTGCCGAGAATGGCATTCTGGGGGCGAGACTTACATCACATCAGTTTCAGTTTCTGCCGAGAATGGCATTCTGAGGGCGAGGCCCATATTACGTCAGATCATTATGGTCCGGGAATGGACAGTCCGGGAATGGACAGCTCGGGAATGAGCACGCTCGGGAACGAGCACGCCGGGAATGGCGCTCCGGGAATGGAGATTTAGTTCGGGAATGGACAGCTCGAGAATGAGCACACTCGGGAATGAGCACGCCGGGAATGGCACTCCGGGAATGGAGATTTAGTCCGGGAATGGACAGTCCGGGAATGAGCACACCGGGAATGGCACGCCAAGAATGGCACTCCGGGAATGGAGATCGGTTCGGCAATGGACCACAACGGTGACAGTTCGGGAATGGACTTCATCACATCACATCACAACAGCACTCTGTGAATGGAGATCGGTTCGGGAATGGACCACAACGGTGACAGTTCGGGAATGGACTTCATCACATCATATCACAACAACACTCCGAGAATGGAGATCGGTTCGGGAATGGACCACAACGGTGATAGTTCGGGAATGGACTTCATCACACTACATCACAGCTACACTCCGGGAATGGAGATCGGTTCGGAATGGACCACAACGGTGACAGTTCGGGAATGGACTCCACCATACATACCACAGCACATCATCAGTTCGGGAATGGACCAGGGGTCGAAGCACCTCAACATCAACTCAAATCAACACGGCAAGTCAAGTGGCAGCTGGCGAGCCAGGTAAGTAAAAATGCATTGCACGTACTTTGATAGAATTGTCATTGTCACACACTGCACAAGTCCCATCAAAGTGGGGGCGACTGTAGGCATTGCATTTTTTCATAACACCCGATGAGGAGTCTTATATGGAGACAACTCCCTCTTAGTCATGAAAGCCGCGGAAAAGAACGTTGGAAGGGTAAAGTTGGAAAATATAATTTTTGATGGATTTACCCGAGTTGTTTCGCTTCGGTTGCTTGTTATACCTCCGTTTCTAAACTCACTCACTTAGGCCCAAAACTCCCATAGACCACATACCTAACCCAAACCAAGCCCAAATACCCAAGTCAACCCAAGTCAACCCAAGTCAAACCAAACCTATGCCCATTGGACATGATTCACGCCCATTGCCCTTTATTTAGGTAATTGCACATTAATCACATGTTTAAATCTTGTTAAATCCTTGCCTAAGTAAAAGAAATCAAATAAAATCATTACCAAATCGAATCCAATCCCAAATCCTAATTAGGAGATGCATTCCTTATTAGAAATCAATTAGGAAATTCCTTCCTAATCTAAAAAGGAAAGCCTTTTCCTTTGTCTATAAAAGAGACCTTTGCCCCATACACAACCCAAGCTCAAATACCTCATTCAAGCATCTTGTGAAGCATCCTTGCACGCCCCAAGCATCCCCCAAGACCCCCCATTGCCGCATTCTTGAAGCAAAGAAACCTCCATTGCCGCATCCACCACCATCCACCAACACCATTCACGCACGACCCACAATCACACCCTTCCTTTGCCAACTTCCAACCACCATTCACAGCCCTAAATTACCCTAAAATAAACCTTATTTCCAGCCCCTGAAGTGCCGCAAAAAGCAGCCCCGAAGCAGCCCCAAAGTAGTGCCAAAACAGCCCCTGAAAACGGCTTCACTGCACCAGTGAACTGCTGTGTTTTAGCCGCTGTTCTGGCCAGGTTCCTTGCATCCTTAGCCCATCAAAACAGCCCTAAAACCATCTAGAAACCATCCCAAAAATCCCCAAAAAAACGTTTCCCTAAAAAATCTTTACAAACGCACCTCCCTAAGCCACCAAAATCACCCAAAACAGTCCACTAAACGCCCGAAACAGCGACCTTAAACGCAGCGACCAAACGGCGGTGAAACGAAGGTAAAACAGCAGCCCAAGAATCAAAACAACAAGGGAAAACAGTGAGCAAACAATTTGGAAAGGTTTCGGATCATTCGCCCTTCCAACGGACTTGGAACGCGCTTCCAAAGATCGACAAAAGAGGTTAGACCTGAGGGTACCTTTTACCTATCTTCTTTATTCTTTATTTTATTTTACTTTGATATATAATTGCATGAGAGTCGTTTGAGGCATGATTTGATTGTTGGATGGGCGGGACATGTGTTCCCTTTTGTGGTATATAGGATGGAAACCCGGACGTAAATTCCGTAGCCGAATCCGAATGGACGGTAGTGCGGTTTGTACTCGGGATACAACGCCACGTACCACTTAAGAGACATATGTTTTGTCCCATCCAAATTTGTGTTTGAGCATGTTGTAGTTTATAGGATGTTTAGTTATTATTTTAAGCATGGTTTATTTTAATTTCGTTATTTAATTTTGAAGCATGATTGTGTTATTTAGACATGTTATTTCATTATTCTTTATGCATAATATCTAGTTTAGTTCATGTTCATGTTTAAGCAATTATTTATTTTGTTGGTTTAATGGCTTAATGTGTTCAATATATGGTATTGCGTGTTTATTGTCTAAAGACTTACTTTCAAGCATGCAAACTTAGATTAGGACTTAGTTAGCGAATGCATATTAGATCTAAGTACCCTTGAGCATGAATGTTGAATAGATTCGGTTAGTTTATTGCACAAATCATATCATCACAAGTGACATAAGTAAGGGACCATTCCGAACCCAACGGTTTGAGGTCTTCCCTTGCGAGGGGTGAGTGCGGCCTTAAATCTTTGTCCCGGTTCACACCGGGTGGCGACTCCATGTTATTTCGTACTTCCCAACTAGGCCGCGAGCCTAGAACAGCGTCGTCAAGTTCTGTTGTCTACAGTATGGTGCGGGTTTGCCATTACCAAACCCGCACCCGCATATGTAAATAAATTACCAAACCCGCACCATACCCGTTGCGGGTTTTAATTTTCATTACCAAACCCGCACCGCATATAAAAATAAATTACCAAACCCGCATTGGTACCCAACGGATTTTTTGCGGGTTTTTAAAATATTGAATTACTTTGTGTTCTTAATAATATAATTTTTTTATTAAATAATTTATTTTTAAGTGCTAGATGTAGTTTTTCACATTTTTTTTCATTTGACATATACAACATGTAATGTATGTATATACAGTACGTAGATAACATAATGTATGAAAGATTCGATACCCTATGTTTATTTTTTTTTCGTATAAACATAATTAAAACGAGTTCTTCCCTTCATAATTATAATGATCTAAGTTAGCCAACTCAATCGACAATAAGCTAAAAAGTAATCACCAACATTTGGTCATATTTTTTATGCTAAGTGTAATGAAAGTGATGCTTACAAGGCTCAAGTGGTGTAAGTGTAGTGAAGAAGCAGTAAAGTTACTGAAGTTGCAGCAAACACTAGCTTATTTTGCTCATCTCCCGTTTATGATCATGTGAACTTAATCCAAATTTTTATATTATAATTTGATTAACAGTGTGATTAAAAAAAAACAATAATAGTCATGTTAAAAAATCTTCAGTTGGGCAGGTTACGGGCTGCGGCTGAGTGAGAGTGTGGAACTGTGGATTAGTGTTTTAGGTTTAGGTTTTGTTAGTTATTTTTATATGAATGTTTTTTTATATTATCCTAAAAACATTAATAAATAAAAAATAATATTGCGGGTATGTGGATACCCGCAGCGGATACCCGTAATTTTTTCTTAAATATCAAACTCGCACCGCACCCGCAGCGGGTTTTGCTTTAAATTACCAAACCCGTACCGCACACACTAATATATTTACCAAATCCTACCCATTGCGGGCGGGTTTTTACGGATTTGCGGGTTTGTGGGTAAAATTGCCATCCCTAGACGAGACGAGAGAAGAAAATTTGACATCCCGAGAGAAGTTTTATTTTTATTGAGTAAATTATTCTGACACATCACATAGCACCAAAGCCAATTGAAGTAAAAACCCCATCCCTAAAAGCTTATTTTCTGTTGCTGCGTTCTCCTCAGATCTTCTCTCTCTTTCCAGTTTACATCGTTACGTGAGTTGTCTTCGAATCCCTCAATTAAAGGAATTCAAGTAACAGAATTTATTGTAAAGCTTCAGTTTTTTTAATTCCGTATTGTGTGTGGTGTAGTGTCATGAATTGTGTAAATTCTAGTTAAAGAAGTGTATTATCCATTAATTATAAGGAGATTTTCAAATGACTGATCGTTTTATCTCCAAATTCAAAGCATGCTTTTTTCTTTTTGGGGTGCTTTGCTGTTGATATTACTCTGTACAAAATATCCCAAAGAGGGAACACACTCATATGCTAGGTGAATACCTTATTGGGAAGTTTGCATGCTTATGTATATGTCACTCATTTAGCTTTTTTGATGTACCGTTTCCATTTTCTTTTCATCTATTATTTTAAATAAGCATGATTTCTCTGAGTTTGTTGTAATTTGTTTTGGAGAATGATGTTCTCTGCATTATTGTCAACGTTGATCTTAGGGGCTCAAATGGAAGACACTCGAGAAATAGAGGACGCACCATCCGGAGCAAACTCTGATGATGCATCTCAAAAGAAGCAAGAAACTCGTGATGAAATGCTTTCTAGGCACAGGTAAGGTTGTCATTTTTAATCTACATTATGAGTTTTGTCTTTATATTAAAGTGCTTCTGGCTAACCCCTGGAATGTAAACCAGTTCATGAATTTCGCATAGCATTCTGGATTTTTTCATTGATAGTTGAATACGTAGGCATAGCCGATTATCAAATTACTTGAAAGCTGAGGTTTCTGACCAAAATCTTAAAATGGCTTTTTTTAAAATGGCACAAAAATATTTTTACCAGGCCCATTCAGTTTGATGGACATTTAAGTTGTTTGTTATATTTACATGGTTTTGATTGATTTTAAAATGTGTCGCTAGCAAGCTTTCTGCTCGTTGTGTATAATGTGGTGTCTTTGGCTGTTGTTTCATAGTAGATGTTTTGCTTTGAATTGTGCACTTTCTTGCTTTGAAACTTTTTCATAGGACTGATCATGCTAACCATGGTGACTTTATTGTTTCATTGCCTTCAGGAAAGAGATATCTCAGCTGCAGAACAAGGAAACCGAACTGAAAAAAGCTGCAGCCAAGGGTAGCAAGGCTGAACAGAAAGCTAAAAAGAAGCAGGTGGAGGAGGAGATATCTCGACTTTCTGCGAAGATTAAAGAAAAACAGGCTGGAGAACTTGCTTCATTAGGCTATATCAGTAGTAATGGAAATGAGAAAAGCAATCTTGAAAATTTGGTGAAGGCAATAGCTGGGGTTACTGTCACCAACCAGCATGACCACTCTAAGCTAAGCAAGGGTGCAAAGAGGAGAGAGAGAAGGGGTCAACAAGAAGCAGCAAGAGAGCAGAGGATTCAAGAAGAGCAGGGCAATGTTGTCAGTGATCGAATGCTCGAAGATGAGAAATTGAGAAAAAGCTTGAACCCTTTGGATTGACTATTAATGAAATAAAGCCAGATGGGCACTGCCTCTATAGAGCGGTTGAGGATCAGCTAGCTCATCTGTCAGGAGGTGCTTCTCCATACAATTACCAACAGCTTCGAGAAATGGTGGCTGCCTATATGAGGGATCATGCATCTGATTTCCTACCTTTTTATCTATCAGAGAATATGATAGATGAAGATTCTTCTCATTCTCAAGCAGAGAGATTGAGAATTACTGTAAAGAAGTCGAGTCAACAGCAGCTTGGGGCGGGGAGCTAGAGCTCAGAGCTTTAACTCATTGTCTGAGAAAGCATATCAAGATATATTCAGGATCCTTCCCTGATGTGGAACTGGGAAAGGAGTATTCCAATGGTGGATCTGATTCATCTAGGGCAAATGTTATACTATCATACCATAGACATGCTTTTGGTCTTGGCGAGCATTATAATTCTGTCGTTCCGAATTTGGCCAGATCGGGATTGTTGCATCATCTGTGAAAAGCTACGTTTGCGTAAATATTTACTTTCTTTAATGGTTTGAGAGAACATGTCAAGTTTTAAATTAAATCTTACTTTTAGTGTGTTACATTAAGCTATTGTTTGTATTCTGTAGAAGTTTGCTAGCTTGATCATAGCTTTTCATTTGGTTTTCAAGTATTGGGGTGGCTTTAGTCTATTACCTCTTAAAAAGTGGAAGATTTATATTTATATTAGGGTATATTTATTTCGCCGTAAATTTTTTTCAACAAACATGTTCCTTATTTTACGGCATTTGGGATAATTGGGTCACTTATGGAAAATATGCTCAATATAAATTATTTTCTAATTATTGTAATAATTTAGTTTTTTTTCGAGAAAATAATTTTTTTTCTTTTTTCCAAAATTTTCATAACTCGCTTCCGATTAGGGATGGTAAAATCTTGACTCGAATATGGATTCACATGGATTCGAGTACGAATATATTTAGGTAGATTTGAATCCGTATTCGGATTTGGAAAATCCAAACCTAGACCCTTGTATACCTAGTTGGGATTCAGGTAGATTTGGATGAATATGGAAACTTGAATTTATTTATTTATTTACTTTTATTTATACTCTTATTTTTTTTTTTATTTTTTTAATTACATTATTTTGTATTATTTTTATATTTTTTTACATTTTATTAATTTCTCATTCTGTTCTTCTGTATTTTTTAATTAAATTATATTTATATTTATTTTTTAATTTTTTAGAATATAAATTAATAAAAAAAAATTGGATCCGAGTCTCAAACCAGAGTAGATCTGAATCCGTATGGGTATGAAATTTGGCTATTATAGTTTGGAAATTTTTTTTTTCACAGAACCAAGTATTTCACCCGGTACAAATCTTACATCTACACCAAATCCAACTCTATAAATTAAACTCTATATTATGTGTAAAGTTTACTAAAGCATAAATCAAGAGGATGAGTTGGATTACATGGTACACGATTAGAACCACAGCATGTTTTTTGTTGTTGTGTTGTTGTTGTTGTTGTTGTTGTTGTTGTTGTTGTTGTTGTTGTTGTTGTTTTGTTGTTGTTGTTGTTGTTGTTGGAAACCCTGCCATTAAATCATCTATTTCGGGCTTAAGCGGAGTAGGTAAAACCCCCGGCTGTCACAGACTCTTACAAGAAACACACTCCCTATATTCGAACAGAGAACCTCAATGTGAGATCCTAAACTCTACACCACCAAATCACTCATTAGGGACTTAGAACTAGAGATGGCAACAAGATCCGGACCCGGTCCGGATCCGCATGGACCCAGACGACCCGGGTCCGGAACCGGGTCCGGGGTAACAAAACCTCTTCCGGATCCGGACCCGGCCATCCCTACTTAGAACCACAGCATACCAACGCTAAAACAAATTTATAGTACAACTTGACTTTAGCATCTAAATTAAATCTTAATGGGTTGAGAGAACATGTTAAGTTCTAAATTAAATCTTACTTTTAGTGTGTTACATTATGCTATTGTTTGTATTATGTAGAAGTTTGCTAGCTTGATCATAGCTTTTCATTTGGTTTGTATTGCGGTTGTGTCTCCCATGGATAATGGTTGATGACATAAGATTTGTACAAATTCTAAGTTGGAATTCAGTACACTTTTTATAAAAATTAGGGATAATCAATGATTTTATCTACTTCACTTAAGCTCGAATTAAAATATTTGATAACGAAATTTTTAACGTTTTAAAAAAAATTCTAAGCACTACAACATGTTACTAACAATAAGTAATATGTTGTAGTAATATATGAAATTACTTTGAGGAAAAAAAAATTAACTCATCCAGATATATTTGCATACGAATTTGGAATATTCGGAAATCAGAAAGTAATCCGGAATTTTTTATATACATGTGCTGATTTTTTATTTTTTAAATATAAAAAACAAAAATCAAAAATAAAATAATTAAGTTTACCATTTACCTATATATTACTGCACAATAAAATAATATGACAATAAAAAACAAATATTTTTTTTTTTTTTACTTTAAACTAAATAATCCGGATCTAGATATCCGAAAATCGAATTCACTTGGATTTGTATCCAAATCAATGGCGGTCCTCTAAGAGTGTATACTGATCCCATTTCTTAATAGTTGAACTCTTAATTTTCCGAATCCGAATAATGCAGATATTTATGAATTCATACCGAATTCTAATTTTTTATACATCCATTAATATTATATGATTAATGTTGACGATTGTTTTTTCTTTCAGGGGTGATTTAGGAAAATCTATTTCTCGAATAAAACCTCCCCAAACAGTGAATTTGTCTGGTTTGTTGAGAACCAAAGCAAACTTGGCAGACAAACAAGAAAACACACAGATAAGAATATAGAATTTAACGTGGTTCGGCGGAATGGATCCAACCTACGTCCACAAATGCAAAAGAAGTAAAATCTTTTATTAGGAGCTCGGGTCGGACCGACCTGCTCTTTCTCTCTCGCTTAAGGTTTTTTCTCTCTTTTACAAGTTATAGAAATGCTTAGAATCAAATTAGCCAACCTCTTACAATGAGTTCTCAACCCCTTTACATAGTGCACTTAAACCCATTATTCTACCAACTCGTGACGTTAGTCACGTTACCAAATTATCATTGTTTAGGCTCTCTTTCCCATCCACTCTACAAATTGTAGTTTCGCCGCTTGACATAACTACTCTCTGCCTTCTGAACTTCATTAACTCACCCTCTTTTGGTAACTGCTACACGCTCTGCCCATGTGCCAGCCTAGATTCCAACCACTCCTATGCGGTTGCGTGTGTCAGTGGATAAGCCTGAAGCTCTACTCCATCCCATCAGTCGTTGGCCTACTCCCATCTCATCAGCCTTTGGGATGCTCAAACTTTCGTTTAGGGCTTACATCGTCTGTCTAAGAGCATAATACTACAACCCCAACCCATATCTTCGGGTCGGTACACCGAAACAAGTGACGCTATTCCCTGCTTCTGTTACTAGATCTGTTGGACAATTATGACCCATAACATCACTATTTGTAACAGACATTGTGGTTTTTGTACAAATTAACTATGTGACAAAGGAAATTGCTATTTATCATTTTGTAATTAGATTACTTGAATATATAAATGATAAAAGTCCTTATGATTAGTTCCGGATTAATAAGATATGAGACAGTATCAATCCACGTAAGGTTTAATCAAAATTCCTAATCGTAGTATCATCGAGACTGGACATCGATAATGCAGAATAAACTAGTTTTGCACTTGTGCGCGTTATAGAAGCATAACAACATAGTTCTCATATATTTGGGTATTGGATACTCATGCAAGTGTAATAAGAGGATCTGTTTGCCGATGGTACGGAAACAGCTTTGCTCTGGATAGACCCATCAGAATCTCATTGTAGTATGACTATGTGTCTATGGGAATCCGAATCAGGGTAGGTGTATTTGGTCTTAACATGAGACTTGCATCGCTAATACTTGCGACAATCAGTACGTTTTGGTTTTGGTTATCCGGGACTTTAACATGTTCTGTGTACGCCTCTTCTGGGTTTATTGAGAATCGTAGTGTATTGGGTGTGATGTCAAGATGGAAGTATCACTTCAGTCATATGGAGATGATGATCACGCAAGGATACATAACTGGTACTCTAATATGTTGCAACTATTGGGATAACATGACAAGTCATGATTATCCGATTAAGAGACTAGTTGCTAGTGATCTAATATATGCTTCGTACGGGGCAGACACAATTCCAGCCCCAGGCCTAGCATGTGATATCCGATACTGGATCGTAATACGCAATACTTAGTATACTACGCTTGATAAAGATTATGTATTCCTTAAAAGAATATTTTTGGAGAATTGGGTAGGCACGGTGCTTTGCTAGAAGCCAACCATGTCTTGTAAATCGGTAAGAACGTGGTACGGGGTACGCAAATGTTCGGATAGTCTGACGGCCGTATTTACTACCAACATATCCAGTAATCTCATGGGTCACTTCCCAAAGATTCACCGATGACGTTTGACTCGAACAGAATTAATCTGTGATTAATTATGAGAGAGAGAGAATTTATCTGGTATTAATTACGGCAAAAATTTATCTGGGACAAAATTAGATTAGAAGAGAGACAACGATTAATTTGGAATTAATATATTAAATAATATATCGGATATATTAAATTGAAATTAGATTTCAATGCGGAATTAAAATTGGATTTTAATTCGGGCAAACGAATTAATTTAGAAGTAATTCGTAAGCGACTTTAATTATAATGTCGCAACGGAAAATTCGTTAATTCAGAATTAAATGAACCCGGGCCCGAGCGAAGTTGCGTGTTGGATTGTTCGATTTAAATTCGGAATTTTCTAGTGGTGGGACCCACTTGACTTACATCAACTAGTTTGACTAGTGATGAAAGTGGTTAAGGTTGAGTGTAAGCATTAGATTGCTTGTTTTTCACTCAATTAAAATCTAACACACTTTGTCATTTGGAATGACATATACCAACTTGATTTTTTGGTAAATGATAATTGGTTTTTTGAAAATCAAATACATAACACAAAACAAAACTCTCTCTCTCCCTCCAAAAAGTCGTGAGCCTCTCCCTCTCCTTTTGAGATTTTGCTTCAAAATTTCAAGTGAGCTAGCACTTCCAAGAGTGAATCAAGGTGATAGGGAAACCAATTCCTTGAGTTTGGAACACACAGTAAGCTTGGAGCTTCAACAAAGGATCTAAAGTTTTGAACTTCATACATCCATCAAATCCGATCAATGTAAGTCTTCCGCAACTTCTTTGAATATTCACACAACGAATCATGATTAGAGATCCTTGGCATGTTCTAGGAACACTAACAATGGTATCAGAGCCTTTTCTAAGCATGATTTAGTTTAGGGTTTATATACTTTAATTTGGGATTTTTATGGTTTGAGCATGATTTCTTCAAATTGGTTGTTTGGTTGAGCTTTGATGATGATGAATAGGATTTATGCATCTATAGAATTGAGAAAATTGGTTGGATCAAAATTTCCCTAATAATTCCCTATGCTTGGCCGAAACTATGACCCTGGTTGTATCATGGTGATTTTTTGATTTTAGACCATTGGATGTGTTTAAAGCATGAGATAAATTAATTGTTGATTTAATTAGATTGAAATCAAATTGATTGTAATTTTATGCCTAACTGTCGTGAGACTTAGCATGTGAAATTGATTGATTTTGCTTCAATTGTATTGCACATGAATGAATATATTAAAACATGATTAATTAGTTTAATTGATGTTTTGGAAATATTGGTTTAAACTAATTAATTATGGCTATTACACTTAATTAAATAGACATTGGATGTTAATTGTGTTGGTTTCTATGATTAGTCCCAAGATCATAATGAACAAGAAATGTGAATGAATAACGAAGAAGAGTGGCGGAAACACACTTACATCGATCGGTTTTGGATGCGTCAAACAACAAAATTTTTCCCTTCCAAGCAGTCCAAGATTCGGCCAAGGCAGTCCACAATGCTCCAAGCTTTGTTTTGTCTTTCCAAGCTCTTGAATAGGTTTCCCTAATCACCTTGTATGATCCCTTGAAGAGTGCTAGCTCATTGAGATTTTTTGCCACAAAAATTCTGCACTTTCTTCTCTCAAAATTTGGTCTTGATGAAGAAAATGGGAGAGGAAATATTTTCACAGGTTTCGGTCATTGAAGGAGAGATAAGAAGTTGTGTATTTGATTTACAAAATCAATTATATTTGTTTCAAAAACAATAATAATTGATATACCAAACCTTGGTTGGTAAAAGTCAATCAACATACTTTAACTTGGAGTGTTTTACACACTTTAACCAACTCACCTAAACCCATCAAGCTAAAGTGAATTAGTTGACTAGTGATGTGATGGTTGATGTGACATGTGGGCCCCACTCGATTCAGAATGCGAGTGGGCCCGCAAACACTCCCGGGCTAATTCCAAATTAACGAACTTCCGTCGCGACGTAATTAAATCGAATTTAATTAAATAATTATGCCTAGTAAAATTACTAGGCACATATAAATTCATATACATCTTATTACTCCAAGGGCTTTATTACACTGTTTGCTGATTCATATAAATTATGTAAGACACATATAAAAAAGATTGCTATTTTATTAATTAATGAAATATTACAAATACATGTATATATAGCCCATCCACAAGTTGGGTATAGGGCATATCCCTAACAATCTCCCAATTGCACTATAGCCAACTATTATTAATCTGGACACCATACTCCCGGGTGTGCCTATCATGCTTTTTTTGAATCAGCCCTTTAGTCAGAGAATCTGCAAGATTATCTTCTGTGGGTATTTTCTCTATAATAAATTCTTTTCTCTCAACAATCTCCCTGATGAGATGAAATCTCTTGAGTACATGCTTGGATTTTTGGTGGGACCTTGGTTCATTTGATTGAGCAATGGCGCCCGTGTTGTCACAGTACATCGTGACGCCATTCTTTATCGCGGAAAGCACTTCCAACTCCGTGATGAACTTCTTTATCCAGACTACTTCTTTAGCTGCCCCAGATGCTGTAATATACTCGGCTTCAGTGGTGGAGTCCGCTGTAGTTGACTATTTTGAGCTTTTCCAACTGACAGCACCGCCATTGAAAGTAAACAAATATCCTGTTTGCGATCTGTTGTCATCCCTATCGGTCTGAAAGCTCACATCACAGTAACCAATGACTTTCATCTCAGAACAATCTTCGTATGTAAAAAACACATACTTAGTTCTTCTCAGATACTTGAGGATTGTTTTGACAGCTGCCCAGTGTTGCTCACCAGGATTTGCCTGATACCTGCTCATTATGCTAAGAGCATAAGAGACATCAGGTCTTTTACATAACATGGCGTACATGATCGATCCTATTGCTGAAGCATAATGGATCCTACTCATACGCTCTCTATCTGAAGGAGTATGTGGACATTGCTCCTTAGATAATTTGATTCCATGACAAGTAGGTAAATTACCTCTTTTGGAATCTTCCATTTTGAATCTTTTCAAAACTTTATCTATGTACGTAGATTGAGAAAGTCCTAACAACCTCTTAGATCTATTACGATAGATTTTAATGCCGAGGATGTAGGCTACTTCTCCCAAATCTTTCATGGAGAAATTATGAGATAACCATTGCTTGGTGGCTTGCATCATGGGAATATCATTCCCGATAATTAATATGTCATCGACATATAGTACAAGAAATACAACAGCACTCCCACTACTTTCCTATAAACACAAGGCTCGTCTAGATTTTTGATGAAGTCAAATTCTTTTATTGTCTCATCAATCGCTATATTCCAACTCTGGAGGCTTGCTTGAGTTCATAAATGGATCGTTAAGCTTGCACACTTTATTATGATCATCTTAGATGCAAACCCCTCAGGTTGTGTCATATAGAGTTCCTCAACGAGGTTCATATAAGGAAAGATGTTTTGACATCCATCTGCCAAATCTCATAATCAAAGTGTGCAGCTAGTGCTAGTAAAATTCGAATGGACTTTATCATTGCAACAGGCGAGAAGGTTTCGTCATAGTCAATTCCTTGGATTTATCTATAACCTTTCGCCACCAACCTAGACTTATAGGTTTGGATGTTGCCTTCTACATCAGTTTTACGCTTGTAAATCCATTTGCAGCCTATGGGTTTTATCCCTTCAGGTGCATCCACCAAGTCCTAAACTTGATTCTGGTACATAGAGTCTATTTCGGATTTCATGGCCTCAAGCCACTTGACTGAATCAATGTCACGCATTGTTTCGTCATAATTAGTGGGATCGTCATTATCAATGACCTGATCATGTTCCTCATCAATATGGAAACCATATCTTTCAGGCTCATATCTTTCCCTACTAGACCTTCTAAGTTCATAACCTTGTGGTTGTTCTATTGCTGCCCTTTTGAGGGGTTTTGGGCTTAGTTCTATGTTAGTTTGTTCTTCTCGTACCTCATCAAGGTCAAGTCTACTCCCACTATATTTCTTGAGAAGGAATTCATTCTCTAGAAATTTAGCATTTCGTGAGACAAATGTTCTTTGTTCATTTGGGACGTAGAACACGTATGCTCTTGAGTTCAAGGCATATCCTACAAACTTATATTTAATTGCCCTATCATCCAATTTGTTAGTTAGTGTGAGCTTAACAAATGTGTCACATCCCCAAACTCTTAGATAACTAAGACTATGACGTTTCCCAGACCATAACTCATATGGTGTTTGACTAACAGTCTTGGGAGGAACTTGGTTTAGTAGTAGTGTTGCAGTTTCTAAAGTAAGACCCCAAAATGAAAGAGGTAGATCCGTGACTAGCATCATTGATCGAACCATATCTAATAATGTCCGATTTCTCCTTTCGGAGACCCCATTATGCTGTGGATTTCCCGGAGGAGTCCACTGGGAAACAATGCCATTTTCTCTCAAGTAATCTTGAAATTCGTTGCTTAAGTATTCACCACCTCGGTCAGATCTTAGTGACTTAATACTTTTATTAAGCTGGTTTTCTACTTCAGATTTGAAGTTTTTGAATTTCTCAAAGGCTTCAGATTTGTACCGCATAAGGTACACATACCCATATCACGAGTGATCATCGATAAAGGTAATAAAGTAGGAGAATCCATCTCTAGTGGTAAATGACATTGGTCCGCATACATCAGAGTGTATGAGTTCTAATGTCTCCGTTGCACGCTGTTTTTTACATTTGAAGGGTAATTGGTCATTTTACCAAGTAAACAAGACTCACAAGTTCCATAAGTTCATATTGTGAGGGTCTGAAATACCCATCATTATGTAGCTTAGTTAATATTGTTTCATTGATATGACCTAAGCGACTGTGCCATAGAAGTGATTCATTGAGATTATTTGAGTTAACGTTGTATATATTATAGGTTGAACATTCTTTGTTAGTTTGTAAGACATAAATACCATTATTCAAAATACCATCTCCATATTTTATTTCATTGAAATAAATAGAACATTCATTACAACTTATTAGGCATGAAAAGCCTTTATTACATAAAGAAGAAATTGAAATGATGTTCGTTACTAGAGAAGGTACATAAACACAATCTTCTAAGTCTAAAACTAAACCATTCGACAAAACTAATGAATAAGTCCCCACGCACAATGCAGCCAGTTTTTCTCCATTACCCATGCGTAAGTCAACCTCCCCATGACAGAGTCTCCTACTGTTTCTCAGGCCTTGCACATTGTTACACAAGTGAGTCCCACACCGGTGTCAAGCACCCAAGTAGAAGGTTCATAGTTTTGAGAATATAGTTCGATCATATACAACATACCTGAAGTATTAGGCTTTTTTGGCCTCTTGGGCTTCCCTAGCTTCCTTGGCTTTCAATGATCTGCAGTCTTTCTTCCAATGACCATTCTTTCCACAAAAGAAACATTTCCCCTTTCCCCTTTTTCTTCTCCACCTTACCATTGGACTTTAGGTGATCTGAAGCCTTGGCCTTGCCCTTATTTTTCTTTGGGCCTCGTGGCTTCAGGTCCATACCTGTAAGCATGACATAGGTTTTAAGCTCCGGTTTCAAGTCATTCTCTGCTTACTTTATCAGATTGTGCAATTCTGCTAAAGTAGCTTCTTTATCAGACAGATGAAACTTAATAATAAAGTTAGAGAAGTCTTTTGGTAAGGACTGAAGAATTAGATCGTGACCTATCTCATCTCATGATCCATGATGAACCCAAGGTTGGCCAATTTTTCAATGTGGCCAATCATCTTAAGCACATGTTCACTAACAGATCCTTCCTTATACCTTGTTTGAATAAGGCACATGACACTTGGAATCTCACGGTATGAACGGAAGTTGCATATAACTCATTCAAGTGAAAGATGATGGTTTGAGCATCCATATCTTCGTGAGCTTTCTGAAAGTTCGTCCGACATAGAGCCAAGCATTATGCAAACTGCTTGCTCATCATCATCGACTTGTTTCTGTCCAAGCATCAAATTTATTTTGGTCAGCATCTTCTGCGGGTTCAGGGGGAAATCGTCTTTCAAGAACATAGAAAATCTTTTTCTTGTCGTAAGACAATTTTAAGGTTTATAAACCAGTCATTGTATTATACCCTTTGAGCTTATGCTCATCAATGATGGAACGAAGTGATACTCTGTTTGCCATTTGAATGTTTGTGAAATATTTTAACCCACATGTTAAGAGAGAATGATAAAATTAGGAATATGTTTTCATTAATGTTTCATAATAACATGGGCTTTTAATATTATGAAGTTGCTCACCCTCAATTGTTTTAAAATTTTAAGCAAATCGCATCAACCCCGATATGATGGATTTCTTGTGGGCAAGGATCCCATTATCATCATTTCATAACTCCGACTAGGGCCGGTCGTTATTAAAAATACGATAATTTATAAATCACAATTCCTTGATCATTGGGTTGGGAAATCAAACATGCCATAAATTATGCTAGTCCTCGTGGACACCCAATCTTTGCCACTAAGTTATAAGACCACGCCTAAGGGTCGCTGCGTCTTATGACTTAGAAAAGTCAAACCATTGTCAATAGTATGATTTAGGGAAAAATTAGTATTGGTCAGTCTGGTAAAGCCTAGTCCTGCCAATACGGTTTAAGCCCTTTGGGTCTATACTTTACAATGGTAGGCAAATTTTAGACTTAAATTATTATTGAGGATTTTAGAAAGTTTAAGTGAATAACTGTCAAATGGATTCCTCCATTGAAAATTCCCAGAGGGAGGGTGGAGCGAACTCTCTTAAATACCTTACCTCTTAGGCTCTTATTTCCTTGGTGACAAGAATAAACAATAGATCCTCCAAATTAGTCCAACACTTTAAATATGCTTTAAGGTAAGATTTGAGTAAATGATTATCTAGATGTCTTCACAACTTTTCCTTTTGGCTATAAAAAGGTAGTGAGTGAAGGAAGACACCAAATCATTATCTAACTCTAGTAATACCTTTGGTTAAATTAACTTTAGTTTGGAAAGTTTTATTAACGCCTTGGTCCCACCCCACTTGTATCTTTTATAATGTCTTTTTATTATAAACAAGTGATTTATATTTATTAGCCTTAAAGGTAATAAATCTCTAAGTTCATCACAGAATAATTACTTAGCTAAGGGATAAACAATACACTCTATATTTCCTTAGAAAGTCTCTAGATGCTTGCACCCTAAAATAATCATGCCAATTCTAATCATACATAGAATCATCAAGCATATGAGTTTTAATATGTTGGAATTATTTTAGGCATTAAATAACTTTGATTAATATTTAATTATGATATTGCATTTTATTTTATTCAAATAAATTTACTATTCACATTTTTTTACAGATACTTTTAAATGAAATTTCACAATTCAAATCTTAACCAAATCATGCAAAAATTATGCCTAAAATTAAGTTCAGGGTGTTAGCTTTCCAACGAGATTTTACACACAATTTCGAGTTCAAATGTGAGAGAACTAATCAAAACAAAAACGGCGCGCTGATACCACTGTTAGGAAGCGGCCGTGAGTGCGCAGCGAAAAATTAAATAAATTAAATTATGATGCCGTTATCCCTTTACCCAAGACCCATTTGTTTTGATTATTCTACAAGCCTAGGCATGTCACTATATATTCTAAGCATAAAAACTCATAAAATATGCAAAGAACATAAACCTAAACATGCTAACTATCATAAAAACTCTAATTAAAATAAAGAAAGAAAAAGACTTACTTGAACATAAGACTCCTCCAGTCCTCCCTCCAATCTACAAGCTTTTCTCGAACTCAGCAAGCTCTTCCACGTTCAAAGAGCCACCCAAGTGTGTGGCCTCCAAATATGCACACACCAAAGCCAAAACTCAACGGCAAGACTACGCCTTGAGTGTATGGGTATTTTGCCATTGGTGCTAGCCTAGGAAAATACCTCAAAACCTTTAACACGAGGTTCCTCTAGTCAATTAGACTTAAGGATCCTCAAAATCAGTGGCTTACTCTTAAACTTTAGAGTTTCTCACTTTACTATTCATGTTTTATTTATTTATTTATTTAGTTATTCCGATTCCCAAAGTGCCCCTATCGTCATTCACCAATCCCTAAGCCACTATGGAACCTCATAAATGATCTGTTCAATAATTAAACACATTGAACCATTTATGAACAATTCCTACAGTAATCATATATGATGTTAAGTTTTACTGTGCAGTGTTAACCATTGATTTCGACTTTGTTGTATGTGACCTTTTGGGTTCCTCTCAAGTTGGACATGAAATGAATCGTGATAATTTAATCGAACATAAATTATCCTCCGATCAGATGGTCATTCGATTTCAATGACCAATGTTGACATCTAGCAACATGCCAAGGCCCCCAAATGAGAAGGAAAGATATATACCCGTTCTGTATGCAATTTACATATGATACGGTCCATTGCCTCACTGTATCCCCACTATTTGACCTAGGGTATGGAAAGTGTCTACCCATTTAGTCAAAGGTATGATGTTGATAGTGTCATGAATCGTGCTAACCCAAGAATCTCACATGATTCTTCCGCTGCGGCCACAGTCTCAAGCACCGATCACACATATCAACCCGTGAACTGGAATACTACTCCTATAAGAAAATATTATCCGAGAGAGTGGCGATTCTCTGTTGTATCTTTACAAACTTTATGTGTTTCACCAAATGACCCAATCATACCCTTATGACCGGATCTTTTGAACCGGGGAAGGAGAATGTCAAAATTATTTGATCGACACATAAGATTGTAAAGACCTCAAGTCTAAGGACTAGTCATACAATCGATATATGAAAGTTCTCACAGACACATGGGATAAACACTCCATGTGAAAACTTTCGGCGGTCAGTTCGATGGACACGAACAACTCATGCATCCATGTGATATACCAAGCGGACGGATCTCCGCTAGTAGCCTATAAGATCGTCTACCCCACTTAAGGGCGGATCATATCATCATGCTAGTCTCTCCGCTTTGTGAACGCCCCGATTATTCACAAAACTATGACTAGGAACGTTTAAGACTAATGATTCTCATAAGGCGTGGAAGCCATCATCTTATTACTCCAAGGGCTTTATTACAGTGTTTGCTGATTCATATAATTTATGTAAGACACGTATAATAAAGATTGTCATTTTATTAATTAATAAAAATATTACAAATACATGTACATATAGCCCATCCACAAGTTGGGTATATGGCATATCCCTAACAGCACATACTATGAGAGAATATGAGAGACCACCTATGAGGACTCTTAAGGAGTACCTCCACCCAACTCGCACAACTACACTATTGTGCATCATGTTTCCTCCTAATGCACCACATATAGATTTTAAGCCTGGAATGATACAGTATCTCCCAACCTTTCATGGTTTGGAGAACGAGAACCCTTATGTGCACATTAGAGAGTTTGAAGAGGTTGTAGTAACTTTCCATGATCGGTTTGGAACCACTGACATAATTAGACTTAAGTTCTTCCCATTTACCCCTAAGGATATAGCTAAAAGCTGGTTGTATTCTCTAAGACCTCGGTCAATAGGATTATGGGGCGAGATGACACATACATTCTTTAATAAATACTTCCCACACCATAAGACGAATGCCTTGAAAAGAAAAATATCTACATTCTCCCCAAAAGATAGTGAAACACTTTATCAAGCATGGGAGAGGTATAATGAGATGTTAGCGAGTTTTCCTCACCATGGATATGAGATTTGGCACTTAGTGAGCTATTTTTATGACGGTTTAACCCCCAGAGAGTGCCAATTCGTGAAGACAATGTGCAATGGTGAGTTCATCTGAATGGACCCTGATGAGGCATTAGAGTACTTAAATCACTTAACTGAGAAATCTCACACTTGGACTGGACCTAATGCCATTGATAGCACTGATAGACACAATCCACTTCTTCTAGCAGAGGCATACATCACTTTAGGGAAGAATATAGTCTTAAAACACAAGTTGAGTTATTAACTAGATAGTTAAGAGCCTTAAAAGCTAAGGATAGCCAGACTATACATGTAGCCCATTTAGAACCTCAAGGGGTCTGCTTTGTGTGTAAGAGAACTGACCTTCTAGCCCAAGAATGCCCGATATATGGTGAGATGAGGGGCACATATGAGGAACACTGCAACACTTTATGGATGTACAATAAGCCATACACACCTTATTCAGATACCTATAATCCCAGTTGGCGGAACCATCCCAATCTTAGTTGGAAATATGAGTGTTATCAGCCTACCCAGACACCACAAACCAAAGGTTATAGTGCCCCCCAGTATCATACACCTAACGTTCCTAAGAATTCCTTATATGATATTGTGCAAGCATTTGTAGAGGCCCAGAGCAAAACCAAACAAAGGTTTGAGTCACTGATAGCTCAGGTAGTTGAATAAAATAAGGAGATTAAGACTCAAGTCTCTAATTTGACGAATGCTCTGAGTGTGGAAGAACAAGGAAAATTTCCATCTCAAGCTCAACCAAATCCACAAGGGCAACATATGGCACAGGTTGATCATGAGGTATCCAATGTAAGAGGTGTTAATGCCATAATCAATATGAGTGGTAAGGAGGTAGGCTTGTAGGACACTTCCAACACTGTATGAGCCAGTAAATATAGTAATGAAAATACCCATCAGGCAGATCAAGAGACGCATTTCCCAGTTAGAGTACCATTTCCCCAGGCACTTAGGCCCATAGCGAGAGCTACAGACCCAAATGGTGTGATCCTAAAACATCTTAACCGAGTAAAGATTAACCTTCCGCTGTTACATGTGATAAAACAAGTTCCCACTTATGCGAAGGTTTTAAATGATTTATGCACCATAAGAGAAAACATCATGTGAAGAAGACTTCATTCTTGACAGAGCAGGCTAGTGCAGTAATTGAACAGAGGACTCCACCAAAATATAAAGATCCAAGGTGTCCTACCATTACTTGTCACATTGGCACACATGAGTTCGATCAAGCTTTATTAGATTTAGGTGCTAGTGTTAATCTTATGCCATATTTTATTTATATGCAGTTAGGGCTTGGTGATATTAAACCAACATCTATAGTTTTACAGTTAGCTGATCGATCTATCAGAGCACCGCGGGGAGTAGTTGAGGATGTTTTAGTTCAAATGGATAAATTATATTACCCTGTTGTTTTCCTGATCTTAGATACTCAGTCTGTGGTTAACACTGAGTCAAAAATTCCATTAATCTTAGGTAGACCTTTTCTTGCTATAGCTAATACCCTTACTAATTGCAGGAATGGTCTCATGAAGCTATCATTTGGGAATATGACACTGGAAATAAATATTTGTCATGTTGAAAAACAACCACAAGGTGATGATGAGTGCCAATATACATACATGCTAGACACAGTCTTACCAAAAACAGCTTCTTCACAACATGATTCACACCCTCCCGAACTGAAATTGACCCCAAAGAACCGTAAAAGGAGGAAAATGAGAGTTAGTGCTCATTTGAAGATGATCACTGGGAAGTTAAAAAGGAGATTGAACCAACTTTTACATATGTGCAGCCTACAATCTCAACCACCAGACCCTGGGGGATTAATAGATAAACTGCAATAGCTAGAGAAAACTTCTTTCTCATGCCTTCATCAGTTCACTACATGGAAGCCACCATGACAACATTAAGTGGTTATGTTTGGCTGAAAACGTTAAACTTAGCGCTAGCGGGGAGGCAGCCATTGCATCTATATTTATTTATTTATTTTATTTACTGTAGTTTTATTTTATTGTGTTCTAATTGCATGTTTATTGTTTGCATAAGTATTTATGTAGGTGTTCAGTGCAACTTACACAGTCACACAACCCAAACCTTACCAGTAGGAACCTGATCAACTCTGCGTCTGGTAGTGTTGTTCCTTAATCATTTTTCTTTTATATTTATCTTACATTGAGGACAATGCAAGTTTTAAGTGTGGGGGTGTATGCATGCACATGATAACATCTGTTAAAAAAAATCTGTTTTGTTTGTTTTTAGTCCTTAATAGTAAAGCATAAGTCCAATGATGATATTGTTTGCTTTAGGGTGAAATCTAAGAAACAATAAGATTCTTTAATGTACTTTTATCTGATGTATTGAGTAATTGATCTAGGTTAGACTCGTAAGCACTTAACTATAGGTTTTTAGCAGTGAAAGCCTATGTAGTTGGCAAGGTGACTAGTTAAAGAAATTGCAAGTCGATGAATGGCCGTTTACTTAGATGTCTATCCTAATGTGCTAGTGTTATGATGTATGGTATGGTTATAAAAATAAAAAAAAGTCTCGAAAGAAAGAAATTTAACAACCTATAACTGATAAGCGTGAAGCTACCCATGGGCAAGTGTCAGGACCACCATAAGGAGAAATGCTACCTTAAAGGGTATGTGTGTTGAAAAAAAAAAGAAAAAGAAAAAAAAGAGACAAGAAAAAAATATCATATCATACTCAGCATAGAAAGGCAATTACATAGCACAAATGAGATATCTAGGTTGGTTTGACCCATCAGATCCTAATTTGTAAACGAAATCATTGAGTTGGCTTACTTTGGAATCAAGCTGTGAATTAACCTTTACACACACACATTGTGAGTCTGGCTTAGATTATTTATTCAAGAACTTGGATTCGAGTTGCATTGAGTACTTTGAATGTTCTCTGATTTTATTACTAGGCATTCTTTGAGGACAATAATATGTGTAACTATTGGGACTATTTCATTTTTTTATTTTTACATGATTGCATGTTTTGAATGACGTTTGTGGGTGTCGTCATTGTAAGCCCTCACGAGACTATAACTCGTCAACTAGGGTCACCCATGGGTTTAAAGGCTTGTTGCATACGCTAAATGTAATCGTGATCCCTACGAAAGTGGTTTAGATAGTTTTATTTATTTAGTTCATATTTTATTTTACGATTGAATTGCTAGGGACTAGCAATAAGCTGGTTGGGGGTTGTGATAAATGCATGAAAGTGTACTTTGAACATCGCTAACTCGGTTTAATTAACATGTATTTAATCTTAATTATAGTTTATTTTCTATTTTATTATTAGGAAGCAATGTAACATGAAGATTGGATCAATTACACATGTTTCGGGACCTTACGGACGCATCAAAAGCGCGCGGGACAAGCAAAAACGCAGGAATCATTATGCTACAAAGCCGGCCACGTGTCACGACTCGCAAAGGGTACGCGTCGCGACACGGAAACATTTTCCAGGGTTTTTACTTAGTTCATTTTTTACGCAAATAAGGCCTCCGAGACTTCTCTATATAAACCCAAGCTCGTCCAAAATCCTAGAGAGGGAGAAAAAAAAGGGAGAAAAAGAGAGAAGAAACACACAACAAAGAGCCACAAATACAAATTTGAGATTGAAGAACGAAGAAACTTCATACCATAGAAGATGATGTTGCGATCTCTTCAGGCTATGTCTCTTTCTTCCATGGAGAACTAATCTCCTAGGCAAAGCTAAGGATGAACTCTTATAATTGATTTCTTATATTCATGATATTGATTCATAAATACTCTTAAACGTTTAATACAATTGATATTTATTATTCTTTATTATCTTTCGTTTTATGAATCTAGAAACTGTGTTTTTTCAACTTGCATATAGATTCAGTCATGCTTTTTCTAAGTCTGATTGGGGAATCCAGTTGTGACTGGTAAAGTTGTTTTATGAGTTAGTCTTCTGCTGCAGTATTGCCTGAGGGTATTGTAGACATTGCATTTTTACATGAGCCCGATGATGAGCCTCATATTGTGGCACTACCTGAAAAGTTGTGGAAGTTGCGAAAAATGAATGTCGGAAGGAAGGAAAACCTCCAAAATTAGTACCTCATCAGATTCGAACTCACTAGCCAGCCTCGGATTTGCTCGGTCAGTTTCGTTTTCAAACCTCAGCCTTAGCCCATCAGCTCTTGACGCAACCTCATAGCCTGCTCCCCCA
Source organism: Zanthoxylum bungeanum (assembly GCA_019454045.1). Lineage (NCBI taxonomy): Eukaryota > Viridiplantae > Streptophyta > Magnoliopsida > Sapindales > Rutaceae > Zanthoxylum > Zanthoxylum bungeanum. The sequence continues at coordinate 187,500 of SKCR01030562.1, forward strand.
GCCTCGGCCCATCTATCCTCAGCCACAACCGGCCCATGCAGCCCACGCCATCCACCATGCAATCCATGCAAATCCTCTCATCAAATCACTTTCCAATTTAATGAGATTTTGGGATCCCATCCTCACCAATTTAACAAGATTTGAGATCTCCTCATCACCAAATTTATGAGATTGTGTTCCCAAAATAATTTGATAATATATCTCCCAAATTTCCATGATTTGTTTCCATATTTGGAGATCCCTTCAAATCATTATAAAAGATATCAAATCTTGACACAAAAGGGAGGCTCTTCTTCTTCTCTTGGACGACAACCCTATAGGCTTTTTCTTATTCTTTGAGGACAAAATCACCGAAACCAAAAAAAAAATGGGAACCACCGAAACCAAAATAGAAGGTGGGAATCACCGAAACCAAAAAACTGAGAGAAAAACAACCAAAGAAACCGAGAGAAAATAATAACCACAAAATCGAGAGAAAAATAACCAAAAAAACCGAGAGAAAACAACCAAAAAACCAGAGAAAAACAACCAGCCAGTAACCAAAAAAACCAGAGAAAAAAAGGAGAATCACCAAACAAAGAAAACAACCAAAACAGCGAAAGCAACAAACCAACATAAAAAACAACCAAAATCGCAAAAACAACCAAAATAGCGAGAGCCACCGAAAACATAAATAAGAAAATAGCAACCAGAAAATAGTAAAACAACAACCAGAAATAGCAAAATAGCAACTAGAAAATAGCAAAACAGCAACCAGAAACAGCAAACCAGCAACCGGGAACAGCGAAACAGTGAACCAAACTTCGATCCTTCCGGCGACGGCCTAACGCACTTCCAAGAAAGCAACTTAAAAGGTAAGACCTGAGGGCACCCTTACCATATTTATTTTTATAGTTCCGGACGCTGCATGCCTGGCAGGACGTGAAATACGTCCAACCGAGTATGCGAAGTCCTACATCAAAGACGATCAAATTTCTGGCCATATTTTTTTTCCTTTCTTTGGCATTTTATTATTTGTTTTTTTTAATCTATTTATTCACCTTTATCGTTGTTTTATTATTTTGCATTTATTTTGTTATTTATCTTTTTGTCAATTTATCGTTATTTTATTATTTCATCTTTATTTTGTTATTTATCTTTTTGTCTATTTATCGTTATCTTATTACTTCACCTTTATTTTGTTTGTTCATGTTGATGATTATGTTTGTTATTACCCATTTGTGGTATATCGGATGGAAACGCAGACATAAATTTCGTAGCCGAATCAGAATGGACGGTAGTGCGGTTTATACTTGGGATACAACTCCATGTGCCACTCGGGAAATACTCATACATGCGTGATTAACCCCCATTTTTCGTTTGCTATTTATTTATTGACCCTTTTTCCTACTTTTGATTGTTTATTATAATTTTCGTTATCGCATGTCGTAATTCTTAATTTACTGTGTTTTTGGAACTACGTTATTATGATTATTATTTTGGTTAGGTATGTTATTACATTTTTAATTGCTTTTATGCATGAATTGCATTAAGACTTGGTTATACCATTGTGTGAACCCGTCCATTATACTGGCATAAGTAAGAGACCATTCCGAACCCAGCGGTTTGAGGTCTTCCATTGCGAGGGGTGGGTACGGCCTTAAATCTTTCCCAGTTCACATTGGGTGGCGACTCATTTATTCTCCGGTTTAGTCCCTCGCGGGCTTATCTGTACTCTCTACGGGCTGCGAGCCCAATAGTGTCGTGATCGCCGAACATCATAGGCATAGCGGTAAACCCCGCTTCGCTCCTACAGATGGCGACTCCACTGGTGATAAAGAATCGGCCCCGAAACAATGCCTTGTAGTGTCCGTGGCTTTGGTTTTGGTTAACCAAGTTTCATATATTTTGCATACCCTTCTTACCCCCGATGGCGTCATGTATCGTGAAGTCACTTTCACTCAAGGCAGTAGATTGTTATGTGATGATAACCATCACTCGTTGGCACGTACCATATGGTATAAAAAAGGCGTGCTCACTTGGTCGCTCGACCCTTGAGTGGGGAGACCTAGTTGTGAGCAACCCTTCACCGATGAGAGCCTTATCCATACCCTTGTAAGCCCACATACGAACCATAGTTATGTGTCCTATAGAAGCTACCCTCATGTTTGTGTTTGGGCCAATTATCATTTGGATCCATTTGGGCTTCTCGTTATAGGATACGAACTTATTAGGCCACTTAAACTGGGACGAGTTTGTATCTTATGATGATTGGGCCAAAAGTTTTCAAAATGATGATGGACCACCTTGCGTTTGGCCCCTCTATCATTTGAAGTTATCTAGCCACCTTATCACAAAAGTGTAAACCTGTTGAGCCTTTTCAACTGGGACAAGTTTACACCTCGCGATAATCTGATTAAATTCTTTAAAATGATAATGGGCCAACTTGTATGAAAACCTTGATGGGCTTAGAAGGTCCAAACATGATCCGAATATGCCAGATGCATGAGTCTGATATCCGCATTGGCTTTCATCTAGTAAGGGTACGCATTATTATGGAATATTTGTATACTTTTGGATATCTACAAGTTCGTCTCCGCCACAGCCGTGATTACCGAGGGCCAAATTCGTCATTTCTAGACAATGGCGAGATCCCCATCGTAGGCTTAGTCAATCTTGTAAATGGGCAGTATTTGTCTTTTACTGATGAAATGGACTGAGGTAGCCAAGGTTCACCCCTGTAACGTAGGAGAGAACGATTTGTGTACCCCACATTGGTGTATAAAATGAGCCATACCTATGGAAGAAATGGACTTACCACGAGTGTGGGAGGAATAAGGTCAGAAGGGTATATGCTATTTTGATAACCATATGCATCTCATGTATCGCATGCATACACGCATCATGCTGACCCATTATCCTAAATAGCCATCATAGATAGCTGTTGGGTTAGAGAAGAAGAAAGACTTGTCAAGAAGAGGTTAGCAAGCATGGATGCATTAGGCAGTGAAGGTTCCCGCATGGATCAATTGGAGACCAACATCACCAAAATTACCGAGCAATTACAAGCTTTGACCAACGCTGTGGCCAATCTGACAATACCCCGCACAGTGGAATAGAAAACAACGAGGATAGAAGGCGTGAGGAGCCCCCGAATAGGGTGAGTGACGAAATACATGTTTTTGATGATGACATGGCTGAGTATGCCATAGGAAGGATGGCCAGGCCTCAGGCAGAGTTACAGAAACTCATAGAGCAAGTAGAGTCAGTTACCCGCAAGATGAAGGGGAAACATGAATACCTATTAGACTATGATGCGATGACATTTGAAGAACAACTACCTCCCCAGTTTAAGATGTCTGACATAGCCAAGTTCAACGGAAACGGAGATCATATGGTCCATCTGCGACAATATGTTTCAGTGATGATTTCAGTGGGTTTGTCGAAGCGCCAGGTGCAGAAGATGTTCGGGATGTCACTAGAAGGGGCACCCGTAGTATGGTATCATGGCCTGGAAAAAAGGTAAGGGATGATTAGAGGGCATTAGCGGAGGCCTTCCTAAACCAATATGTCACGGACATGGAGATAGGCTTGTCACGTCGTGACCTAGAAAACACCAAACAGAAGCCAGAAGAGACCTTCAAAGATTATGTGGATTGCTGGAGAAGCCTGCTGTTGAAGATGCAGACACGGGTCTCGGAGAAGGACCAGATTAAGATGATAATTAAGGGCACTAAGCCCTCCATTTACAACAAGCTGAGGAGGATGACCTCCATGATTAGTGACTTTCGACAATTAAGAGAAACTGTCATGGATATCGAGGAAGAGGAAGCCGAGAACAGAAAGTTTTAAGGCCAGAATATAAAGACCATTGAGGGGCCTTCAGGGACCAAGCTCGCTCCTGCTGAAGTCACTGCCATCAGAAACAGGCGATTCTTCAATTTTGGTAGACCTTTTATCAAAGGTGTTTGAAAATATTAAGAGGCAATGACTCCTAAAACCCTTAGAACCTAAACCACTTCCAAACCATGTGCCACGCCACCTCGACCTAAACCTATACTGTCACTACCATCAGTAAAAAGGCCACGAAAATGACAACTGCGCCCGCCTTAGGCATGAGATCCAAGACCTCATTGACACCCATAAGATATTCGACCTGTAAAAAGAATAACCCAACACACACAGAAAACCTCTACCCAACTACCACTTCTTTCCACCACCCACCTACATGATCAACTCTGGCCTGCCCGAAAGCTTTGTCCTCCAAACTCTCAACCACCAAGCTTCTTGCATGGGGATATGGGATAGCAGCAGTGAAGATGAAACAAAGCAGAAGAGAGATTTCTGGGAAAACTTCTCGAGCACTGACGAATAGGAGGTAAAGATGATGACTCGCAGTGGATATTTTTACAGTGATGTAACGGAGAAAGGCAAAGAAGTGCTAACAGAAGGCCGATAAGTGACGAAGAATATGGATAACACCGAAGAGGATACTGTATTGCATCAATTTAAGAAGACACGTGCACATGTGAACATATGGGAGTTATTATGCACCTCTCAAGAGCTTAGGTGTGCCATGGTAGAAGCTCTGAGCAAGACAATGTTCATAGGGTTGGTACAGAAAGAGGGTAGGCAGATGATAACATTCTCTGAAGAAGAACTCCTGATGGAGAGGAGGAACCACAACAAACCACTATTCATAAAAGCAGAAGTAAGAGGCAATAAGACATCTTGTGTGATGGTGGATGATGGCCATCTATCAATGTGTGTCCTTTGAAGACTCTGTCAAGGTTGGGTATGCGGACAACAGATTTAAGCCCCTCCAGCATGACTATCAAATCATATGATGATAGCAAATCAGGAGTCGAAGGTACTTTCATCATAGCTGTGAAAGTGGGCTCAATAGAAGACGAGGTTGAGTTCACAGTGCTTGATATCCCAGCTACATTTGCTCTATTATTGGGGAGGCCATGGTTTCATAGACTTAAGGGCGTGCCATCCACCTTGCACCAGGTTATTAAGTTCCCGTATGGAGAGGAAGTCGTCACCATCAGGGTTGAAGAAGACAATGTTATGGCTGCTTTAGACATACAACCTTTCACAAGGTTCCAAATGGCGGCAAACTTTGAAGAATGGGTGGACCCTAAAATGGCTATAATCATGAAAATAATGAAATATGAGCCGGGCACAGGTTTGAGTGCTAGAGGTCAGGGAATAAGAGGAATGCCAGGTTTCAAGGGACATACCACTAAGAGAGGATTGAGGTATGAATCCGATGGGAATGAGCCGAAGACCAAGAAAAAAGGGATGAAGCTGATGGAAGACTTTGTGAAAGCCACAAGATATCAAGGAGAGTCTGAACCTGTAGAAGTCAATGGAATCATAGTACCGGGATTCAAGATCTTCAAGGATGTGATGGCCAAAGAACCACAGGCAGAGGAAGTTGCAAAAAAGGAAAATAAATGGGAAGAAAAACTACTGCAGTTGTAGAATGTGACGCTCGAAGAAAGCAAGAAGACGGAAGAAGACAAGGCTGCAAATGACGAAGATGTTTATTTTCTTGACTTATTTGATTGTAATCCTGTATTTATTAATAATAAAGACATTTATTCTGATTACTTGTTCGAGTCTTTTCCTGTTAGTCTGCATCATAACATGCATGACATGAGCATATTTGACATTGATTCAACAAAGACAAATGCATTTAATCTTGGTACATGTGAAAACCCCAAGAATTAGAGAACATATTAAGAAAATATGCAAAAGTATTCGCCTGGTCCTATAAAGACATGCTAGAAGTGGACATGGGTATTGCACAGCACATGATATCAACTTATCTGAACATGAGACCAGTAAAACAGAAGCTCCAAAGAATGAGGCCAGAATGGACCGAAAAGGTTAGGGAAGAAGTCAGAAGCAGATAGATGTGGGGTTCTTAGAGGTGTTGAAGTACCCCGGTGGCTAGCCAATATTGTTCCGGTACCGAAGAAGGATGGAACGGTCAGAATGTGCGTGGATTATAGTGACCTCAACAAACCTTGCCCAAATGATGATTTTCCCATACCCCATATAGACGTGTTGGTTGATAGCGTGGCTTTATTTGCTATGTACTCATTCGCGGATGGATTCTCAGGATATAACCAAGTCTTCATGACCGAAAAAGACAAGCAAATGGCGTCCAGCTGAAATGGTTAAGAAAAGAAAAGGCTCAGAAAGTGATGGAAGAGGTGCACACTGGAGTATGCGGACCGCACATGAATGGATTGAATTTGTCTCATAAAATAGTGAGATAGGGATTTTACTAGTCGACCATGGAAGCTGACTGTGAAAAGCTGGTGAAGCACTGTCACGATTGCCAGGCACACGGTAACTTGAACCATCTGCCGCCTACGGAATTACACGGACTGTCAGAACCATGGCCTTTCTCAGCGTGGGGTATTGACATGATTGGATAAATCAGACCACATGCATCAAATGGACACCGCTTCATAGTAGTGGCGGTATACTATTTTTCGAAATGGGTAGAAGCTGAGTCATTCTGTAATGTTACGGCGAAGCAGATGGCCAAGTTCATAGCCCGTAATATAGTATGTTGATATGGAATGCCACATCACATAGTGACAGACAATGGAGTCCAATTTCAGGGAGAAACAAAGGTGATGTTGCAGAAGTACAGGATAGGGCATCACAAATCATCACCTTACAGGGCACAGGCTAATGGGGCGGTGGAGGCGGCCAATAAAACCATAAAGAAAATACTCGCTAAGATGATAGAAAGTTATAAAAATTGGGCTGACAAACTGCCGTATGCCTTGTGGGGGTATAGAACTTCGGTGAGAACTGCTACGGGAGCCACACCCTATGCTTTGGTTTACGGGATGAAGACAGTGTTACCAGTGGAAATAGAGATACAGTCAATGGGGGTACTAGCAGAGGCAGAATTGTCTGAGCAAGAATGGGCCTCGTAGAGGTTCGAACAACTAGCATTACTGGATGAGAAAAGGATAAAGGTCTTGTACCACATGCAGCTATACTAGAAAAGGTTGGCTAGGGCGTTCAACAAGAAGGTGCGTCCCACCAAGATCAGAGAAGATGATCTAATGCTCAAGCAGTCGAAGCCACTGATAATGGACCCAATGGGAAAATTCAGGAATGGGAAGGGCCCTACCTAGTCAAGAAAGTGATGAGGAATGAGGCAGTGAGACTGTCAGATTTGGAAGGGAATGAGTTCATCGAGCCCATCAACGTGGACAGGCTGAAATAATACTTAGTAAAAAAAAGGCTCGTTGGGTTGAAAATCCGCAAAGGACAACCCAAGCAAAATATAGAGTATGAGTGAGCAAGGAAAATGGTTAATTGTAAAATCTGTGAAGAATAATTAGCGACAGAAGTATCCTTCCAATGCAGTTCATTATTTCCTATATATGTACGAAGAAGTAATGCAAATGCCTTTATTGAAACAAATGTTCATAGATTGTATAAATCCCAGCTAACCGGGAAAGATTAGAGTCAAGTAAATATAAATCACGTCTTTTGTTTCTTAGATGCTGAACAAAGGTCAGAAGATCTAGTAGAAGAACTCCGAGAATGGAGAGGAGTAGAGCAGCCTTAGGAATGAAGATGAAGAACTCCAGGAATAAAGAGGAGTAGAACAACCTCAGGAATGAGGACGAACAAAGAACCTCGAGAATGAGATCAGATCTAAAAAAAAGATGAGAGAAAAAAAAGAAAAAAAAAAAGAAAAAAAGAAAAAATTTAGCTCACTGGGTTGAAAACCTGAAAAGGCAACCGAGGCAAGATAGAGCAATCCGTTAAGTTGAAAATCCGAAAGGACAGCTTAGGCAAAATTTAGTCGCCTCTCGTAACCCACTAAGAGGTATTGGGCCAAGATACAAAATAAGACTACACCCCTCCAGGGACGGGACCCTACCTCCATCCTGGAAGACACACCTAAAAGGACTTGTAACTCAATAGACGAAGCACGAGGCATTGCATCCTCAGGACAATAAAGGAAAGCTTCGGTAATCGGAATACATGATTTTCAGTATCCGAGAAGGGTAGTAAGAGAAAATTACAAGCCGATAATGACAGTAAACTCCTTGGGGAGAGGGCATGTTTCGAAATTGGGGAATCGGAAGACATGAGGCAGCTTTGAAAAAGATGTAATCCACCTTAACCGGGTGCGGGTAGCGAAGAGCAGAAAGCTGAGCTAGGTCTGGGGATGACCAGGCTACCACCCCACGAATAAGGGACACAACAGGATCTTGAGCCATGGAACCAAAGAGAACTGAGCAATCACCGGAGGAGAATTGGCAGAAGGAAACTGTAAGCAGGCCAAGGGGGAGACCAAAGCTTTTTATAGGCAAAGGGGCGCCAAAAGCCAAGAGGATTCCTAAAAGGGTTAAGAAAACCCTCTGGCGCAAGGAATTCCTAACAAATGATGATATCAATCCAATAAGACAAAGAAACCCCATCGGAGTAGGGAATGCATCCATGCATACATGCATACATGTCCCAATGGTCGAAGCCTTCACAATCATCATAGTTTGGGAATGAATCCCAGAGGTCGAAGCACCTCATCATCATAGAAAAAGACACCCCAGCGGATCGAAGAGTCACACAGATGGACCAAAACACCATCAACCATTCAGTTTAGGAATAAATCCCAGAGGTCGAAGCGCCTCAGAGTTCGAAGTATTTCACACCCAACATGGTTCGGGAATGAATCCCAGAGGTCAAAGCGCCTCAGAGATCGAAGCATCTCACACCCAGTATGGTTCGGGAATGAATCCCAGGGGTCGAAGCACCTCGCCATCAACTCAACTCAGTTCGGGAAGAAATCCCAGAGATCGAAGCACCCTAGAAATCAAAGCATCTCACACCCGCCATGGTTCGGGAATGAATCCTAGGGGTCGAAGCACCTCACAATCAACTCAACTCAGTTCGGGAATGAATCCTAGAGGTCATAGCGCCTCAGTGATCGAAGCATCTCACACCCAGCGGCATGGTTCGGGAATGAATCCCAGAGGTCGAATCACCTCGCCATCAACTCAACTCAGTTCGGGAATGAATCCTAGAGGTCGAAACGCCTCAGAGATCGAATCATCTCACACCTAGCATGGTTTGGGAATGAATCCCAGGGGTCGAAGCACATCGCCATCAACTTAACTCAGTTTGGGAATGAATCCCCGAGGTCGAAGCGCCTCAGAGATCAAAGTATCTCACTCCCAGCATGGTTCGGGAATGAATCCCAAGGTTCGAAGCACCTCGCCATCAACTCAACTCAGTTTGGGAATGAATCGCAGAGGTCGAAGCACCTCAGATATCAAAGCATCTCACACCCAGCATGGTTCGGGAATGAATCCTAGGGGTCGAAGCACCTCGCCATCAACTCAACTTAGTTCGGGAATGAATCATAGAGGTTGAAGCGCCTCACAGATCGAAGCATCTTACACCCAACAAGGTTCGGGAATGAATCACAGGGTCGAAGCACCCCGCCATCAACTCAACATAGTTCGGGAATGAATCCAAGAGGTCGAAGTGCCTCAAAGATCGAAACATCTCACACCCAGCATGGTTCGGGAATGAATCCCAGGGGTCGAAAAATCTCACCATCAACTCAACTCCGTTCAAGAATAAATCCTAGAGATCGAAGCATCTCACAAAAGTAAGAAAACAACAGGTAAGTCCGGCAACGGCTGACAAACCAGGTAAGTAAAAATGCATGCATGACTTTGATAGGGTTGTCACTGTCACACACTGCACAAGCCCCATCAAAGTGGGGGTGACTGTAGACATTGTATTTTCGCATGAGCAGAATGATGAGCCTCATATGGAGGCACTGCCTAAAAATTTATGGAAGTTGCGAAAAACGAATGCCGGAAGGAAGGAAAACCTCCAAAATTAGCACCTCATCGGATTCGAATTCACTAGCCAGCCTCAGATTCGCTCGGTCAGTTTCTGTTTCAAACCTCAGCATCGGCCCATCAGCCATTGACACAACCTCATAGCCTGCTCCCCCAGCCTCGGCCCATCTATCCTCAGCCCAAACCGGCCTATGCAGCCCACACCATCCACCATGCAATCCATGCAAATCCTCTCATCAAATCACTTTCCAATTTAATGATTTGGGATCCCATCCTCACTAATTTAACAAGATTTGAGATCTCCTCATCACCAAATTTATGAGATTGTGTTCCCAAAATAATTTGATAATATATCTCCCAAATTTCCATGATTTATTTCCCTATTTAGAGATCCCTTCAAATCATTACAAAAGAGATCAAATCTTGACACAAGAGGGAGGCTCTTCTTCTTCTTTTGGACGGTAACCCTAGAGGCTTTTTCTTATTCTTTGAGGAAAAAATCACTGAAACCTAAATAAAAGGGGGAACCACCAAAACCAAAACATAAGGGGAGAATCACTGAAACCAAAAAACCGAGAGAAAAACAACCAGCCAACAACCAAAAAACAACTAAAAAACCAGAGAAAATAAAGAGAATCACCAAACAAAGAAAACAACCAAAACAGCGAAAGCAACCAAACCAACAAAAAAAAAACAACCAAAACCGCAAAAACAACCCAAATAATGAGAACCAGCAAAAATAACCAAAATCGCAAAAACAACCAAAACAGTGAGAGCCACCAAAAATAGCAAGCAGAAAAAAGCAAAACAGCAACCAGAAACAGCAAACCAGCAACCAGAAACAGGGAACCAAGCTTCGATCCTTTCGGCGACGGCCTAACGCACTTCCAAGAAAGCAACTTAAAAGGTAAAACCTGAGGGCAGTCTTACCACATTTATTTTTATAGTCCCGGATGCTGCATGTCTGGCTGGACGTGAAATACGTCCAGCCGGGTATACGAAGTCCTACATCAAAGACGGCCAAATTTCTGGCCAAATTTTTTTCCTTTCTTTGCATTTCGTTATTTTTTTTTATCTATTTATTCACCTTTATCGTTGTTTTATTATTTCACCTTTATTTTATTATTTATCTTTTTGTCTATTTATCGTTATTTTATTATTTCGCCTTTATTTTGTTATTTATCTTTTTGTCTATTTATCGTTATCTTATTACTTCGCCTTTATTTTCTCTGTTCATGTTGATGATTATGTATGTTATTATCCCTTGTGGTATATCAGATGGAAACCCAGAGGTAAATTCCATAGCTGAATCCGAATGGACGGTAGTGCGGTTTGTACTTGGGATACAACTCCACGTGCTACTCGAAAAATACTCATATATGCGTGATTAACCCCCCTTTTTGTTTGCTATTTATTTATTGACATTTTTCCTGCTTTTGATTGTTTATTATAATTTTCGTTATCGCATCTCGTATTTCTTAATTTAATGTGCTTTTGGAACTACGTTATTATGATTATTATTTTGGTTGGGTAAGTTATTACATTTTTATTTGCTTTTATGCATGAATTTCATTAAGACTTGGCTATACCATTGTGTGAACCCGTCCATTATACTGGCATAAGTAAGGGACCATTCTGAACCCAACAGTTTGAGGTCTTCCCTTACGAGGGGTGAGTGCGGCCTTAAATATTTCCCAGTTCACACTGGGTGGCGACTCCTTTATTCCCCGGTTTAGTCCCTCGCGGGCTAATCCGTACTCTCTACGGGCTGCGAACCCAACAGTGTCGTGGTCGCCGAATAACATAGGCATAGCGGTAAACCCCGCTTCGCTCCTATAGGTATATTATCGACGTTAGATAGGTCATAATGATAACTTTATGTGCTGTTAATATAGAGAAAATAAATCATCTATTACAATAGAATTTAATATTTTTAGAATTGAATATCTTGTGATTGTTGGTTTGGGATGTGAAACCTTCAATTGAGTTATAAAAAAGAATCAATGACTGAATATAGGAATTTGATACAAGAGAGATTCTCGACGCTTTGCTGCCTCTCTCTATTGATAACCTTTACGTTTTTCTATTAATTTTTACTTTAAATCACCAATTCAATCTATTTATTTTCATTAAGTTACTGCTAACGTTTTCATTAAGTGAATCAGTCCATTGTAACCATCTCTCTGAGGAATCGATACCCCAACTATACTGTTAGGGTTGGTGCTCTGAGCACCAATCCGGATCATATTTATGTCCGATTCATGAATACGAGCAATACATTTTTCCATAATATTACTAATTTAAATGGTAGCACCTCTTGTCTTTTATATATGTATTCAATCTAATTCCGATTAGATTGAAACTAAATCTGATTTAGTGATATGTATATATATTAGACAAAGACCCCAATATTTACAACATAGTGCGTAGTTACAACATAGTTTGTAATTAACATTGGGAAGTGTCACTATAAGTTGTATATCCTTAAATTAAGTTCATGATCAAGATTTACTAACACAGGTCAGTTAGTAAAATCCGCTGAGACCAGTACATGTCATATATCGGACTTGGTCCGATGGTTTATCCCAATGAACCATGAGTATTGGGAGACTCATATACACGTGTATGTGTTTATTTGATAAACATTAAACGACTCACTGAAGATTTCCTAATAGATGCTACACCAACGTCAACAGAAATCTTCTCGGGTTGAGTAGCGTAGTGATTCTTTGACTTGAGATACCACTGTGGATATATGAGTTATCCTCCACACTTAGATGGCAGTCATGTCACCGATCTATTTAGATCAGACCTTCGCATGTTCATTGGGTGTGGACTCATGCATATGATATCCTGTGAGTATCAAGATATGATCTGTCAGTTCTATGTACAGAGCATAGGTAGTCCATAGTTGATTAGCAATCTGTTTAATCTATGGTCATAGTATACTTCGGAAGTGAGTTCCAAATGTTATTTAGAGATTGTTAATAGATACGTCGACATGATTATTCCTATAGAGTTTTGACGTTTATATCTATATCTTTGGGATAATACGTATGTAATACCTGTGACGAAAGGATTATATGTATGTAATGACCTCGACGTGTATGATTCCGGGAGTTTATCCGTGGTCGTCATAATTTACAGGTGGGTGAATTATGGACACGAAATTGAATTTCGTGACGGATATGCCTGAATCTAGAGAATCTCACTAATGAAATATACTCGTAGAGCAATAGGGCAACTGATATGAATAATACTAATTATTTATAACTCGTTTAATGGTTAAACAAAAAATACATGTAATCGGGACCTAACGGTCATTTCCGAATTAATGTGTATTTGTATTTAATACTTGATTTTATTAAATACACATTAATAAAATATCAAATTGTGATATTTGACATATATCATTAATATATGTATTTGAGATATTTAATGTAAATATAATACACATATTTAAGATATTTGTATTTAATTATTTAATTATTAAATAATTAAATTAATTAATAAAATAAATATCTTTTGAAATGATTTTGCTTTTATATGGCTTGATATTATTTGAACACTTATTTAGGTTTGCTTTATTAAAGATAATTGTTAACTTTATTAAAGCAAAACTTGTTCCAATTAAAATCAAACAAAAATCAAATAATTGTTATTTTATTTTTCCTTGAATAATTCGGCCAAAGTAGAATTTGTTTAACAAAATTATTTTGTTTCATTTTTCACACTTAGACAAGTTTCATAATATTTTACAAAGTGAGTTGAGAGAAAAGTTCAAGAAAGAAAGAAAAACAAAGGCAAAAACTTGGAAATTTTGTAAGTTTTCACACTTTCTTCAACATGAAAATTGTTTCAATTAATCTTAGCTTCAATTTGTGTTGCTAAGTTGATGTCTCTACTGTACGGGCCAAAATTGGGCCCAAAGATAAAATCGACATTTACCCCAGGGCCAACCACCAAACATGGAGCCCATTAGTGAGTCCAGCCCATATGCAAAAATATCATACAAAGAGGCCTTATAGGCCCAAGCCCATCAACATCAAGGGAGCCAACGGACACCAGTTACTAGATCAAGAGAAGAATCAGAATTCATAAACATCATAAAGTCGACGGTTTCAGAAGATAGACAAACGAATCGTCAGTTGCCAGACATAAATCATCATAATTAAGTCACCAGTTACAACTACTCCAATGGTCAGAAGAAAGACCCCACATCAGGGAACCTATAAAAGAGAGGAGCAAAGGAATAGAGAGTGGAGGAACACACGACACCTATCATCAGATAAAGCATAATACTCCGCCCTCACGGCAATCAATCAGTGGTTGAGGTATCCTAAAACCTTAATCCATTCACCTTCGGCTTATTCATATTTTGGCTAACTTGAGCGTCGGAGTGCCTACGGCTTCCACCACACCGGTGGGCAGTAACCTCCTCTTTTGCTCTACTCTTATTTTGCAGGTTCGCTTATACCCCTCAACTCATTCTCGATTGTGGACCTCGATTGAAATCAGAGTCCACAATTCAGCTTTTCGCCTTCCTATCCGACTACAGAGAACTTTATATAAAATGTTCAATATTTAACATCAAACCCTTAAATTTCAAAGACACTGGCTGGTCCTTCATCGGCAGTTGTTGGAAGAATGGCAGAAACATATTCTTGAGTCTTGACCACCATCGTCGATTCGGTGTCGACAGCTGCCGGTCCAACATCCTCTCCCTCCTCTAAATTGTAGGGAACGCTTTCCCTCGCGCAGCGGAAGCGATTAGGCTCATGAACCGAACTTGAAAATTTTTTCTGCTCTCCCCTTTGCTTGGCCGAATATTACCAGTGTTTTCACTGATATTTTTCTTCTGTTCTGGACAAGATTTCAGCCCCGGAATGCCCCCGAACAGCTTGCAAAGACTGCAATGTGATTTGTCTTCGTATGCGCATGTACATCCTTGTGGCTGTTCAGCTCCCATGCGCTCACTTTGATTAACCACGTACGCATGTTGCTCAGTAGGCTAAGCCATATGATGGTGCGCATATAATATTCAATTAAGGGGTGCAGACTTTGAAAAAAAAAATTAATAAATTTCATGCCCATATATTTATTAATTCATGCATGCCCTTCTCGATCTTAGATAACGCATATTGATGGCATATGAATAAGCCACATATGTACAGTATGTGCATGATCCGCATGATCATCTTACAACCACAATATGGATGTTGATTAACCAATTAATCCAAGGAAGTGCGTCACTTTGAAACAGATTCAAAAGTTCAATTTTGATCATGAATTTCTGCGATCCTATGATGAATGAGCAATTGCCGTGAACCTTGTGTGTGTGTGTTCGGATCTTCCAACTCGATCTTCCGTACTATGACTCGTTACTCACGGAGGGTAGTATGGGCTACACTCACAAATTAATCTCTAAACGGTTTAGAGAATAATCACACACACCGAAAAAAATTCTCTAACTCTTGAGAGCTTGAAGAAGGAGATGGAGGCTAGGGTTTCTAATGACTTGTGTATTAAAAATAAATCATAATTTATCTTTTATACTTATGGTTAATTTGTTTCATAAAACAAATCAACAACTAGTCTCCCAATCTCTATGGAATTCGGCCAAGGGGTATAGGATTCCTTGTTTGATTTTTGCTTCCAAAAATAAACAAATCCTACTCCCATTTGGACTCTTAATTTTCGGCCATGGTAGGGTAATAAGGATTTGATTTTTGTTTCTTAAACAAACAAATCCTATTCCTAATAAAAGACTAGGAATTTCGGCCAAGGAGGGGTTTTAATTAGGATTTGATTTTGTTTCCCAAACAAACAAATCCTATTCCTTATCCAATAAGGAATCCTACCTTGGTAATAATTCTTAACCTTATTAAATTATATCATATATAATTTAATATTCTAATTTAATAATTATCATATATAATTATTAATACTTTATATTAACTTTTAATATAAAGTCTCATGTGTGATATAATTATTATTAATCATATTAATAATATTTATTCCTTTGTGAGTATATAATTGGACCATCCAATTATATTAGCTCCGCTATAGTAAATAGAGCTAGCACGGGGACCAAGTGGACTTGAAATATTAATTAAGCTCTTAATTAAATATTCCGAATTATTAACTCCGGGTTATTCCACTAAAAATCCGAAGTTGCACTCTAGTTGCCATAGATGAAATATTAAGCCGAACCAAGTCGGTGTCCACCGATATAGTCATTGCATACGAATTGATCCTTCACGAATATCTCGTAATTAGAGCCGGGTCATAATGTCCGTTATACCCTTCTAATTATTTTTACCTTAAGTACCATTGATTCTCTAATGAACGATTTATTCACAACTGTTATGAATATTAATCTTTCTATTCGTAATAGAAAAACTTGAGCGCTCAAACCGTTCAAGTACCGAATCAACCCTTAAGAGAGATACTCATCTACTTCTCGTAAGAAGGAGTGAATTCCATGTCTATGTAAAACGTTCCCAGCTACATAACAGACTATGCCCCCAAAGTACGTAGTTATTGGTTGGGATTGCAACACCAACCTCACCTTTGTAAATCAAAGGACACAACCAGTTATGCAGGAGTTTGTAGTATACTCAGGATTAAGATCAATCCATATATGACCATCAAGTAGATCGAAATGACTTTCTTTGTTTAACGGATATTATAAGAATGTCATTTCTATCTAGGCCCAGTCCTATATGATCACATCATATAAGGTGCCTCCATTCTCATGTCTCTACATGGACGATCCGGATTAAGATCGTCATCTAAATATAGAATGGACAGCAGCTATAGATAAACCACAAAAAAAGTACCCGATTTGTTTGCTCTCTATGGACTATTTAAGATTACTAACTTTAGTCTTAAATCCTCTGGTGCATTACGTTCATACACCAAGTCTGAAGGTACATAAGTAATCTACGGTATTTATGAAGATATATAATATGCGATATTGAACAAACAATTAGAAAAATGAATAATGCATCATTTTAGCAAAAGAAACCGTTTACATCTCATGTAGCTCTAGGGCATACATTCCAACATAAATGTTTCTCGACCTCTTCCGTCTCAGCTACATGAAATGCATCCGGCTCCACCTTCTCCTTCTTCGACTCAACCTCCGGCCCTTTTTCTTCACAATCTTCCTCCGTCGACGAAGAAATACCTGCAGCACGCCTTTCATACTCTCTGATCCATTTCTCCGGCTTCCAGTCTACATGTTTCCCAGCAAGATATTCCATCATTAAATCGTATCTATTTTTCATCATGGAATCAATGGCGATATCCTCCATTTACTCTAACAATAATTCATTTTCCTTTTTTACGCTTTCAAAACTTTCTTTATAGCTATCAATTGTTAGCTCGGCCGTTTCCTTTCCCATCTTCAAAGTAGCCTTTACCTCCTTCAACTCCTTCTCGAGCCCCTTCTCATTCCTTTGAGAAGCGACCATCCCGAACTTCAGATCTGAAGCTTCCTTCTGTTGGACAATTATGACCCATAGCATCACTATTTGTACAGAACATAGTGTTGTTGTACAAATTAACTATGTGACAATGGAAATTGCTCTTTTATCATTTGTAATTAGATTACTGGGATATATAAATGATAAAAGTCTATATGATTAGTTTCTGATTGAGATGATATGAGACAGTATCAATCCACGAAGGTTTAATCATTAAAACATCCTTAGTCAGAGTATTATCGAGATTGGACATCGATAATGCGAAATAGACTAGTATTACACTTGTGCGTGTTATGGGAGCATAACGGCATAATTCTCATATATTTGGGTATTGGATACTCATGTAAGTGTAATAGGAGGTTGTGTTTACCGATGGTACGGAAACAGTTCCGCTCTAGATAGACCCCTCGGAATTCCATTGGTAGTATGACTATGTGTCTATGGAAGTCCGAATCAGGGTAGGTGTATTTGGTCTTAATCTGAGACTTGCACCGCTAATACTTGCGACAATCATTATACTTTTGTTTTGGTCGTCCAGGGCTTTAACTGGTTCTGTGTATGCCTATTCTGGGTATATTGAGAATCGTAGTGTATTGGGTGTGATGTGAAGATGGAAGTATCACTTCAGTCATAGTGAAGATGATGATCACGTAGGATACGGAACTGGTGCTCTTATATGCTGAAGCTATCGGGATATTATGACTAGGTCATGTTTATCCGATTATAGAGACTAGTTACCAGAGATCCGAAATGTGCTTCATACGGGGCATACACAATTCCAGCCCCAGGCCTAGCACGTGACATCCGATATTGGATCGCAATACGCTATACTATGTATAATACGCCTGATATAGATTACATATTCCTTTAAGAATATTTCTGGAGAATTGGGTAGGCACGGTGCTTTGCTAGAAGCCAACCATGTCTTGTAAATCGGTAAAAATGTAGTACTATGTACGTACGTGTTCAGATAGTCCGACGATCAGATTTACTGCCAACATATACAGGGATCTCATGGGTCGTTTCCCGAAGATTCACCGATGACGTATGACTCGCACATTATTAATCTGAGATTAATTATAAAAGAGATAAAATTAATCTGGGATTAATTAGGGAGATATTTTATCTGGGATAAAACATTATTTAAAGAGAGAGAACGATTAATTTGGAATTAATCGATAAAATAATATATTTGATATATTAAACGAAATTAGATTTCGACGCGGAATTAAAATTAGATTTTAATTCGGGTGAACGAGTTGATTTAGAATTAATTCGATAGCGACGTGAATAGTAATTTTGCTAGGCATAATTATTTAATTAAATTTGATTTAATTACGTCGCAACGGAAAATTCGTTAATTCAGAATTAGCGAACCCGAGCCCGGGACTGTTTGCAGGCCCACTCGCATTTAGAATCAAGTGGGGCCCACAAGTCACATCACGCATCACATCATTAGTCATTCTTGTGATGTAAGTCACATCACTTTGAGTGATGTGATGGTTGTCACTTGTGATTGATGGTGGTGGTTGGAAGGCTTAAATTCCTTGTACCTTTTTGACTTTGTTTTTTGGTATTAGAATTTTGAAATCTAATATACACAAAATAAAAACCTCATCTTCTCTCCCTCTCTCCCTCACCATTCGGCCAAGGACCAAAATTCTCTCTTTTTTTTCCTTCAATGTCGTGAGCAAGGAGAAGCTTAATGGAAATTTTGTGGCAAAATTTCCAAGTGCTAGCACACTAAAGGAGTCTAACAAAGGTGATAGGGAAAACCATTCATGAGCATGGAATCCATTTAAAAAGCTTGGAGCTTGGAGCACTCAAATGGAGGTTGACCGAAAATCAAAGGAGCACAAAGAGGGCTTGGCCGAGAGCTTCCATGGAGGAGGAAATTTTTTGTGTTCTTCGCATCGCAAATCTGATCATTGTAAGTATGATTCTGCCATACTTCTTTATTGTATTCACATTATTTTCATTGCTTGAATGATCTTGGGACTATAGTAGAAACCCAACAATGGTATTAGAGCCTTATTTAAGCATGAAATTGATTTAAGGTAAAAATTGGGTAAAATTGATTTGAGCATGATTTGATGAAATTGATTGTTTGAATATGCTTGAATGATGATAACATATTGTTATGCATGATCAATTTGATGAAAATTGAATTGGATCAATTTTTCCCCAACTAGTAGGCTTGGCCGAATGTGTACAATGCCCTAAATGTCATGGTAATTTTGTTTTTTGATCATTGGATGAGTTGGAAGACATGGGATAAATTGATTTGAGATTTAATTGGATTGAAATCGAAATCGATTTTGAAAAACCCCTAATTGTCGTGACCATTAAGCATGAAATGGGATTGATTTTAAGCATGAAATGAGATTGATTTTACTTCAATTGTGTTGGACAGGTGTTGATGATGATAAGCCTGATTAATTGATTAAATTAGTATTTTGGAAATGTTAATTTGAGTAATTAATTATGGCTTATACACTTGAATTAATTGAATTGTGAAATTTGGAATTTTGTAATTTAATTAGTTGGGCTAAATTTGAAATTGGGCTAATAAAGTTGTATTTGGGCTTAATGGGCTTGGTTGGGCCAAGTTTGGTTTAGGTTAATTGGTTGGATCCAATTGGGCCCAAAACCATATCCATAAAGTCCAAATATAATTAAAATGGACCTTTAAAATTTTAATTGGGCCTAATGGGCCTAAATTGATTTTTGGCAAAAGGGTGATTCCTTATTGGGCTTTGGTTGCCAAAGTCCATGCCTTATAAATTAATTGAAAGCACATTGGACTTTAATTAAATTGACATTGAATGTTAATTGGGCTTTGAGACCCGTAAAGATTAGATTTAGAATCTAAGTCGCTAAAGGCACATTAATAAAGTGTAATTATTTAATTTGGAATTAAATAAAGAATTAGTATTGAATACAAATTAAATTGGATTTAATGTTGTAGTTTAATATAATTCGAGAATTCGTACTTTGAGTATTTATTCTTAAAACGAGTTTGACTCGCGCAAATCAAATCGTTGTTTGAACATTGGATGGTCATTAATTTGCGATTAATTAATTGGATTAGATTGATTGATTACATGCTTTGTGTGAATACATGGATGTGATGTATGATTGTTGGGTTTCAATCAAGTCCCAAGGATCATTTATCAAGCATAAAACGAGTTGAATACATATCAAAGGAGGTGCTGAATAACTCACATTGATCGGTAGAGATGCAACGAAGACAAAAAAACGCACTGCTCCTCCTTGCTCGGCAGTGAGCTGCGCACATGGAGAACTGCTCGGCGTGGGGGCTGCTTCCTCCTCCAAGAATCGGCCATGGGTGATCTTTGAAGCTCCAAGCTTTGTGATAAACATCCAAGCTCACGAACTCACTGCCCTAACACCTTGGTATGCCTCCTAGAGTGTGCTAGCACTTGGATCTTGCAACAAAATCATGTCTTTTCTCCCTGTACTGCATTCGGTCTTGAACTTGAAAAGAAAGAAGGCAGCAGCCCCTTGGGCGTGAGGAAGAAGAGAGGGAAGATTGGAGGGAAAGGTTTCCAAAACCTAATACCGTAAAAAGAGAGAGAGAAAATGTTGTGTGAAATAAAAAAATGTAAAAGGTTTATATAATTTCCAAAATATAATAAAACCATTTACCATTTCTTTAATTTCCAAAAAGGCAAACATTAAATGCTTGTCAATCACCACAAATCAACTCCATCAATCACTCAAATGTCACATCACTCAAAGTGACATGTGATTTGACGCTTGATGTGACTTGCGATTTGACGCTTGATTTGACTTGCTTGCATCACTCGGATTCGAAATGTGAATGCGCTCGTAAATAATCCCAGGCTCGGGTTCGCTAATTCCAAATTAACGAATTTTTCGTTGCGTCGTAATTAAATGATTACGCCTAGCGAACTCACTATTTACGTCGCTAACGAATTAATTCTAAATTAATTCGTTCGCCCGAATTAAAATCTAATTTTAATTCCGCTTCGAAATCCAATTTCATATAATATATCAAATATATTATTATACCGATTAATTCCAAATTAATCGTTTTCTCTCTCTTTAATTGATATTTTATCCCAGATAAAATATCTCCGTAATTAATCCCAGATTAATTTTCTCTCTCATTAAATTAATCCCAGATTAATTAAAGTGCGAGTCATATGTCATCGGTGAATCTTTGGGAAGCGACCCATGAGATCCCTGGATATGTTGGCAGTAAATCGGGGCATTGGACTATCCGAACATGTAAGTACCTCGTACTACGTTTACTCCGATTCACAAGACAAGGTTGGCCTATAGCAAAGCGCCATGCCTACCCAATTCTCCGGAAACATGCTTACAGGAATAAGCGATCTATATCAGGCGTAGTATACGTGGTATTGCGTATTTCGATCCAGTATCGGATGATCATATGCTAGGCCTGGGGCTGGAATCGTGTCTGCCCCGTACGAAGCACATGTCGGAACTCTGGTAACTAGTCTCTATATCGGATAAACATGACCTTGTCATTTTATCCCGATGACTGCAGTACTAAAGAGAACCAGTACCGTATCCTACGTGACCATCATCTTCATATGACTGGAGTGACAATTTCGTCTTAACATCACACCCAACACACTACGATTCTCAATATACCCAGTATTGGCGTACATAGAACCTGTTAAAGCCCTGGACGACCTCAACCAAAGTATATTGATTATCGCAAGTATTAGCGGTGCAAGTCTCAGGTTAAGACCAAATACACCTACCCTGATTTCGGACTTCCATAGACACATAGTCATACTACCAATGGAATTCCGAGGGGGTCTATCCAGAGCGAAGCTGTTTCCCGTACCATCGGTAAAACACAACCTCATACCGCACTTGCATAAGTATCCAATACTTAAATATATGAGAACTATGCCTGTTATGCCCTCACAAGGTGCACAAGTGCAATACTAGTCTTTTACGTATCACCGATGTCCAATCTCGATAATACTCTGACTAGGATATTTAATGATTAATCCTTCGTGGACTGATACTGTCTCATATCATTCTCAATCCAGGAACTAATCATAGGGACCTCCTATCATTTATATATCTAAGGTGTTCTAATCACAAAAGATAAGAGTGCAATCTCCTTTGTCACATAGTTAATTTGTACAACAACACCGTGATCTGTACAAATAGTGACGCTATGGGTCATAATTGTCCAACAATCTCCCCTTGGCCTATAGCCAGTCACTCGAGTGCTTGACACCCGAACTATGTACGGTTGGCTCAATTGCTGAGAAATGCTTTCGTCAGCGGATTTCCATGATTATCGTCTGATGTGATTTATTCGATCATCACATCGCCACGATGTATGATCCGAACGAATCAGATGAATAGTCGAAGTATTTATCTGGATCGTTGATGAGACCATTAATTCTTTAGCCTGTGCTGACGCCTAGCTCAGCTGCTAACAGAACTATATCTAATCTAATTAGATTTGTTTATTGACCCAGAAGGCTTCTATTGCCGCCTCAGTTGCAGCAATTAATCCACATTTGTTGTTTATTCAGTAACAGTATCTTGCTTGGAAGATTTCCAACTCATTGTACCGTTATTCAAACTGTATAGTACCGTTTGCGACTTTCAGTCATCTTTATCGGTTTAGGAAACTTGCAGTAGTGATCCCATTAACTTCAAGTTCTCCTTCTCCAAGGTTTAAGACAGCATCCTTAGACCTCTAAGATACTAACAGATGTTATTAATATCAATCCAGTGACTATCACTTAGATTGGCCTGTTTGTGAATCATATGCTCAAAGCGTATGAGACACTAGGTCGCGTACATTTTTCAATGTACGATTTCTCGGAGAGTGTTCTCGAAAGCCAAGCTTTCACCGATTGTTATTTATGGGAATATCATTTCCAAGAAATGACATGTCATCATTATTTATATTCGACAACCACTGTCAGTGCGCTCCCACTAACCCTCTTATATACACACAAGAATCCTTTTCGTTTTGAATTAAATCATAAACCATTATGATTACATCAAAATGATAATTCCTAGAACCAATGCTTGCTTAAATCCAAACATGGATCGAATAACCCGCAAACCTTGTTTGCTAGTTTTGGTACGACAAAATCGTCAGGATGTTGCAATCATCCTCCAAAAGGTTTCCTTTTCAGGAAAGCGATTTTCCGTCCAGCTGTCATATTTCATAAATGAAACATGCAGCTTTAGCAAGCATTATCCAAATGGATTTACCATGGCAACATTTAAAAGGTTGAATCGTAATCAACACAATGTTGATAACGATACCTTTCCGCTGAAAGCCTAGCTTTACACGTTGGAACGTTGCCATCCATGTACGTCTTCCTTGAAGACTTATAAAGTACCAGTAGGCACAATGCCTTGCGGTACGTCAACTAGTGTCCAAACATAGTTGATATACATGGAATCCATTTCGGACTCATGACACTTTGTCATAATTGGGAGTCGATACCTTGTATCACTTCCTCATACGTAGTCAGTTGGTATACCTCAAAAGATCGACATCTTTACAAGGTGAGATCAGAAACCCATACCCCAGGTTGTTTTCTGACTCTCTCCGACTCACGCGGTTCTTGTGTATTCGAAGATTAATGGTAATAGTTGCATCATTGATGAACTATTTATGTTCCATTAGGATTTGATGCCTAGAATAGTATTACTCCGATTTTCATCGAGTTTTACTATCCTCCCACTTACCACTGCATATCGGTATTCCTCTTAGGAAAACCACATGGCGAGCAACAATTACATTGTTCTCTAGTGAGTTGTATAAATACAATACTTATGGTATCCCTAGGATAACCTACAATTGGCACTTATCCAATTTGGGTTTTAGTTTGGTATCATCCAAACATATGCCAGCATACCCAAATTTTCAGGAATGTGAAACCCGGTTTCTTTCCTGTTCATATCTACTATGAAATCTGTCAAACATATTTTAATGGGACCTTATTTTAAATAAGTTTTGCACTGTTAATGCTTATCCGTTGAAGGAAATGGTAGCTCATAGCGTCTCATGATTAACCTAATCATGTCTAACAAAATTCGGTTACTCATTTCGGACACACCATCAAATTGACGTGTTCTGTGAGGAGTCCTCTTTTGAAAGAATACTTTACTCTTTCAAGTATTTTAGAAACTTATTGCTTAAGTAATTTCCATTACGGTCTTACCGTAACGGTTTAATACTTTAGCCGATCTGTTTGTCTATTTCGTGTCGAAACTGTAAAAGTTTTCGATTTGTGTTCTTCAAAAGAAACACATAACCATTACGCGATGCCACATCCGTATAGGTCACGAAATATTCATATCCACATCTAGCCTAGCTAGACATGGGCCCACTTGCTTCACTATGAACTAGGGCTAACAAGTCGGTGGCATTTGCACTTTTACCAAGTAAATAGTATTTTAGGCACTTTGCCCAATAAACTAGATTCGTAGACTTTATTTGATTGGAATCAAATCAGTCCTGGTACCCGCTCTTCAAAAGTGCGGATATACGATTCTTGTTTAATGTGTCCCAGACAACATTGCCACTTTAAGTTTCAACTGATCAAATCAGTTTGAGCTATTTTTTATCATTATATACGTGTGAGATTTATTTATATTCTAAATATAAATTCTGTTGTTCACATCTAATGTGTTTATCTTAATATCATATTATATAAAAAAAACACTTTAGTGTTCTTAAATATAAAGGTCCAATCAGCAAAGGATTAAACACTGATATAAAGATAATGTTCCTAGTCAAACTAGTTACATTATAACAGTATCCTAATTTACGTACATGCCCAAAGGGTAGTTCTTAAACTTAGGTTTCTACGGTTAAAACAGCGACTTTCGTCCCGTTTCCAATTCGCAGATAAATCTCTATTGAAGTCAGTATCCTGTTCAAAACAGATTCTGAACATCAATATATATATTATATAACCAACTAAGTATTAAAATCCAATTTTAAATACTAGTAATGAATATATTTATGACAATCATAATTGAAGTCAGAGCCTTGCTGGTCTTCAATTCCTTCTTAGGATATGTCCTATATCTTCCCAGAAGACTGTAATGATTTTATCTTTGCCCATTTCAATACTCCAGAAGCCTTTGGCCAAGCCATGGGTTTCTAGAATATCGAAGTAAGGTGCGCTTTGCGCTACTTGCCAAATTGCAAACTTTGACTTTGTCTCCTTGAGATTAGTCATTATCTCTCCAAGAATTATTATTGCAATTTTTATTTTACTTCTAAAATCTAAGTATAGATTTATGAAGATCCTTCAATTTCAATATCATACTTTAAGAATCTAATTTTAATTCTGATAAAGAAATTAAGGAGTCTATATGACAAGTATAATGGATTAAGCACTAAAGTTATCATTACATGAATATTCCAAATATCATGTTCCACTTATTTGCTTAACTCCAGACTTAGGCTTAATTTGTTATTTTATCAAATAAACTAACTTATTATATTTCCAGGACCATCCTGAAATATTATTCCTAATTTGAAAATTATAGTAGTCTAAATACATTGTTCACCCAGGATTATATTTTAAACACTAATATTTCATTTTATATTTTGATTCTATAGTCCAACTATTTAATCAACGATATGTGGTACTATGTATTATATTGATTATTATAGTCCAACTATACAATCAAATATAATTTAAATTAATTAACCTCAATTACATTGATTACTATAATCCAATTATAATCAACTGTAAATTGAAATTAATTAATTCAAATATATTGATTACTATAATCCAATTATAATCATAATACAGTACAACTGCTTTATTGAACATAATAATTTAAATATTAGTCCAAATAACATTTAATTGATATGACGAAATATTTGAAATGAGCGCGGTGTGGCGAGTAATTGAACGAATATTGCAATTCAATTCTTGCCTCCCACTATTTTTCGGCGAGCCTCCAACCCTCTGTCGAGTTACTCGGGAAATCGTGTTTCCTAGTTGGCTAGGATCCCGTTAAATATCACACAATCTTGACTTTGGCCAACAAATTGTATGATAATTAACTAGGTAGATCTCTAAGATCGATTGGATCCAATCCAAGTCCTAGATCCGGTAGGGGGACATCCAAGTCCGAAACATATATCTTATATATGCCAATACATCCAATGTATTACCAAATCAAATTCAATCCAATTGAACCCAATCAAACATAAAATCAACATCCCCTAATGATTTCCAAGTCATCCAATGAACAAAAAATCAAAAATCCAAGACATTAGGGAGCTAACCAAATTCAGCCACAATGAACAAATTGGGGAAAATCAATCCAATTAATTTTTCAACAAATTGATTACATATAACTCTAAGTATTCCATATAAAAGCATACTTAACAAACAATTGCCAAAATCATGCTTAAATAAAAAAGCCCCAAATTTTAGCTAAGAACCCTAATTTCGTTTTATGCTCAAATGGCTCAAGATACCATTGTAGGGTTTCAATCAAGTCCCAAGGATCATTTATCAAGCATAAAACGAGTTGAATACATATCAAAGGAGGTACGGAATAACTCACATTTATCGGTAGAGATGCAACGAAGACAAAAAACGCACTGCTCCTCCTTGCTCGGCAGTGAGCTGCGCACATGGAGGACTGCTCGGCGTGGGGGCTGCTTCCTCCTCCAAGAATCGGCCATGGGTGATCTTTGAAGCTCCAAACTTTGTGATAAACATCCAAGCTCACGAACTCACTGCCCTAACACCTTGGTATGCCTCATAGAGTGTGCTAGCACTTGGATCTTGCAACAAAATCATGTCTTTTCTCCCTTTACTGCATTCGGTCTTGAACCAGAAAAGAAAGAAGGCAGCAGCCCCTTGGGCGTGAGGAAGAAGAGAGGGAAGAGAGGAGGGAAAGGTTTCCAAAACCTAATACCGTAAAAAGAGATAGAGAAAATGTTGTTTGTGAAATAAAAAAATGTAAAAGGTTTATATAATTTCCAAAATATAAGAAAACCATTTACCATTTCTTTAATTTCCAAAAAGGCAAACATTAAATGCTTGTCAATCACCACAAATCAACTCACATCAATCACTCAAATGTCACATCACTCAAAGTGACATGTGATTTGACGCTTGATGTGACTTGCGATTTGACGCTTGATTTGACTTGCGTGCCGCACTCGGATTCGAAATGCGAATGCGCTCACAAACAATCCCGGGCTCGGGTTCGCTAATTCCAAATTAACGAATTTTTCGTTGCGTCGTAATTAAATGATTACGCCTAGCGAAATCACTATTTACGTCGCTAACGAATTAATTCTAAATTAATTCGTTCGCCCGAATTAAAATCTAATTTTAATTCCGCTTCGAAATCCAATTTCGTATAATATATCAAATATATTATTATACCGATTAATTCCAAATTAATCGTTTTCTCTCTTAATTGATATTTTATCCCAGATAAAATATCTCCGTAATTAATTCCAGATTAATTTTCTCTCTCATTAAATAATCCCAGATTAATTAAAGTGCGAGTCATACGTCATCGGTGAATCTTTGGGAAGCGACCCATGAGATCCCCAGATATGTTGGCAGTAAATCGGGTCGTTGGACTATCCGAACACGTAAGTACCTCGTACTACGTTTACTATGATTCACAAGACAAGGTTGGCCTCTAGCAAAGTGTCATGCCTACCCAATTCTCCGGAAACATGCTTACAGGAATAAACGATCTATATCAGGCGTAGTATACGTGGTATTGCGTATTTCGATCCAGTATCGGATGATCACGTGCTAGGCCTGGGGCTGGAATCGTGTCTGCCCCCGTACAGAAGCACATGTCGGAACTCTGGTAACTAGTCTCTATATCGGATAAACATGACCTTGTCATTTTATCCCGATGACTGCAGTACTAAAGAGAACCAGTACCGTATCCTACGTGACCATCATCTCCATATGACTGGAGTGACACTTCCGTCTTAACATCACCCAACACACTACGATTCTCAATATACCCAGTATTGGCGTACACAGAACCTGTTAAAGCCATGGACGACCTCAACCAAAGTATATTGATTGTCGCAAGTATTAGCGGTGCAAGTCTCAGGTTAAGACCAAAATTACATCTACCCTGATTTCGGACTTCCATAGACACATAGTCATACTACCAATGGAATTCTGAGGGGGTCTATCTAGAGCGAAGCTATTTTCCGTACCATCGGTAAAACACAACCTCCTACCGCACTTGCATAAGTATCCAATACTTAAATATATGAGAACTATGCATGTTATGCCCTCACAACGTGCACAAGTGCAATACTAGTCTTTTACGTATCACCGATGTCCAATCTCGATAATACTCTGACTAGGGATATTTAATGATTAATCCTTCGTGGACTGATACTGTCTCATATCATTCTCAATCCAGGAACTAATCATAGGGACCCTCCTATCATTATATATCTAAGGTGATCTAATCACAAATGATAAGAGTGCAATCTCATTTGTCACATAGTTAATTGTACAAAAACACCGTGATCTGTACAAATAGTGACGCTATGGGTCATAATTGTCCAACATGAATAATGTATATCAGATGGATATTAGATGAGTGAGGGTAATTTTTGAAATTGTTGTAATAAATTTAGAATTTATTAAATTGGACCTGCGTGTCCAGCCTATTACCTCTTAACTCTTTGTATTTCTCTTCTCACCTATTCCCCTCAATGTAAATGAGGTTTCTTAGAAGTGTTATGTAATTTGGTAGAAGTAAGATTTGTGCTAGCGGGAGAGAGGAAATGGAGAGATTTGTTCTAGGAACAAGTTGTTTAAATATTCATCTGCATATCATTATTAATTTATTTACGCGCCTTATTATGTTTTTAGAATGCATGTTTAAGGGGTATGTGATGAGACCTTAACAAAGATAATTAATTGGTTGCCAATTACGCGAAAAACCCTCAATATATATTAAGCGTTTTCCTTCCATTGAATGATTCATTCTCAAGATCCAAGATTGGCACTGGTTTGTTGGCCAAAGTCAAGACCTTTGTCCATCACAGATGTGTTTGAATCATGAAGGCTTTGTTCCCTATCGGTGTCTTGTCCAAGTTGTGATTTGTTGGCCAAAGTCAAGATCACTTCTTGTCCATCGACATCGATTACGAAGCTTTCCAAGGTCAATGGGTCCCGCTTAACTGGAATCATTAAGTTTGTTGTGCCAAAGCCAAGGCTTAGTTGATTCAGAAGAAAAAGGTTAGGGAATATATCGTATATATTGGCATTTATTAAATATATGTTTCGAACTTGGATGTCCACCTACTGGATCTAGGAATTGGATGAGATCCAATTGATCTTAGAGATCTACCTAGTTAAATATCATACAGCTTGTTGGCCAAAGTCAAGGTTGTGTGTTATTTAACGGGATCCTAGCCCACTAGGAAACAAGGTTTCCCGAGTACTCAACAGAAGGTTAGAGGCTCGCCGAAAAATAGTGGGAGGCAAGTATTAAATTTGCAAATTCGTTTACATACTTGCCAATACGCGCTCATATCATTTTTGTCATAATTTAAATAAATATATTAGTTGGACTAATATTAATCGTTTTTTAATTAAACAGTTGGACTGTATTTAAACTACTTCAATTATAGTTGATTATATCATTGAATTATAGTAATCAATACATTTGAATTTAACCCATTAAATTATAGTTGATTATATAGTTAGACTATAGTAATCATTATATTCAATAGTACCTAAAATCGTTGATTGGATAGTTGGACTATAGCAATCAAGATAACTGAAAGATTAGCGTAATTAGCGTTTAAAACATAAACCTGGGTAAAATTGTTTTAACGGCTTTAATTTCAATTTGGGAATAGAACCTCAGGATAGTCCTGGGAACTGAGAAGTTATTCTATTTGATAGAATTACATCTCGGGCCTAGCCCGGAGTTGAGCAAATAAGCAGAACATGATCTTTGGAAGATTCATGTGATGATAACTTTAGTGCTCAATCCATTATGCTAAATGCGATGACACTTTAATTCAGTCGTCAAAGTTAAGGATTAGATCCTTGTACCATGACGATGAAATTAAAGTTCTTCATAGATCTATTCTTAGATCTTAGAAGTACTAATTGCAAAAGAAGCTCTTTCGCTCATGTATGTTAGAGGGTACATCTGTCGAGCACTAGGTGTCGCAGATGATTGCTGACATCGATCAGCTAGGTTAGCTGTGCATTACCTACGTGGCTGAGACTACCAAAGATTTGATCTTATAGTCTCTACCCAAAAGCTGGGGCAGGTTCATTGTGAACCAAGAGTAAACTCTTGGAGAGTTGATGGCTATGCTCTAGGAGGCACAGCCAGAGCTTCTAAAATTGGGCAAAGGCAAAATCATCATAGTCTTCTAGGAAGACAAAGGACATATCCAAAGATGTCTGCCTAAACTGTGGCAAACAGGGTCACTAGATGTGTGACTGCCGTATGGACAAGGCAGACATGAAAGAAGTGAAGAGGGGCAAGGCTTCGGCTTCAAGTATGTTTGTCATAAACATGTTCACTACTAGTTTCAGAATTGGATTTTGATACTAAGTATTGTACATAAATATGTACTGATGTGCAGAATCTGCTGATTAGCAGGAGACTGAATTCAGTTGAGATTGATCTACAAGTCGGAAATGGGACGAGGGTCGTTGTTTTAACCATAGAAACCTAAGTTTAGGAACTACCCTTAGGGTGTGTACTTAAATTAGAAAACTGTTAAAATGTACCTAGTTTGACTAGAAACATTATCTCTATATCAGGGTTTAATCCGTTGTGAATATACCTTTATATTCTAGAATACTAAAGTGTTTTATTTTATAAAGATGATATTGAGATACACACATTAGATGTGAATAACAGTATTTATATTTTGAATATAAATAAATCTCAAACATAAAACATGACAAATAAATAGCTCAAATTGATTTGATCAGTTGAGACTTATTTGTGGCATTGTAGTCTGGGACACATTAAACAAGACTCGTATATCCACACTTTCGAAGAGTGGATACTAGGACGGATTTGATTCTATTCAAATGATGTCTACGAATCTAGTTTATTAGGCAGAGTGCCTAAAAACACCTTTTACTTGGTAAAAGTACAAGTGCCATCGATCTGTTAGCCCCCGTTCATAGTGTCGTAAGTGGGCCCATATCTAGGTAGGCTAGAAGTGGATATGAACGCTTCGTAACCTTTACAGATGTGGCATCGCGTTATGGTTATGTGTTTCTTGGGAAACACGAATCGGAAACTTTTGATAAATTCAAAGAGTTTCGACACGAAGTAGACAAACAGATCGGCATGAGTATTAAACCATCACAATTAGACCGTGGTGGAAAATACTTAAGCAATAAGTTTCTCGATTACTTGAATGAGTATAGTATTCTTTCAATATGGACTCCTCCCGGAACACCTCAATTGAGCGGTGTGTCCGAATGGAGAAACCGAATTTTGTTAGACATGATAAGGTTAATCATGAGTCGCTCTGAGCTACCATTTTCCTTCAAGGGATACGCATTTAACAGTGCAACACTTATTTTGAATAAGGTTCCATGAAAATCTATTAGACAGACTTCATATTAGATATGAACAGTTAAGAAATAGGGTTTTCTCATTCCTGATGATTTGGGTATGCTAGGCATATGTTTGGATGATACCAAACTAGAACCCAAATCGGATAAATGCCTAATTTGTAGGTTATCCTAGGGAAACCAAAGTATAGTACTTATACAACTCACTAGAGAACAATGTAATTGTTGCTCGCCATGCGTTTTCCTAAGAGGAATACCTATATGCAGTGGAAAATGGGAGGAAAGTAAAACTCGATGAAAATCGAAGTAATACTGTTCCAGGCACCGATTCCTTAATGGAACACAAACAGTTCATCAATGATGAAACTATACCACAATCTTCGAATACACAAGAACCGCATAAGTCGGAGAGAGTCAGAAAACAACCTGGGAGGTATGGGTTTCTGATCTCACCTCGTAAAGATGTCAATCTTATTGAGGAAGATGAACTGACTACGTATGAGGAAGTGATACAAGGTATCGACTCCCTATTATGGCAAAGTGCCGTAAAGTCCGAAATGGATTCCATGTATACCAACTAAGTTTGGACACTAGTGTTGTAGCGGAAGGCATTGTGCCTATTGGTACTATATAAGTCTTCAAGGAAGACATACATGGACGGCAACATACCAACGTACTAAGCTAGGCTTGTAGCGAAAAGGTATCGTTATCAACATTGTGTCGATTACGACGAAACCTTTTGCCCATTGCCATGGTTAAATCCATTTGGATAATGCTTGCTAATGCTGCATGTTTCATTTATGAAATATGGCAGCTGAAAGTCAAAATCACTTTCCTTAAACGGAAGCCTTTTGGAGGATGTTTATAAACATCCTGACGATTTTGTCGTACCACAACGAGCAAACAAGGTTTGCAAGTTAATTCGATCCATTTATGGATTGAAGCAAGTATTGCGTTCTTGGAACTATAGTTTTGATGTAATCATAATGGTATATGATTTAATTCAAAACGAAATGATTCTTATGTATATAAGGAGGTTAGTGGGAGCGCACTAAAAGTGATTGTCCTATAATATGATGATGTATCATTTCTTGGAAATGACATTCCCATAATACAATCGGTGAAAGCTTGGCTTTCAAGAAAATTCTCCATAGAATTCTTGGGAGAGACAACATTTATTCTAGGAATAAAGATCTACTGGGATAGATCTAAAAGTTGTTGGCACTCTCCGAGAACTCGTCCATTGAAATAAATGTACGTGACCTGGTGTCTCATATGCTTTGAGCATATGGAGTCACAATCAGGCCAATCCAAGTGATAGTCACTAGATTGATGTTAAGAACATCCTTACATATCTTAGATGATCTAAGGATGCTTTCCTAATCTATGGAGAAAGAGAACTTGAAGTGACTGGGTTCACCGTTGCAAGTTTCCTAACCGATAAGAACGACTATAAGTCGCAATAAAGGTACTATACAGTTTGAATAACGGAACAGTGAGCTGGAAATCTTCCAAGCAAGATATTATTGACGAATAAACAACAAAAACGGAATATTGCTGCAGCTGATGCAGTAATAGAAGCACTTTGGATCTTAGCAACTGAGCTAGGCTACAGCACAGGCTAAAGAATTAATGGTCTCATCAACGATCCAATTATATACTTTAACTATGATAGAGTTTCTATAGGTCCCAAGATCAAAACTCAAGCATGAATCATAAGCGAATACAACGACAGAAGTGCGGAATACTTACATCGAGCGGTTGAGAGACGATTTGGGCAACAAAACGAACTGAAATTCTGCTCACTGCCCACTGCTCATGTGCGTGAACTGCAGCAGTTTGTGCTTCTGTTTTGCGCCATTTTGATCAAGAAAAACGAGCTTCAAGCTTCATCAAAATGTTCCCTGCTCATGAGTATACTTCCCTTATCACCTTGGCATGATCCCGGAGTGTGCTAGCACTCTTGTTTTGCCAGAAAACACACTTGCTTCCCTCCATTTTCTTTTATTTTGTTCGGCAGTTCCCTGCCTCTTGAAACCAGAAAATTGCGTGAGAGAAGAGAGGAGAAGAATAGGAGAGAGTGGAGGGAAAATGGAGAGTCAGTAGTGTATACGGTTTTGGTGGAATTTTATGCATCAAATGCATTTGAATTTCATTTGAAATTCATTTCAAACACATTTGGGTTTAATTCCCAACCACACACATCACCTTTTAAAAAATCCATTAAATAGCCTCACATACTTACATTGAGAATAGAGACAATGTATCATCCCATAAAGGTGACTAGATACATCCATCAACTAGTCGTGTCAAGTAATGAAACTTCGCGATGTGATTTACGGGTCCCACTCGTTTCAAAATACGAATGTGTCCGCAAACACTTTCGGGCTCAATTTCGCTAATTCCGAATTAACGAATTTCCGTCGCGACGAGAACTAAATAATTACGCCTAGCGAAATCACTATTCATGTCGCTAACGAATTAATTCTAAATTAATTCGCTCGCCCGAATTAAAATCTAATTTTAATTCCGCGTCGAAATCTAATTTCGTTTAATATATCAAATATATTAATTCCTCGATTAATTCCAAATCAATGTTTCTCTCTCTTCAATTGATATTTTATCCTAGATAAAGTGTCTCCGAAATTAATCCCAGATTAATTCTCTCTCTCATCATATTAATCCCAGATTAATATAAGTGCGAGTCATACGTTATCGGTGAATCTTTGGGAAGCGACCCATGAGATCCCTGGATATGTTGGCAGTAAATACGGTCGTCGGAGTACCCGAATCACGTACGTACCAAGTACTACGTTTTACCGATTTACGAGACAAGGTCGACTCCTAGCAAAGCACCAAGTCTTCCCAATTCTCCGGACATATTCTTATAAGAATATTAAGATCTGTATCAAGCGTAGTATACCATTGTATTGTGCATATCGGCCCAGTATCGGATAGTCACGTGCTAGGCCTGGGGCTGGATAAGTGTCTGCCCCGTACGAAGCACATGTCGGATGTCTGGTAACTAGTCTCTATAATCGGATATACATGACCTTGTCATAATATCCCGATAGCCGCGCAGCACTAAGAGCACTAATACCGTATCCTGCGTGACATCATCTCCACTATGACTGGAGTGATACTTCCGTCTTGACATCACATCCAATACACTACGACTCTCTGATAAACCCAGAAGTGGTGTACGCAGCAGAACCGGTTAAAGCCTGTACCACCAAGACCAAAGTCTATCGATTATCGTAAGTATTAGCGATGTAAGTCTCAGGTTAAGACTATACACACCTACCTTGATTTCGGCCTCCCATAGACACATAGTCATAATACCAATGGGATTCCGAAGGGTCTATCCAGAGCGAAGCTGTTTCCCGTACCATCGGTGAAACACGACCTCCTATCGCACTTGCATAAGTCTCAAACACTATATATATGAGAACTATGCCGTTGTGCCCTCACAACGTGCACAAGTGCAATACTAGCTTATTCCGCATTATCGATGTCCAGTCTCGATAATACTCCGGCTAGGGATATTTAATGATTAATCCTTCGGGGACTGATACTGTCTCATATCATTCTCAGTCCAGGAACTAATCATAGGGACCTCTCTTCATTTATATATCTATGGTGATCTAATCATAAATGATGAGAGTGCAATTCCTTGTCACATAGTTAATTTGCTACAACAACACAATGATCTGTGCAAATAGTGACGCTATGGGTCATTTTGTCCAACAATCTCCCACTTGGCACATAGCCAGTCACTCAAGTGTCCCAC
Organism: Zanthoxylum bungeanum; assembly: GCA_019454045.1. Lineage (NCBI taxonomy): Eukaryota > Viridiplantae > Streptophyta > Magnoliopsida > Sapindales > Rutaceae > Zanthoxylum > Zanthoxylum bungeanum. The sequence continues at coordinate 223,225 of SKCR01030562.1, forward strand.
ACCCGAACTATGTACGGTTCACTCAAATTGCTGAGGAAAGGTTTTCGTCAACGGATTTGTTTAATTATCGTCTGACGCGATTTACATGATCATCACATCGCCACGATGTATGATCCGATCGAATCAGATGATATAGAAGTATATATTGGATCGTCGATGAGACCTTTAATTCCTTAGCCTGTGCTGACTCCTCGCTCAGCAGCTAACAGAACTATATCTAATCTAATTAGATTTATTTTCGACCCAAATGGCTTCTATTGCTGCCTCAGCCGCAGCAATAATCCGCATTTGTTGTTTATTCGGTAACAGTTATCTTGCTCGGAAGATTTCCAGCTCACTGTCCCGTTATTCAAACTTTATAGTACCGCAGTATTTAACTGTTTGGAAACTTGCAGCAGTGATCCCAGTCACTTCAAGTTCTCCTTCTCCATAGTTTAAGACAACATCTTTAGTTCTCTCAGATACTAACAGATGTTCTTAATGTTCAATCCAGTGACTATCACTTGGATTGACGTGATCGTTACTCCATATGCTCGAAGCGTATGAGACACCCTATCAAGTACATTTTAAATGTACAATTTCTCAGAGAGTGTAACCAATTACTATATGGGAATTTCATCGTCAGTGCCTTCTCCCACTAACCTCCTTATATACACAAGAATTATTTCGTTTTGATTCAAATCATAAACCATTATGATTATTTCAAAACGACAGTTCCAAGAACCTTATGCTTGCATTAATCCAAACATGGATTGAATAACCCGCAAACCTTGTTTGTCGGTTACACAAAATCGTCAGGATGTTGTAAGCATCCTCCAAAAGGTTTCCTTTTCAGGAAAGCGATTTTGATCTATAACTGACACATTTCATAAATGAAATACGCAGTTATCAACAAGCATTTTTCAAAATGGATTTACCATGGCAACAGGTAAAAGGTTGAACCGTTATTAACACAATGTTGATAACGATACCTTTCCGTCAAAAAGCCCAGCTTTGTACGTTGGTATGTTGCCTTCCATGTATGTCTTCCTTGAAGACGTTTAATGTACCAATAGGCACAATGCCTTGTGGTACAACAACTAGTATCCAAAATAGTTGTTATACATGGAATCCATTTTGGACTCATGGCACTTTGCCAAAATATGGAGTTGATACCTTGTATCATTTCCTCGTACGTAGTCGGTTGGTATTCCTCAATAAGATTTATATCTTTATGAGGTTAGATCAGAAACCCATACCCTAGGTTGTTTTCTGACTCTATGCGATCTACGAAGTTCTTGTGTATTTGAAGATTAATGGTACAGATTCATCATTGATGAACTGTTTGTGTTCCATTAAGGACTTCGTGCCTTGAATAGTATTACTATCCTCCCACTGACCACTGCATATCGGTATTCCTCTCAGGAAAACCGCATGGTGAGCAACAATCATATTGTTCTCATGTGAGATTTATAAGTACTATACTTAAGGTTTCCCTTAGGATAACCTATATTGGCACTAATCCAATTTGGGTTTTTAGTTTGGTATCATCCAAACGTTATGCCTGGCATACCCAAATTATTAGGAGTAAGAAACCCTGTTTCTTTCCTGTTAATATCCTATATGATATCTGTCAAACAGATTTATATGGAACCTTATTCTAAATAAGTTTTGCACTGTTAATACATATCCTGTTTGAAGGAAATGATAGCTCAGAGCGACTCGTGATAAACCTTATCTTGTCCAACAAAATTCAGTTTTTAGTTCGGACACACCGTCAAACTGACGTGTCTCGGGAGGAGTCCTCATCTGAAAGAATACCATACTCTTTCATGTATGTATGAAACTTAATGCTTAAGTATTTTCATTACGGTCTTACCGCGACGGTATAATACTATAGCCGATCTGTTTATCTACTTCGTGTCGAAACTTCAAAAGTTTTCGAATTGTGTTCTTCAAAAGAAACACATAACCATAACGTGATGCCACATCCGTTAAGGTCACGAAATATTCATGTTCACATCTAGCCTAGCTAGATATGGGCCCACTTATTTCACCATGAATAGGGCTAATAGATCGGTGGCTTTCACACTATTACCAAGTAAATAAGTAGTGTTTTAGGTGTTTTACCTAATAAACTAGATTCGCAGACCTTATTTGAATAGTCAAATTAGTCCTAGTACCCACTCTTCAAAAGTG